>OX578282.1:40174628-40569628 GCA_951217055.1 Gerris lacustris
TAACAAAATTTTTACATTTAATTATTTACAGTTATTAGTTAGAGGGGGCCTGCCTATTGCCTAATAACCAGGCAAGTTTCATAATTTTATCGAATTATTTAAAGTAAAAAATCACTAAAAAAGCTTACTAACTCTGTTAAGCTTAACAAACTCTAAAAAGCTTAATAATATAAATAGTAAGACAATCAATCTAATTTAATAAATTTACCTCCAGGCGGGAGAAGAAGTTAACTTAACTGCCTGATTCTTAGCGTGTTAATTGAGTTAATTGCCTGGCCGAGCCACAGGGAGTTACAGCAGGGAGTTATGGCATAACTCCTGGTAAATTTTCTGCAGCCAACTTAATTCTAGTAAAAGAACTGCGTTTAAACGGATTTTACGAAGATTTAAGTTGGAAACACGTTTATTACAAACATGACTCGTAATCAGCTGTTTTAAATGATTTCTTTGTTTTGTTTTAAAACGCTCCGTGTTTTGAGTAAATGTTCAATGTTCTATTAATTGTGTTGTTTTTAGTTAAATTCATTAGTTCTTTTTTAAATTTGCTAGTATTTATTTAAATATTAAGTTACGTAAAATAGATAAATAAGGAATATCTTGTGATATAAATTTGTATTATATAATATAACTCTCGGCGTCGCCTCGATACTTAAAATACATGGTTCCTTCGGCTTTCGTCTTAGGAATCAAGTCCCATGGTTCGTAAATAACTATTAGTTTTAAAAACATCTGAAAAGTGTTCAACGAGTCTTTGTTTACTTTTTGTTTTTCGATTTTCAGGTATATTGGTTTTATTCATCAATATCTCAGAAACTTACATGGAAAACAACTTACATGGTTAACTTTGTAAAATGAACTATATTTTAGTATTTTTTAAATATAATTACTGTCCTAATTATATCCATCAAAAACAATTTATGTAAATCGTTTTAGGGATTTTTTTTTTTCACGATTTTTAAGAGTTTTGAGGGGTTGGCACCCCCAAATTTTGAGCTGAAATTAATTTCTCAATTCCGCCTCAGGGTATGATTTTTCTGAATATATATAACAAATTAAATCGAAATCGATCCAGTAGTTATTGCTCAATGCGTCTGCACAGACTACAGACAACAGACAGACATTTTTTAAAACCACTTTCTTGGATTCATTGGACATTATTAACGTGTAAAACCATAAAAATCTCAAAATCGAATATTCGTGCAATCACTAATTTCTCTTCATATATACTATACGTACACGAGAAATAAAAAAAAAAATAATCAATATGTTAAAAGATCCCTGTAAGAGACCAAATATCTTCTTTTGAATGTATATCTCTCAAAATGCAATAAAAATACTATGAACATTTCCTAAAGCAAGCATTAAACTAAAATGGTCACGTAGATAAATCATACCCTAGGGCGAAATTGAGACACAAATTGTAGCTATGGATTTGGAATCCCGATACCCTTAAAGAAGTATAAAACTTAAAATTCATGATACAGCATTAAAAATCTTGTTTTTTTATATACCTCTGGGTGGGGATATTCTTGTTCTATTTTTCACTCTGTGCACTCAAAATGGAAAAGTTTTTTTTAATAAATGGAAGAAAAAAAAACGTTATCCAGCGAAAAGCAAGCTAAGGGAAAAGTAAAGAACGAGAGAGAGAAGAGGGTAAAAAACGAAACAATTCAAGAGTTAGAAGGGAAGTAAGCCTGAACCACGTAATCTTTCCTTGCTTAGCAACAGGACAAAAAATTCTAAGAAAAAAGAAAAAGAGCAAGTAAAGAAAAACAAATATAAAAAACTCACAACTAATAAAAAAAAGTAGAGTAATATCATCCAGCTGGAGTCTTATACTCTAACGTTCAGATAGTGGCTACATTCTTAATCCAGCTGAGCTTACTCCTTTAACTTTAATTTAAATTACTGTGCGCGTCAAGTTCTCAAGAGCATTGTCCGAGAAAAATACATACGTATTATACAAATTAGATACTAAAAATAATCAATTAAGAAAAAAGTTGATTTCCAAGCAAGCAACAATTCTGACTGATCATAGTAAAATCATAAAAGATAAAATAGTCTGCCAATTAGTGTGGCACATAGCTTCCTCGCTTCATATCGTGTAATAAAAAGATGCTTCGACGTACTATTCTATAATCCCCCCACCTTTATTTTTAAATCTGTCAAAATTGTTTAGTTAACATGAATAAAGTAACAATTTAGTATAATTTAATGAACGTAGACGGTTGAAATTAATATGGGACCATCTGTGGACTACATTCAACGAATTGTCCAAATTTCTCAAAAATTAGATACGTACTTATAAAAATCAGAATAGGTGTAAATAAATTTATGTTTGTGCCCATGTAGAAAAAAAACAATGAGCGCAGAAGCATAAAAATTGTTGTTTACAAAGAATGTTGATTCGTAAAAATGTTGAACAAAAGACCGACAAACCGACTGACAGAGAGACACTAGACCACTACTGTTCCCTGATATCTAAAAAGGATTTCTATCTTCGAATTCGGACCTGCTTCCGTTACCTTCGATAAGCTCGGAAGCTAAATTTAATTGTTGAAAAAAAACAACAATCCGCATAGTAAAAGATTAAACAAAGGCTGGAGAAAACATCGGTTCCTTGTTTCCGGAAAATATAAAGAATTTTAAGGAAGGAAACAAAAACCTGAAGGAGGAAAACGGGCAAGGAATCGTAGTATAAAGAATAGTACCACGAATGTTAAAATGCATGAAACAAACAAAAAACTTAAAAAGTTAAAGGGATGGAAAAAAGGATGAACAGAACACAAAAACATCGGAGGAGAAAAAGTCTACAAAACAAAAAAAAAAAAAATAAAATAAAAAAAAATATAAAAAAACACTTCTGCAAGTTTCCTCTTCAAACAATAGAGACGTAGCAAGGGAAAAGAAAGAATCATTTAGCAACAAAAAAAAAGGTTCTCAGAATCAAGTCTAGAAGGAATCTCTTTCAATTCAGCAAGGGTTGGACAGAATGGATTCACCGAGTTGGTATTTCGAGGGGAAATGACTACGGACCTCTTCATTTCATTCTTGGAGAGAAAAAAAGGGAAAGGTTACAACGTAGTATTTTTCCTTTGTGTTTTACAAGTAGAGAATGAGTGGATGCATTCATAAGAAGATGCAATGTAAATAGTCATTACTGAAATCAAGTATGTGTGATTGTAAGGTTAAAAAGTCAAGTTGGACTCGTCACAAACAAGTGAAAAGCTCAATAAAAAGTTTGAATATGAGAATGCAACATACGTCATTTCCACTTACATATTTTACTAGCTTAAATAGAGAAAGTTGTCATTATCATATTTTGCAAGTAGTAAAGGATATCTTTATTTTTTTGGAAGAGTTTGTACATAATTGTCCAGCTATAATAAAGGAGATTTTAAAAAAGCTGTCTTAGGTCTCATTCAAAAGAGTTAAAGGAGAAGCTAACTAACTTTCTTAATAAATTGTTCAGTCACAAGAGAATGTAGCGAGATTTCTGAAGTTATAAAATTAGATCTTATTTAAGAGAATTAAGCAATACATTTGAGGCGGCAAAAGCTTTTTTAGATTTAATTTAAGATAATTTGATAATAGTTCTTAAATAGCAAACGCTCTATTAGCTCTTGTTAAATAGGCTTCAGCAATATTTCTGAGGCATCAAATGCTGTCTTGGAACTTATTTGAGAAAATTCAGTAATAGTTCTGAGATACCAAATACTATCTTAGATCTACTTTAAAAGAATTCAGCAATAAGTCTGAGGTAGCAAACGCCTTTTTAGATTTATTTAAGAGTAAAAGTCCACTTCTCGTGAAGCGGAATTTACCTTTAAACCAAAAATGTAATATATTAGATCTAATAAAAAAAGGTTAAGTGAGCATTACAGTTTAGGTTGCTTTTACAAAAGCTAACTTTAACCAAGCTCAAGAAAGCCTAGAGAGCTTAGATCGTATAAATACAAAAATCTATCTTTATAGGTCTTAAAAAATCATACCGACAGTAGAATGTAAAAATTTCAGGCAATATACAGCATCGCTGATAAAAAAAAGGTAAGTTCAGTTTAACTTAAGGTAAGTTTAACAAAAAGTTGCTCGGGAAGTGTTTTTGCATTAAAAACGAACATTGGTTTTAAGAAGTATAAAATTATGCGTCTTTTTTGTTGCTTTCGAATTCTCTAAATAACACCATTTCATACTGTCCTATTTAGGATATTTAATTGTCTATTGTTAGGATATTTATTAATTGCGATTATTGGAGCAGAGACTGAATATAACTATGAAAGTTAAAGTAATTAGAGGTTTTATTCGCCATTAAACATGCGTGGTCAGTAGTTATAAGAGCACCTACACTGACCCCCACTCCTACCACAGGTCATGCCCCCACACCTCATGTAGATAACAAATGAGGGTTGCTATACTTTCAACTACCTCAGTTTCAACTGCCATTCCAAGGTCACCGGGAAGGAAGGGGATGTACACCATTAGTCTAGGAGTTGCCAAGACGAATGGTTGCCTTGAAGAAGGGGGAATGGCCTAGGCCCTTAAGGGTAGGAATGGGAGCGTCTTAAGATACCCCATACCTACTGTTACTGTACCATTGTCTCCATCATATTTTTAGCAAGTCTCTTCTATATTCGATATTGAAAGAGGTATTCAGATATTGGAAAATACTTATAATCTTTCCTAAGGTTGTCTTCAGGGGTATTAATAAAATAAAAAAGCTAATCCATATTCTTTGCTATTTTATTTATTTATCTTAAGGCGATATTTCGTCTCCAAATTGAGACATTTTCAAACCTTCATCAGTCATTTAATTAAATTACTATTCAGTAATAACGTCACTATGTAAAAATTTTTAAACAAATTAATTAATTTAACAATGAGTCATGATCTTCCTGTGAGGTCAGATTCATGACTCCCATGAAGAGTCATGAATCTCAAAGAGTGTCATGAATCAAGAGTCAGATTCATGAGAGTCATGAATCTGACCTCACAGGAAGATCATGACTCATTGTTAAATTAATTAATTTGTTTAAAAATTTTTACATAGTGACGTTATTACTGAATAGTAATTTAATTAAATGACTGATGAAGGTTTGAAAATGTCTCAATTTGGAGACGAAATATCGCCTTAAGATAAATAAATAAAATAGCAAAGAATATGGATTAGCTTTTTTATTTTATTAATACCCCTGAAGACAACCTTAGGAAAGATTATAATTATATGAAAGGGGACATCACATTAAAAAATTGGAAAATACTGTTTTAAGTGAAATAATAAAATACAATAGATTTATTTTAACCTACTTTTAATTGAATGATTTACAAAACTTAATGTAGAAAGCCAAATTTATTTATATTCTTTAATGAAAACGACGAACTCTTTTGACACTCACATTTCTAACTTGAATTTAGATATTTGAAGTGGAAATACTTTCGTACTTACATTGCAATACGAACACATTATTCCGTTACAAACAAAAGAAACTTTAGAACACTGAAGCTTAAAGGACAAGAGAGTTTATCTTCTCAAGTTTTACAATTGCTTCGTTTAGTCAAATCAATTCAGCTTAAGCAAGAATGTACATAGTTTTAGATGCGACAATAATTTTGCAAGTAATGCAAGAGGGGATAACTAAATAACATTGTTTGATCTCTCTTTATGTACTATTTATTCTCCCTCCTACTTGAATCACATTACAATCTATCTGTTTTATTAAACCTTGCATTTTTATAAAATCAAAAGATCGACTCAATTGGATTAATCAATTAAATTTATGATTAAACTAGAGTCAAATAAAATAAATCGAAAAAGAAACGTATCTTCGTTTTTAGGGTCCATAGGCAAATGCAAGGACCCTTATAAGGACGTTTGTGTGTACGTCTGAAAGTCGATAACGCATCTGTCTCTCCGAAAGAGCCCAACACAAAAAATTGCAAACGTTTTGCAGTTATGTAAAATAACCCAAATATAGCAAAAAATATAGGGAAGCCCCAAAAATCATCTAAAAAAACCAGGGAGTGGATTTTTTTTTCATTTGGGGTGTTCGATGAAGGAGGTAATAAAAAATAATAATAATAGGTATAAATATAATTTGGTTTCGATTTTGTACCAATTTATCTATGATTCATTTGTCCTTAAAAATTCTGACTGTTTCTTCTTCTTTTAATTATGAACTCCACTAACGCTCCATATCCTGCCTTAAAAATTCTGTTTTTCGTGCCTCCGAACCTTTATTTGTTTATTAAATCAAAACAAACCTAGAAAGAAAATCAGTATTTCTCTGTCAAAAAAAAAAAAAAAAAAAACGATTTTAAAGGAATTTATCATAGCTCGCATATTATGTAAGAAACAATTAACAGGGAACTGTTTAAGCAAAAGCCTGCGGAGTTTTTTTGCGTATGGACGATTAAAATGCAATTTAAAGGCATTTGCTACACGTCATTATGATAAACGGTTATAACAAAAGGTTTAGCTGAAACAAACTTTTAAATGTTTTAAATGTTTGATGATTGGAACAATTATGCTGGTCATTTGTTAAAATGCCTACCGACCAGTGTTTGAACTAAAGACATACATGACAACTATTTTTCTAAATTAAATGTTACAACAAATAGCAGCTAAATAGTAGGTAAATAGTTGAAACAAAAGGTACAACTAAATAGGTATCATAGTTGCCACATGGCAGTTGGTTATTCGGGCAAGGATTGCTACCCATTATGTAACTTCCCAATTCCAAATGGACTTTTTGACGAATGTTTTAAAAATCTGTTCGTCAAATCTTTCCCTGTCTCTGGAGATTTAGATTATCACAGTAACTTGTGCGGATATAAAGGTAGATCATATTTTAATTTTATCTAAGAGGATAAATTCTACCAATGCTTATAGATAATATACTTCTTCAGCTTTACAATGATTTTACAAATAACTTTCCTGGCTTTAACGTCTTCTAAATTATGTGTTCTAGATAAACCTAATCTCCATTTGACTATTTCCAGCGTGGTGACTGTAGCAGCCCATATACTAGCGGCAGAACTAACAGTCTTCGGTTGCAGCGGAACTAACCCGCTATAAATACTGGTACATATTTTGTACAAACACGCCAGACTTCCCGCAACCAGTATGGATTTGCTACCATGCTAGTTACAACAAACACACTTTCTCTTACCCTAAAAATATATATTATGATTACTCAATCCGTCACTCCCGTTAAATTCGACAATCAGAAAATCTAATGGACCAAACAAACATACGATAAACCTGACATGCACTAAAAGGGCGGTCTCAGGTAACCAATGGTTGGCCTGTCAGAGGCAAAATGTAAACAGGTTTATCCTATTACAATAATGGGCCACAATTTAGGACTATCCATCTGAGTTTTAATATTTAACTGATATATTAGATAATAATATAAAATAAACAATTATAGACCTTTTTTAAAAGAAGATAAAACAGTTATATTAGCAATTAAATCCTATAAGCAATGTTGTCACTGCTATGAGGCTATCTAAATCTAGAACTAAAAATCGTAAAAATATGAGATGAAATTTGGTACTTTAAGATATCTAACGCTCACGCAAGTGTTATAGTCTCGCCATAATTAAAAAATCGAAGATTTGATTGTTTTTAGGCAACTCTATTAGACATATAATAAAAGTACTCTGCCAATTAGTGTGGCACATAGCTTCCTCACGTCCTAATTCGTAAAATGAAATAATTTTATGCTTTTAAAACCAATTATTATCCAATTTATTTAATATTTCCCATTTCATACTGCCATATAATTGTTATAATTTTGCTTCCGAGCTTACCGATGGTTACGGAAGCTATGTGATCGTTCTGAAGAACGAAAATATTTTATGTTCCGATTTCAAAAATTCCAAGACAGAAATCAGCTTCAGACCAGGTAACATTTTTGGTTCCGGGTCTGCCGTCGGTCTGTCGTTCTACTTTCGACGAACCATCAAAAGTATATACTTTTGAAGATATATGTGTAAATAAATGTAAGTTTGTGCGCATGTGGAAGAGAAACAAATGGGCGCATAAGGTAGAAACTTATTTGGGACTAACAATGGGCTAATTATGACCTACCATCCAAATTTCAATAAAATCGGACGAGTAGTTTTTAAGATATGTTGGTTCGCAAAAATTGAGCGACAGACCGACAGACAGGCCGAGGGACAGGCAAGGAACCAAAAATGTTCCCTGATGTCTGAAACCGATTTTTGTCTTGGAATTTTTGAAATCGGAGACAAAAAAATTTTCATTCTTCAGAACGATCACCATAGCTTCCGTTACCTTCGATAAGGTCTGAAGCAAAATGTAATTTTGTTGAGTTTAATTGCCGTCTTAAGAAGAGGTGTTGTAATACGATCAATGAATTGCCTCCAACGTTATTGCCACTATTAAATACATATACCTATTCGAGTTTTCTTTGTACAATTGAGAAAGACATGAGTCAGGTACAAGCTTAGACCATATACATGAAACCATAAATTCTATGGTGCAGCCAAGAACTCATTGTGTATAACAAATAAAACAGTAAAATAATAACATTACTTGCTTGCTCTATTGTACATTCTATATATTCTCTATCGAGTCATCAGCAGTTAGACTTGGGAAATACTATACTTTAAAACTGGCAATAATTATTCTAGGAGTAGGTCTTAAAACCTCTAACATTAGGAAATAAGAGAGAAGTGTGGTTTGTTCACAATAAAAGTAAAAGGCTGTAAAAACATTTAATGAAGAAGGAGGAAATGAAAACAAAACATCCTCTACCTGATGAAACTACCTTTTTTCCTCCTTTATTTCACTCTGCGTAAAGAAAACTAACAGATAATGTAAGTGCACAAAATAAGGGAACAGACTCTGACAGCGTTGAAAAACATAAGATCAAAAGCAATGTTGATCAAAAGAACATTCTACAGAAAAAAAAGGAACCGCTAAACAGAGATATAGTCTCCCACAAGTAAAATTCTAAATGGAGATTTTCTTTCATCCTTTTAAAGAGGCTACACCGGCTCACAATACAGGGATCACTAATAATGTATACAAAGTACACGTTGTACTCGATGGTATTAGCCAGCCTCGCAACTTGTTAACAGAATTATTACCATGAATATTCTATGGAAGTCGAGTTAAGACCCATTGATTTCCCAAAGGAGTCTAAAGAGCACAACTGAGAATATGTAATAGTGCCATCATGTGCCACAACAAAGGTAATAATTTATTCAAAATGTAAATTCCGTTTTTTAACTTCTAAAAAATTCTACTTTTGGTTAAGCAATAAAATATAGATGAAAGTGAGCTATGCGAGCGTAATAAAGGATTAGCGTATGAGAGGCTATTAAAGGGGAGGGACAATTTTAAAAACACTGATGAATTTAGTTCATAACATAATATATGTTCATAAATGGACATATGTAGAGAAATATGCGCCATCTTAGTCTGTGTGATGAAATTTGTCTTTAGACCATTCAAATCCGAAATATATTATGTTTTGGACAAATTCGTTTGCAGTATATCCGTTTCAAAATGATGGTCATTAAATAAAAGTTCCTTCTAGAACTATTTATTAATAATGACACACGAACGCTTATTAACGCATTTGTGTCGACCAAACCTTCGGAGATCAGGGGCGTTAATCACGGCAGTCAAATTAAGGAAATTATAAGGGAAGTTTCATATACGGACCCTAAAAAGTAAATTTCAAAGAAATTACACACTTTTACGTAAACATCGAGGAGAAATTTACTTAGCGTAGTGTATAACAAGATAGCTATGCGTAGTATATAACTGTATAGGAATGGGTAGGTAATAACAAGACAGCTACTTGTAGTTTGCAACAAGATAATGTCACAGGTGAGTGTGTACCCCTTAACTCACTTAATCTTTGTTTAGAACTTTTATTCCTGTTAAATCTTATTTTTTTGTTCTTATTATATCTATTTTGTATTGGTCAACCTGGCCAGAGCACCAACACACATGGATTTTGCCAATTCAAAGGCTCTTTTTCGGAATTTCAGTCACTTACAAGGCTCCTCTCTTGGGTTTTCTTTCGCCCCTTTTGACATTGAAAAATTAATTCATTTATTGAAAAGCGTTTGTTTTCCTTTTCTATGGTTATGCGTAGTGTAGAGCAAGATAGCTGTACTTTTTAAACTAGCATAATCAATTTACTTACGCGAATAAATAGGTAATTTTAATTAAGGCCCAAAAGAGAAGAGAAATGAAAAAAATAAGGTTTGGAATATTTTTTCCAAAAACTTCATTTCATACGACTAGAAACAGTTGGTTTTTTTATTCATCTTTCATTTTTCCAGTCATTATAAGGCTATGAATGCGGGGTCAGGAAAAACTTCTTTTTTCTTTTACTTCACGAAAGACCATTGAAAAGAGGGAAGAAAAAGGCTCAATTTCCCGTTGTTTCTTTTTCAGTTTGTGGTTTCTTTTTCCTCGAAGAGAAATACTACCTAATTTTTTTACCGACCTATTTTCCCTCTGGTAAAGGGATCTGCACCCTTGCCCTAAAATTAAAAAAAAAAACTTCCCCGATCATGCTTTCAAAATCTGTGCAATTTTTATGAAAAAAAAAAAACAAACAAGAAGGCGTCAATCTTTTTAGAATACTTTTTTAACGGATGAAGAGAATGAGGAAAGTGCGTGGTAAAATTGGGTGCCTTGTTCCCAAAAGGACCCCCCAAAAAAATGTTATTCGTGAGAGTTTGTCGGCAGGATTCAGATAGCCCAAATAGGAGTTACAATTTAAAACTGACCTAGAAGGGGGGGGGGGGGGGGGGGGGGGGCTTTTACCTGCTCCACTACATCTTTTTATTCTCTTCTCCTGCTTTCCTTTCTCTTCTAAACTCCATGGGTCTAAGTTTTTTTTGGGCCACCGATCCTTGTGAAATTAGATTGGGCTACTTCCCAAGAGGTCCAAAGGGACTCTTTCTCTCAAAATGTACCCCCTCCCACTTTATTTTCCTCTCGCTCGTTTATATCTCCGTTCAAAGTTTACCCTATTCTTACCCCAATATCTTAAAGGGATTCTATTGTTTATTTTTCATGTCCAGTGAGAGCCCTAGGAAGTCCTTCAATATAACCTTTTCTCTAGTACTTCCTTTTTTTTCTCAATATCTTTCCCCTACATCCTAGCCCATAAACAAACTAAAACATCTGTGTTGGTTTTATCTCTCGTATTTTCTTCTTTTTTTCTATAAGCTTTTGAGTTTGTGTTTAGAAAGTTCCAATAAAAATCCTTTGGCCCCTGAAATCATACCGCATCTTAATCAACAAATATTTTGTCAGAGATGCTCATATTGTTTCTTTTCCTCATCTTATTCGGCTCATATCTTAGTCGTAAGAAATTGAATAAAGTAGAAATAAAAAAATCCTAACTTTTCGACATTAGGTATGACTTGAATCAACTAGTTACTGTACTGTATAAGTTTTTAAAACTGAATTTGACTTCTTAGATCTAAAAAGAATACAATACAATATTGAACATGGAAGAAAGTATTTCCAGAATTCCAGCCTTACATATAATATTTCCATTCTTTCAAGACTCTTCTTCTTTCCCAAATTCACACCAGTGGAGGCTTAAAAGCCAGCAGGGACTAGATTACTCTTAAGTAAAGTTAGATATAGAAGCGTCTATGGAGGTAATCTTAAAGGAATAACACGAACTGTCTCTCCATGTATCTAAATTGAAATTACTTTAATAACTCAGCAGTTTTCAGCCTTCAAAAGGTCATTATCAGTGCCTATTGGAGAAGAAAAAGAAGGTACATTAATAAAAAGATTTAGAGAGGAATGAGTCTACTTCATGTCGTGTAGATCGACGAAAGACTAACGTCAAGAGGCAGTTTGAGTTATCCTCTTAAGTTAAGATTACATAAATAGATAGTATTTCTGGTCAATCGGCCTAAGCCGTCGAGACTAACTTGTACATCTATATACATTATACATATTAATAATCAACTGGGTGACAATGTTAGGTTATTAAGAAGAGTTAATAACCCTCAATACTTGATTGATCTGAGGATTAACAAAAGAACTCATATCATAACGTACAAACTTGAAGTAATAATCCTCAATTAGACTTAAAAAACTAAACCATGAGTATCAACCAAATTCACAAACTTAGTAAGGTGGAACTTAAGTGGAAGAGAACACAGTAAGATTGAAGTCCTAAAAAACTTACACTAACCAGCCGGCTAATAAGATAAGCAAATAATTGACAGACAAATTTTAATTAAAGTAAACATATTAATTTAAATTAAAGTAAATTATAACATTTACTTTAAAATAAAGAAAAAGTCAATATGAATATTTACTTTTAAATAAAGAAAAGGACAATATTAATAAAATGAAATAAAATAAGGGAAAACGTCGTGTGTGGAACACATAGTATGCAAATGCAATTAAAACTCACTTCTAAATTCGATTATGCAAAAAACTACCTCTTTTAAATATTCATAAATAAAATTAAAAGTTTTCATATCAAAGCAGTCCACTTCTGCCACTGTGTAAAATTTCTCCAATTTTGATTGTCAATGAAACACATTTTCACAAAGCTCTGTCCCTTTTGTAATTAAATAACAAAGTACTCTAAAGTAATCCAATTTGAAATAATTAGTGCTTAAGGATGGTTTTAAAAAATCAATAAAAAAAAGTTAACATTGCAGTAAAAAGGTACTATCCAAAAAATAATAAATAAAAATGAAAACTATGGAAAACCCTTATTCATATAGTGTAATTAATTTTAGAGTGGAATGGGAGAGTACCTACCTTCCATTATTAATTTTCAATTAAATTTTCTACTTCCCTCCCTACACTGTCCCACACCCTTTTATTCCCTCAGAGACATAAGTGTGTTCGTATAGCACGTGTCCTAACTTAGAAAATTTGGTAGTTATGCGCGTGTTAGTAAGGAATAAAAGGCCTCCAGCGACCAATAATATCTCTCATACCTGAAGGGCGTTCATAGTTCCCTTTATATGGAATTTTCCAATATGTCTGCCCCACTTCGTCCCTACTCCCTCTTTTTCAATATTAATAAAAATGGTTTTTTTTCTTTTATTATTTTATGTGACTCTTAAGAACAAAGAGAATATATATATACACATATACATACATACACACACACATGCATAGTATATTGTATTATATTATTTAATTTTAAAGCATAATTCTTTTTAAATTTACTGAATATGGGTGCGATCATCTACAAGAGTTAAAAAAGAGTTTTAGTTGAATTATAACTTTTTAATTAAATTTAACTGAAAAATTAGAACAAAAACATATTCTTCTTTTGAACTAAAATTTTTATTTTTATTTTAATGAAACATATTATTACAACAAAGATAAAAGAAAAAGCGAGCAAGTCAAGTAAATTTCAATAGTATAACAAGAAATTTTTTAAATAATTTGATGACAAGCTTTTATAGATTTTGTAATTGTGTAAAGGTAATGAATGACTGATTATATTAATCATAGGAAATAATCATAAATCAAAGTTTCAGCTTTCTAGGTGGTCGGGAAGTGCATCAAATTTAGTTAACAAGATTTGAAGACACAAACATAGCAAGTTAAACAAAAGAGAGTAATAATTAAAACGAACACATCTCCATAAAATGAATATTAATTTTCATAACCAGCTTTCGGCCACTCGGCCACCATTAACCATCAGTTCCTTCAATAAACAAAATAAAAAATCACAGGGAAGTACTTTTTAGGGTTTTGTAGGTTATCAAGCATATTCCCACGTTGTATTATTATGAAATAACTTTTCTCTATGTCCCTACCCCACCCTATATAAAAGTAAAAAATAAAACGAATTTAGACGGAAGATCCCAAAAAACAAAATGGAGTGAGGTGTGGTTCAATTCTTCGTGAAGTCACAATGGCTTTTATCGGTAATAGCGACAAGGATAATTACTTTTTGTTGGGTACAGTTCAACTCATAAAACCAATATCGAAAAAATGATATGGGTGGTCCAAAAGTCCCCCCCCCCCCCCCTCTTAACATTTTTAAGGTTTGAGATAAATTAATAAAACTTGGGGAATCCGTACCATGTAAAGGGAAGATTGTTTTCATGCAATCGCACATTATGGACAACCACCCACTTTGCCCCAAGGCGACCTAACTTCAAAATTTTGAATTAGAGTGTATATTTTTGATTCCACGGTAACAGATAAGAACATTTTATTTATTTCTGTCAGAATATTTTGCCCTCTATATGGGGAACAAGTATAAAAAATGTAGATTTCAGCGACTGGGGCAAAATGGGTGGTTGCCCCTAGTACGCGAGTGGATAAATACACACTTCCCTTTGCATGGTACAGATACTCCAAGGTCCATTAATTCATTTTAAGCAGTTTAGATTTTATAACGATGTAAGTGTTTTTTTTACTATTTTCGGAAGGGTATATTGCTATCTCTCCCCCCCCCCCCCCCCCCCCCTATAGGTCAAAGAAAGTTTAGAATAAAGTAAAAGGTTGTTGGACCTTTCTCTTAATTGAATATTCTTTCTATAATACTATGTACCTACATATTTATATTGTTCATTGTAGGCACTGATAATGGCCGAGGGTATTATAACTTTTTACTTTTTAAGGCGATTTCATTTTATTTTAACTTTCTATTCTATACTTTAACACTATTTATCATTTATACTTATTTATATGTTTGTCCTTTAAAAACACACAAATATATATATATACACACACACACACACACACACACACATATATATATATATATATATATATATATATATATATATATATATATATATATATATATATATATATATATATATATATATATAAAAGGACAAGAAGAGATGAATTTTGTTAAAAAAATGTAGTTGATATAAATTCACCACCCAAAAAAAAATGTAATCGTTTTTATTCTTGTTGATTTAATTTAATATTATGCAACAATATTATAATGCAATGTCTCAAAGTTTACTTTCACTCACAAATGGCAAAAAATGTAAAATAAATTGTACTGCATATTCAATGATTCTTGCTTGCTTACATTTTCCCCTCTTGTCTAGAAATCAGAAACAAAATAAAAATAAATAAAATTATGAAAAAAAGAAAAAGCCCTTTACTATTTACGTATTTATATGGCATTTTATTAAAAGAATAAATAAATATGTTAAAAAAAAAAAATTAAAAAAATATTTAAATATATTTTTCGCATAAAATATTAAGACATGAGAAACCACAATATTACATCTGTTACTTTATTTGCTTCTTCTATTATTAATGTTTAATAAAAATTACAGTTTTGATTAATATCAATCGGAGTATCTTTAATAATTTATAAATTATATTTGGCGAGTAAATTTTTTTTTTCCTTTTCAGCCTAGCTATTGTCAATACATAATAATCAGTGTCGTAAAAGTTCTTAGTTTACGCTTTGATAAAAGTTTGTGATTGACTTAATATATTGTAGATCAATAGTAACGCAAGTATAAAAAATCGGTAAAACTTTCTCTTAAACGAAGTGATTAGTGATATTGAATTTTAAATTCCATAGTACCTAATTTAATAAACTCGTTTAAAAGGGCTCAATAGATGATTGTTACACCTTTTTCGATTTTAAGCAACAATATTTATAGAGGGAGAAAGTATTATTATGGCGAGAAAATTATATTATTATATTTTAATGGATTTAAACGTTATAAGGTCCCCTGAGTCCAAAAAAGTAGTTTTTGAAAATTGTCGGTTTTTCTACAGACCGACGTTTTCTGACAGTCTGTCTACTGCGTAGAGTACAGGCGTAGTCGAAGCGCTAAACTACTGGGCCGATTTTGATGAAATCTAGCATTCATCATCAGCAAAATCATATCCTGAGATGAAATTGAAAAAATGAATTTATACTCTAAATTTGGGGCCCCCAAAAACTCTGAAAACGTAAAATAAGAATTTATAGGTAACGGTTCCAACGATAATTATAAAAAAAATGTAACACTATCTAAACACATTTAGTCATAAACGTCGTTTTCCCGAAAAAATATAATTTTTGAGATATTGATGAAAATAAATCTAACACAAAATATAAATAATCACCTGTTGAACATTTTTTACACATTTTAAATTATAATTTAATTAAATTAGATTTAGGAATATTCAAATTCAGTGAGACTGTGTAAATGAGAAAGTTTTATTCGAGTTTATCTGTCCCATTTTTTATTTTATCAATAAGGCCAAAACTGGGTTGACGATGTTTAATGTAGTTTTGGGATGTTGAGTTGAAATTGAGTTATCTTACTAATCCTCGGTGTTATTTGCGGTTTGGTTTAAGTTAAAGAGATTTATTCAACGGATTAGCACTGCGTTGAAGGCAGTCGAGTCGCGGGGAGTAATATTTGGAACCACCTCCCCCTTACAAAGTCAATATCAGCCGGCTCTGGAACCCCTGAGCTCCGAAGTAAACCCAATTCGAGGCCTATTTCCTGCCTGATGGCGAGGGTAGACCGAATCCGTAGTTAGATCTCTCACCACTAAACCCCTGGAATAACCTCTCAACCCAGTGCCTCAGTTATCTCATCACCCTGTACCGAGATGTAATTGGTTAGGCAAGTGGGGATGTGGTAAACCGACGAAATTTCAGACTTCTACCAACCTTTATATCCGATCTGGAGGAGGACTATTGGTAAACCCTTCACCCCTCTCCGCTAACACTTAAAGGTTCCACGGCGAGAATTGCTTTTTTAAGGTTTTGAGATGATTAGAAAGCCCAGGAAATGTGTGAGATTTTTAATCGAATTTCAATCGGTAGAAACCTCTCAAAAGAAAAACAAGTTTATTCATAAATGTTTATAAATGTATAAATAAATGTTCATCAGAATTATTTATTTATACCATATCACTATGTATCAACAAGCCTTCAAGCCATGTTTAGAAATGTATTAATGCAGACTTCAGAAGATAGGATGTTTTAACCAAATCTAAAGGTATCATAATCGATTTAAAAATCTGATGCTAGTATAAGTAAATGAAACAGTAGTTTTAAATGAAATAGATTTTTCATGGAACCGAGTAGTAGCTTTCGACAAAAAAATTTGTAATAACTTACAAGAAGCATATAAAATGTATAGCATTAGGCTGGACCATCCGGATAAAATTTATTATTAATAAAAATCTATTTCTTTTTGAGGATAAATGTATATTTCTCATCAGTAACTCTCACTGAATGAAGGTCTATTAGGAGAGGACGAAGGGAAACAAAACAAATAAGCATAAACTCTGTGGCTAGAAATCGAACAATGATTACTCGAAGGCCGTCATCAGTGCCGAAATATAGACCAAGTAGAAGGCTTATGAAGGCTGAAAGCTGCATTGGCTAGTAAAGAAGTTAATTTTACGTGGAGGGACAATTTTTATTTTAAATGATATTATTGATATTTCAATAATATTCAATGATGTAAATATATTTTACGAAACTAGTTGGTAAAAACTTAGTTTTTTTCTTTAGACCGTATCTCACTAACTCTCTCATATCTACACTTTAACGGTTGCTAACTTAAAATTTAATGATATTTCAATGATATATTCAACAATATTTTAATAATTACTTGGGTATTGTACTGAGTATATTTTAATTTGAAAATTACTATTATTTATTAATTTACTTCTTAGCTTCAATAAATTAAAGACTAGATGATTTATTAGAAACCTAATCAACGAGATATTAAAATGACGATTGGTATCTTATACTAGGATTTATTAAATTTTTAATAACAATGAAGATTAATTGTATTTGTACATGAAACAGTATAATAGCAATTTTAGACATAGTAAGCTGAGAGATGAACTAGACAAAAAAAGAAGAGAACAAGAAAATGTTTTACAAATTCTTACATTGAAACGATAACAGATAGGAAATAGAAAACTCTGGAAAATTTATCAAAAAGAAAACCTAGGTATGAAACAAACACACTGAAGACACTTTCATTGAAGAATTTGTCAAAAAGAATTCCACAACTACATTACTTTCAATCCGTTGTAAACCTGTGAAAAATTCCCAAGTAAAATCTCAAGCATACTTTTCAATATGGCCCTTCGACACGTGAAAGGGTCAGGAGGAAATAAGGGTCAAGGAGGGAGACGGGAACTATGTGGAAAAACATCAAAGTGAAAAAAAACCCTCGGTGGGTGTAAGCGTAGGATGACCAAGGTTCGATACCAAGGCAAGTAAAGCATTTTTTATCTCTTTCTTTCTACAAGAGATGGCTTTGTATAAAATTCTATCAGCCCCCTCCCTCTTAACGTAAAGTCCGAACCTACCTCTGTATATGTGTAAAAAAAGGCTAGAGAAAAAACTCTACGTAAAAAAGGACCCTTCCGCTGAAAATTGAGGTGACAACATACTGATACACACTCACTAAAACAAAATTTGCACCCTGACTTTTTCGTAAATATAAATATATATATATATGTATAAAAGTTTGTCGAAAAAGGGGGTCAGGGGTTGAAAAATACATATTTCATTGCCTTGTTAAAAATTCAGGTGGGTTAACCCCCTTCTACTCTCCTCCTTTTTTTCCCCATAATGTTCATATAAGCAAAACTTTGGATAAGACCAGCAAACTTTTTGAAAATTCGACCAGCATGAAAAAAAATTCTTCAACAAAACCTATAAAAAAGCAATATTTCGAAAACAAGAAGGGAAAAATGACCAATAAAACAAAAGACTGCTCAATAGTTCTATCGGAAAAGCCTTGTTCTAATTTAATTAATGCTCTCTTACAGTTTAGAAAACCCTTATGCCTTCAGACGGATTTCCCTTAGAAGAGAAAACAATAAGGAATTGTATGGAAATGGGTGCGACGAGTATGGTCTAACGTCTAAATCCTGAATAATACCCTACGACTTCCTGAAAAACTCGACCACAAATCCCTCCCCTCCCCTTACCTACAATGGACAAGAGTGATGAGAGACTGTAGGCGACTTAGTGGTTACCAGTTTTCAGGAGAGAAAACAATGAATGCCCAACGATGGACAAAATAACACTGGACAGAGAAAATAGTCAGTCCATTCATCCACACTAATCCTTTACCTCTGAAAAGAGATCAATACATATTGTGTGAGCTTTATTGACTAAAAACAATAAGCATTATTCTATCAAACAATTTATCCTTTCATATGACACAAAAGAAAAGAAACCATTTTTTTTAGCGTTGTTTCATAAATGTCAACAATAAATCGGCTAGTGATTTAAAATCATATATTTCCGGGAACCTTCATTCCAAAATTACTACAAGTATATATAGTGACAGTTACAATTATTAGAGGCATTGCCAATCGCTCAATACAGAATCTCCTTATTATGTTATCAATAATACAATATATTCTATTTATTTGAGGCAAGATAAATCAAAACAATTATGACATTAAAAAACGGGGAAAATAAATAAATTAGACAATAATAGCTTGTATAAGCATAAAATCAATAAAGTACGTGATAGGATGCGAGAAAAATAGGTGTCACTCTAATTGGCAGTCTATTTTACATGAATTAATCATCAATTTAGCAAGATTTAAAGAGCACAGAAGCTTGCAATTAATCTGGGGCTATCTGCAAGCTACTTTCAACAATCCATCCAAATTTTATAAAAATCGGACCAGTATGTTAGTTCACCAAAATTGAGCGACAGGTAGACAGATAAGGAAAAAAAAATGTTCCCTGATGTCAGAAACGGATTTCTGTCTCGGAATTTTTGTAATCGGAGACATAAAAAAATGTGTAATTATAGACATGTAGAAGAGAAAAAATGGGCTCAGAAGGCTGAAATTTATATAGGACTAACAATGGGCTAATAATGACCTACCATACAAATTTCATCAACATCGGCTGTTCTAATGCAGCCTTCTTCAGATAAACTACAAACAGGGTAACAAACTTAATTAAAAAGTGAACAAAGAGGTTAAAAATAATTAAAGTGAAACAAAAAAGACAGACCTTAACATAAAAAAATCATAAAAATGTATAAAAAAGAAAAAATAGTTTAATGCAATTACCTGTGTAGGTTACAAGGAGACTTTTTAAAAACAAAATTTGATTTTAAAATAATTTTTCACTTGCATTTTTAAAGTCTCCTTATAACCTACAGAGGCAATTTGCATTATTTTAACTAAACTATTTTTTATTTTTTATACATTTATATTATTTTTTTATGTTAAGGTCTGTCTTTTTTGTTTCACTTTAATTATTTGTACCCTCTTTGTTCACTTTTTAATTAAGTTTGTTACCCTGTTAGTAGTTTATCTGAAGACCCGGCTGCATTAAAACCGGTCAATTGTTACAAATACAATTATTTTGTGTGAAGACGTTGTTTGGTTATTGAACTACACCTCTTCTATGATGAGTCGCTATCACACACTAAAAGAAACTACACAGAAAAACACAGTCGAGATATATATATATATATATATATATATATATATATATATATATATATATATATATATATATATATATATATATGTAACCTAATCTTCAGGAGCTCTCATTTGAAACCCCCCACTCAAATATTAAAAACATTACCACATTTTGCGAATTGCGCATATTAAATGTTTGACTTCTCTATAGTTTTCCTATGTGTGGGTCAAAAAGTTGTCAGTTTTTTTAAATTTCAATTTTTTGCCTTAAACGGTTCGGGAGATATGAAACAAAGAGCGACGGACAGAGAGACACATCACATCAGCAAAGGGGGTTCGAGAAGGATCTACGAAACCCTAAAAAAAACAAGAAAATCAAGCTAGTTTTAAATTGTCTGTTGTTCCATTTTAAATTAAACCACGGCAAAATATAAATCCGATAGGAAAAGGGAAATAAAGAAAAGTGACTGAAGTCTGGAGTCGCGTTGTCTGGCAAAAAACTGAAGCTGTTTAATTTGTAAAATTCGAAGCTAACCTGAGACGTGACACCACACCAAGGAGGTGAAACATGCGAATGATCTCACGTGAAAATAGAACTTCTTTTAAGGTAAATATAAATAGAAAACGAGAAACGAGAAAACAGACTGCTGCAACTTTTACTCAATTATAAACCTTGAATTTACCTATCAATTATACGCTTACTCTACCGACTATATAAACAACATTAATGTTAAAAGCTCTATCTATTCATTACTAAAGTTTCTACGAAAATGTAATTCTACTGGAAAAACTACTTTTATAGTTTATGTTCGACAAACTTTGTGCATTTATGTATACAATGTTCACGTATGTGCAATGAATAAATGGAACGACCCTTTGCAACAGATTACTTTATGAAATATTATACTATCATATTGTTAGCAAAATTTAGATAAATTGTTCATTAAAATAAATTTACATTTATGAATTTTATGCGCATTTATGTTCATAGCTCTGCTTTATTCCATCATTATAACAAAGTAATATTTATACATACAATGTGTTCAGGTTATTGTTCATTGCAACAATATTTCAAACAAATGATTTACATACTTTCTCAAGGTATACTAAGACAAGAAGAGGAAGTGGCGCTAAATTTATCTGTTTTCATCGGTGAAACATTTTCTTTGCAACGTATACCAGTTGATTTATAGATGAAGACTTTTCAACTTTATACTGTCTCCTCTTCTGAATGCACGTGAAGTCCTTAAAAACAAAAGTTTGAAGTTTAAGGGATTGCCATTACATTTAAAAGAAATGCGTCATGTGGGGTGTTAAATGAAGGAGGAGAACGCCCCAGATACAAATACATATAATATATTTAGTTTCTTTTTGTACCAATTAATTTTTGTGTTCCCCACCCTATATTATTTTTCAAATAGTTTAAATTTCGTTGCATTTTTTAAGTAGGTTTTTCTCTAGGTTAAACACATATTATAATGTACATGTTATTGTTTTATATAAAAAAACTCAGTTTTCCGGTTAAATCCGCGTCACGAAGGGGTTGAAGTCCGACGTTTCACTTCTCTACTGGAAGCATCTTCAGGGGTGTGGTGCATCGTGATGTTGAGTCCGAAACAAACACAAGATATACTGACGACTGGAGAGAAGAACGGCGTATTTATACTAGTTTTTAAGACCGTAGATTGTACCTTGATTTCCCGGGGGCTCCTTTACTCGGGGTAATCCTTTATTGTTTTGTCTAAAGATAGTTCTTTTAGGAGAACCTATCTACGAATAGTATAAAGACGCATCTACACACTCGCACGAATGGCGAGTTGAGTTACAAGGCGAATTTGCAGTTAGTTCACTTTCGCTCGTTGCGCGCTTGCGCCAGGAGTGGTTTTCGGGACGAGTCAAAGGCTTAAGGCTTATATAGTCAAGGCGAACAACCGACGAATGTGAAAACGGTCATTTGCATTGTTCGCACGAATTTAGGAATGCCACACGTCGGTGTCAGCTAGTTATGAGGCGAACAGGAGCGCGAATGTGTAGAGGCGCTATAAGGATTATTGAATGTATAATGTGATAGTTCAGAAGATTAACTCTTGTTCAATTTCTTCTCTTTTGAAAATTAATTATAATTACTTTTATTTAATTTAGTTAAAAATAAGATTATTTTATTTAGAATTATTTCATATCAACTTTGTATTTCTATTGCATTGCTTTAATTATGCAAATCAAACGATTCAGGTAATTTTTGTGTAATTTATATTTGTGTAAAATTTTATATCTGAGCGAGTATAAGTGTAATTTTGTGACAGGTTGTAGTATAATCAAACATACACACACAATAATCGTATTCGGCTATCTATGTGGTGGTCTAATCATCATTAGAATGTTAATAGTGTAATTAAAGCATGTGTGTTGCGTGTATGCTGGTCTGTGTCAGTGCTCTATTGTGCTGTACTGTGAAATCCAACCATACTGTAAATTTAATGTGAATTCTTCATTACATATCTTACGTGAGTTATATGAATGCGTTATATTAATGTTATACGTCAGTGGCAATTAAATACATATCTTATGTTGGAGTCGTATCATATTATAACATATTCTCGTACTGCTTTATGAATATTTTGTATATCCATGTTTACATGATACGTATGTTGTAGGTCATAGAGGGTGGGGCAGAATATCCTCCCAAATTTTTTCAAGCTGTATCATAAAAGAATTAAACATACTTTATTTACTCTTAATACAGTTTAAAATTAATTGTTTTTGATACTAATATTACTTAAATGGCGTTATATTAAACGAATACGTCCTCTGAAATTTAGTGTCACCTTCCTGGTCAAACATGTATATTAATGGCGTCGTTTCCTCTGGGTTCATCTAAATTGGAGGTATACAAACATCGACTTGACCAAATAAAACATCAACAGAATCACTGACAAGCCATTCTCCGGATGTGAGAGAGATGCTATGAACTTGAGAGAGAAGTACTCGATCAATAACGGCTGTCGCTGTCATTTAGAAAGTCATTTCCAGACCATTAATTTTAATCTCCATTTTATGCACATTCTTAAAAAGGAAGAATTATTATTTGTTTAATTTTGCTTCTGAGCTACCGCAGGTATCAGAAGCATTGTGATTGTTCCTAAGAACGATCTTTTTTATAACTACAAAATCCCAAGACAAAACCCCGTTTCAGACATCAGGGAACATTTTTAGTCTTGTGTTTGTCTAACGGTATGTCTAACATTTTTGTGGAACATCTTAAAAATGCTCAACCGATTTTGATTAAATTTAACAGTAGGTTATAATTAGCTCATTTTACCCTCTGTACTTATAAATTTCTCTTTTACATGCGCTTTACTTTGTTTTTATTAAAAGAACTCATCCAATTTTTTTTTTTAAAAATTGAATGCTTTGTCGAAAGAAGCCCACATATAGTCACAAATTAATTTCAACCTTCAGCGCACATTAAATATCGCTAATTGATTTTTATTCATTTAAAAAAACAAAAATACAATTTTGGCAGATTTAAAGTAGAAGGAGGAAAAATAGTCTGCCAATAAATGTAGCAAATAGCTTCGTCGCGCCTTGTTTCAATAATTTAATAATTTTATAACCTATTATTATCGAATTTATTTAATTTTCCGCCGTTTTTTAATTTTGTCAAAATTGCTTTGACTTTTTAAATTAATAGTATCATTTAGACGGTTGAAATTAATTAAGGGCTATCGGCAGGCTACTTTCGACAAAACATCAAAATTTCATAAAAATCAGATGAGTAATTTTGAAGACATAGGTGTAAATAAATTATGTTTGTGCACATGTGAAAGATAAACAAATGGGCAGAATGTTGAAACTTATAAGGGACAAACAAAGGCTAATTATGACCTACTATCAAAATATTAATAAAATTGGGCAGTAGTGTTTATCTAAATTTCATTAATATTTGAACCAGAAGTTTTTTAGGTCGGTTCGCAAAAATTGAACGATAGACAGACAGACATGGGACCAAAAATGTTCCTTGATGTCTGAAACGGATTTCTGTCCAGGAATTTTCGAAGTCGGTGACATAAAAATGTTTCGTTCTTCGGAACGATCACATTTTTTCCAAGTAATTTATGAAGTAATACAAGAAAATGTATCGCCTAATCTCAGTTTGACGGGTCGGAGGGCTTTATTCTTGGGTGATTTAATACATGGATTCATGGTGTTTACCTCATCAATCAGAGATTAACCACTTTATCTTTTAACTATTAACACAAACATCAGCGGTTACATTAAATTATACCAAATATAACATTTCAATAAAATTTGGGCATTATTTTATAACCTTGAAAGAGAGAAAGTATTGTGTATAATATGTATATGTAATATAATAAATAACATACATATTATAAAGCACGAAAATTGCTACTATGTACAGTATACAGTGTACACTATATTGTAAACTATTGCACTAGTAACACTAAATTTTTGTTTTAAGTAAAATATAGCATACCATTTCAACACTGTTTTATAACAAAAGAGAAAAAGAGTTTTTAGACCCAAGGTCCAAGGTGTATAAACTAGTGGAATTGGATGGTGTCCCATAGCGAATCCAGTACCGAGAATGGTGCCTCTATATGCTTAATATTTATTATTTTATATGATATATACCTCGTTTTTTCCTTATTTTAAAATATTCTAAGAACATTAGTTTGTTTTTTATGGGAAGATATAAAAATAAATTTATTTCCCTCTATTTTGTCCCCACTTAATAATTATTAAGGTATAAAATAAAAAAAGTAAGTTTCTTAAATTAAAATTATCATTACTAGGATTTCCAATTTAGAACATTCGATGTTTGTTTTAAAGTTATATGTATTTTCTTTTTGAACTAAGTTAGGTCGAGGTATAGATCTTGGAGCCATAACTATAGAAAAGGGAAAGTGCTAAAACCACACAGTACTGTGCAATGAGGGTCTAGTTTCTAGCAGAAAATGAACCGGTTTAAAAGAATGACACCTTTCAAGCGTTAACAGGACTGCGTGTTTCATTTACACCAGTTTATTTTTGTCTGAAAACTGCGCACCAGCAATTTACATTATTTTTTTTGTTGAGGTCTTAGTATTTTTTACCTTTGTAGTTGTGTATAGTTGTGGTCTCAGAAACTATACCACGACCCAAAGTTAAAACGGAATATACAAGACCTGTAGTTTATAAACAAAGGACCAGAAAACAAAAATTTGTCAAAATAACTCATACTACGAGTACCTACATAAAATTAACTTTCTCATATACGAGTGCATAATTACTTAGTCAAGTGTCTTTTTATTTGTTAGTTGTTTCAAGTTTTCGTATATCATTGAACAATTCATCAACATTTACCATAAAAATAACTCCTCCCCACGGTAATCGTAATCGAACCCGACCTCTCACCTTTTCCGGTGACAGCTATTTTCTCAAGAACTATATACGTGGTTATATTCAAACTTTAATTGACTTCATTTTAGAATTTATCTTTTATTAATAAAAATTACCATTGATGGTAATCTACATGGTAAATGTAATCAATTAATATATATTGAGTAACAGGTAATTTAAGGTTATTTTTACATTAGAGAGATTTCCAATCATTAAATGCTGAAGAGATATTAAATTCAAGAGAGATTTACAAATGTTGTGCAATTGGTAACATTTATCGATTCGTTAAGTACTAAAGTGATATTATCCATTTATTTTAATAATTGTTTACTGAATATGTTATGTTCTAATACTCGTAAATGTGATGTATCCCTGAATGCTAGAGGATTAGCAGCTCACTCGGTTAGCTAAAGCCTATTATCAGTTCAAGTCAGCCTAGAGTCATTGAGTTCATTAATGCAAACAGTAATAAGTGGAACTTCTTTAAGAATGTTTAGCCAATGTAAAACAAAAAGTGAAGCACTACTAGATAAAAACTATGTCTCATCAAGATATTGAACAAGTAAAATTAAAATCAATACATAGGAAACTACCTGAGCCATTAATAATGCATTGTCTATAATTTCTAACTAACCTTAAAAGTAAAAAAAAAAAAATAACTTCTAACATGATTCATGTTAGAAGGTCATATTTTGATTTCACTTTATAAAAATTGTTCCATTAATGAAAAAGTCGACCACTATAGATATAGTCTAGACAATTATCTACTTATAGATACATTGAAAATGTATCCTCTCAATTCTTACCGGCTGCGGCTTCATAAAAGTAAGCAAAGAAGCACCCAGTTTATCATTTGTTCTTTTATTTTATCTTCTAGGTTTGAGAAATATCTTGAAAGCTTTAGAATGACTTGTAAAGATAACATTTCAGAATTCAGGATTAAATAAATTTAGCTGATAAACAACATTGTTTAATTATATTCATATCTTGCTCAAGATATTAAAGAGTTGAATATTTTATGCTTGTAATTTGTTTTTTAGAGAAAGATTTTAATATATTTATTTGCAAAGCAAAATTTTTCACGTCCCGATGGAGACAAAAACATTCTACGCAACTTTTTTAGTTTGGCGGTAAGCTTAAAAAATGACAAGAAAGAAATCCGTTTTAGACATAAGGGAACCATTTTTGGTTCCGTATTTTTCTGTTAGTCTGTCCACAATTTTTGCGAACCAACATAACTTAAAAACCACTTGTCTGACTTTAAGGAAATATGGGTGTTAGGTTAAAATTAGTCCATTGTTGGTGCCATTAAAGTTTCAAAAAACGGAGTTCTGTCATGTAATTTGTATAAAACGGTGACATAAAAAAATGTCGTTCTCCAGAACGATCAAAATTGCTTCAGTTATCTTCGGTATAAGCTAGGAAGAAAAATTAAATAAATGACACAATAATGGTTTTTAATAGCAAAACATGATTTAAGTACGTTATAGAACGCGAGGAAGCAATGTCCCACAATAATTGGCAGACTATTTTAATTATAAAGAAAGATGTTTTCAAATTTCAATGTTTGCTATAATTTAACTGTTAAATAATTCATAAAGTAAATTGTAACTAATGTTTTTTTATTTATTCATGGGATATAAGTGCACCTAAATGAACAAACATTGTAGCACTATTAACATTTGATAAAGAAATTTGAAATGACTGGCATTCTATCATGCATTGTGAGTTTATTATTTCTTTTTCACCTCATGCACTTCATTAATTTAATGATATAAACTACAAAACTGTTTTTTGTTTTTGTTTTCAATAAAAAAAAAGTTATCATAGAAAACGCAGAATGCAATATTAATATTATTTATTAAGCCAGGCAAAGAAAGTTGGATAAGCGTATAATTGTAAGGTAAAATGCAACATGTATAATTCTGTAATGTGGTGTATAAAGGACAGAGCTTCCTTGTTTAAGTAATTTAACAGTTTAAGTTTTCTATTCAAATTTCCATTTCACGATATTCTATTTCGTATGAGATTATTGTAAGAGAATAGAATCCGGTGTATTAATTTCTTGCATGTTTCTCCTCCTCTATCTGCTTCACTACTTAAGGTATCTATCTGCTTCGTTTCTTAATCATGTTTTCAAATAAGGTCCTCCGCAAACGGGTCGAAGTGCAGTCGTATCGCTGTCTCTAACCGGGAAGGTCAAAATATTTTTATTGACAAGACATTATTTAAACAGTGCACTTGCATTTTAAGTTGAAGTTTTTCTTTACAATGAGCAGTTCGAGTGTCGAAGACACTATTATGTTGTACTGGTACCGTCGGGAAAAAAAGAGTATGGGTTCATCCACACATAGAAAAAAACTTTCATTGTCGGCTTTAGCAACCTCATTCCACGCTTTTTCCGTGTAGTCCTTCCTTGAATACTCTCGGAGGGTTTAATTGTAAAGTACGGGAACTTCCCCCACGAATTTGACGTTAAAAACTTCCATTGAGAATATTAAAATAAAACTATCTAAAGCGCCTCAGGCGTCAAGGGGATTTTTCCCGTTCGCTGCAAGAAGCGAGGTTCGAGGAACGATCGTGACGCTAACGCTTCGACTGCGAGACGACTGCGCTAAACGTTGGCGAACACCCACCCACTTACATAGGAAGCCTTGTGGAGGGGGACAACGCTTCGAGTTCGAACGACTGCCTAATGCCTAACGACCCGTGTGCGGACGGCCTAACAGCTCCAGTTTCAACTTGACAACTTGACTCCAGCCACTCTTTTTATTGCACTTTCCCTAACGGCTATATATATTTTCTGTCGTTTTTATTTCAAATGGAAAAAATACTATTTAATATTATCTTGTCTGTCCTTTTTTCTTTTCATAAAAATATTTAGCAGTATTTATTATCTACAGTTTGTTCTGAAGGGTACTCAGTGTGATTGCATTTAAGATATCTGCATTAATTTTAATATATTCCCAGTATTTTCCGATGTATCATTCTCTTAGAATACTATTTTTATTTTTTGATAACTTAAAATATCCAGATCAAAGTTTAAAGGGTTCTCAGGGTTCAAGCAATTCAATAATTAGTTAGTCGATATCCGCAAGGCCAAATTCCAGTAAGAATGCAGTGCATTTTTATTTGAAAAACTTCATCTCTCTGCTTCCTCTTACGGTGGGTTTTTGAAATTTGAAAAATAGATAAAGCTTAACTAGCTTAGGACACTATAAAAAATTGAGCCATTAATATTCAGCCTTTCTACGGGAAAGAGTTTCAAAGTTTGACATTTTTGTTACTGGCTGACTCACTCATCATCAAAATTATAAGTGATTTCAAGAAGAGCTAGACACTTGTAGCAGTGTTACTGACGGGAAAAATCCAAAAAGTTTAAATTTTTCCCAAAAAAATAAAAATGACGGACAAATGTTAAAGTTTTGGTGTGAATTAACAATGAGTCACATCGAAAAACTGACTACATAAACAGCTACTGATTTGATTCTATGACATTTTTTCGTACCTCTATTACTTGGAGCCAGGTTTGATTAATATTTTTTGGCTTTGATCTCTCATAGCGTCCGCAATTTTTGTCTAATTTATTTTTTCGACTGGATGTCTCAAATTGCATACTATTGCTCTTTAAATCGAGTATTTATTATTTTATAAATTCGTCCTATTAGCCAAGAACATGAGAGTAAACTCTTTCCCGAGTGCCGTGTCACGTTCTACTTTTTAAAATTTTGTTATTGAGTTGCATTTGAAAGACCATAAATAGTAGGTACTTTAAGGTTGTGTCATTAGTTTATTTCTAAAAATTTGGTACATGTACATTTGTATCAATTAGTATCATAACAATAATATTATTCATGAAAAATACTCTATACCCGTGCTAGTCTTTATCAGTTTAATGAGTATATGAGAAAAATACAGTAAAATGGCTCCCTTGAACCAAGTCGAAGCCCACGACGCTGACGCCAGCAAAAAGGAAGGAAAGATATACAAACCTAACCATGAAAAAAAAGCCAAGTTCTAGATCCCCTCCAAAACATTACAGACTATCAAAGTAGTGATGTGTTTTATTCACTGTTAGGTTTTTGTTAGAGATATATCTTACTAAATTATATACATCTATTTCAAATGATTAATTCATTACTTAGTAATTATATAAATTTCATGAGATACTATGGATGAATATCATCCATCCTTGTTATGGAAGGAATGTCCAATGTAAGGAAGCTGTTGTGTGTTCAATAATTGAAGATAGTAAAAATTTCCTATACCAAACAATACAGTCAGAGGCAATTAAGTCAGAACTTTTTATATTGATAAAATAATGTATGCAATAATATTTAAAATAATCTAATACTGATTTATGAAAAACAGGGGTTTAAATTAATCAAATGACGAAGAAGGATAATTGCGGGGAAATGCATACAAATCTTGTGGAGAAGAAGTTCAGGATACTAAGTCAGCAATGGAAGCTAAGAAGGGGATAAAACACCAAGAGAAGAGATTAACATCGCTTAACCAGCTTAAGAACCGTTCCATCCAGTTTCAGTCATCCGTTGTAAAGCTCATGAAATAAGAAGTGGGTCATAAAAAACTGCTAAAATAAGAACGACTCAGGTTGCTGACAACCGTCCAACTCTATAAGTTCAGACAATATTAGCAACCAGTTTACAGAACTCAAAAGGTTATCGTTGTTCCACTAATTAAACAATAAGAGAAACTCCATGATATCTTAAATATAACTAACAAAGAAGAAGACGACAGTGCCCCAAACTTTATAAGCTTAATTGAATTTGAAAACAGTACTAGACGAGGATTGGACAAAGATCAAACCAAGCTAGTGAATTAACTTAAATCAACTGCCCACTTAAGATGAGGAAATAAACCCTAAAGGTTATTGAAGACACAAGACAATGGAGAAACCTCTTGACTCTTGAGACTATAATAATAATAATAATAATATTGATAAAGATTACTATAAAATTAATCAATTTTGCTGAGGAAGAATACGTTGTTCATGTGGGAATTACCAGCTTTTTCTTGTGTTGTGATAGTTAGTGGTATTTAATGTTTGAAGCCTAAGATACTCATTTTACTAATTATACTTACTATTTTTGCAGGTTTTTATTTTGATATGTTATTAGCTATTACGTACCTTACGTAATCTTAAGTCTAATACATCACAACTTCAGAGAGATGAACATGACAATCAAAATAATCAAAGAAATCATGGAAAGATCATAACAAACTTAATTCTGTCAATGCATTTACTTGCATTGAAATTATGTTTGATACATCGAATTTAATTAAGGGATAACTAAGGACAACAGCGTGAATTGAACTGTTTAAAAAGTTTATTGTTAAATCACAGGACAACGTTCAAGAAATTATACCTTCAGAACAGCAGATAAACAAAGGTTAGGTGGGATTTACAGAAACCTTTCCAAGAAGGTTACCAATTGAAACATGCCGGCGTAAGTACGCATGTTATATAAGTTTTATGTTATTTTTAGGGTTTCTCGAAACCTCAACACTTATGCCGAGGGTTATGTGCCTGTCTCTCCATCGTACTTTGGTTCAAATCCCCAGAACCGTTCACGCAAGAGATGTGAAATTTAAAATGCTGGCGTAACTTTTTGACCCACACATATGAAAAATATAGTGAAGTTAAATATTTAAAATGCGCAAAAATGTGCAAAGCTCATCTTAATTTTCGACATGGGTATCAAATGAAAGCTTATAAATAGTAGATTACAAATATACATAATTTTTAGACACAAAAAGTACAGTAATGTATTATTTAAAAGTATTTGTAATGTAATAATTGTTACCGTAAGTTTTTACCACCAAAATTGCGTTTTTATAGCATCATAATGGTTTTAGCCCAAAAAAGTCCTTCCCCTTCCCCAACCATCATATACTGGCTAGCCCTATAATTTTGAAATAATTCATGCAATACCTCATGATAGGGGCCATAAAAATTGTCAGAAAAAAAATTTAATTTAACGTTTTGTTATTACCGATAAAAATCAATAAAAATTGTTATTACCCCCCCCCCCCCCCCCCCCCCCCGAGGAATCCAACTAGGGACATCTACTCTACTCTACTCTATTTTTTCTTGAGGGGATTCATTTAAAGCTGTTAATATTATTATTTTTTTTTTTTTACTTACATATAGGGCGGGATGGAGAAATACTAAAATGTTATTTTAGCATATAAGCGTACGCCGAATAATCAATAAAATCCTAAAAGTACTTCCCTGTGACTTTAATAAATAATCTTAAGCAATACGCCCCTGTCTAACTCGCAGCGTTAGAGTTGCTACGTGTGCTGAGTAGATTCGACGCGTCTGATTGTGTTCGGCGTCTCTATCGCAGTTCTGCGCAGGCAGGCAAGAATTCGAGACAGAGGACGTCCCGTCGTCCCCCGCAGTTAGCTCTACGGACCAATCAACCTCGACGCATAATTTTTAGTATTAGTTAGATTATTAGTGTAGGGACCTGCGGCACTTTATAATATACTCGGCACTATATAAATATATTCGGCACGTCACTCACTGTTACTGTTACCATTTTACTAACTTGTTTATATTTCTTGTGTGGCGTTTACTTTATTTATATGTAGGTCCCCTTCCTGCTCATGACCAGATGGAAGTATTTGTCGTGTCCATATTTACTTGTCCTTGTTCCAGAAAACCAAGGTAAGCCCTTATCTATTAACGTGACTAACTCCACTTTTTCTCTTCTGCACACCAGCCCGCTTTGTGTCTATGTCCTCCTAACTAACGCTTTTTATATGTACAAATATTTATATTATTTATATATTGTTATTTATTAATTTATTAAATTTATATAATGTTTTAGCTAATATATTATTTTGAATATTTGTTATGGTTATTAAAATTTGCTTGCTGCCTGCTGTTGCTTTAACATAATTATCCTTTTGCATAGTGTTAAATTATTTATAATTTATTATTTAAATTTTATATCCTTATCCTTACATTATTTTCCCGGCTTTGCTTACTTTAGGGATTCTCTCCTATTGAGTATTGGCTCCCTTTGGTACCCATATACGTGTTCGCATCCTATGGGCCGAAACAACTTATAATTTTAATATATAATCTCTTTTCTCACTCTTCAAGGGTGACTCGGGGGGAGACAAAACTATCTCTGAACCTTTCCATTTATAGATTTATAGACTTTAATTGATAATACTATTTCCCGAAGCTTATACCAGACTAATTGGTAAAGATGATTGATGCAGAAATGTGGAGAAGCATATGCCTCAGTAGGTGAATATTCCTGTCAATATGGTTACTCGATAAGAGGACTATAACAAATAAGGTTTATACAGATAACTACTTAAGCAATAGAATGAAACATCAGAATAAAACAATAGACTGGTTAATAATGTGAGATTGTAGTAATAAGTTATTATTTCAATACTGATTAAGTGAGTAAATACCGATAGAATCCAAACTGTTTCACGATCCAAACCTTTAGCTAAATACCAATAATTCATTCAAGAATTAATTATCGCTTATTCTCTACATTCTGTAGCTTGGAAAGCTCAGTGACAAAGCTTAAAAGGTTGAAATTTCATCTTCATACAGCTTGATTCACTGTTCAAACCAGCTATCTAAATCGATTTCCATAGCTAAACTTGAGTTAATGGGGGGTGTTTCACTATGTATTCAGGACTTGCTTTGAATTTCTTGCTCCCTGAATTTCGAGTCCTTGATGAAGGATTTGTTCCAATGCAAAACAGAGGTTATATATAGTTTACAGAAGTTACCCAAACTAAATTTAAATTTCGATGACACACATGATGTACGATCATTTTAATATTAATATTTTTAGTTAAAAAAAAAATTCAATAAAAAAAACTAAATCTAGGAAAGAAACCACAATTCAAAATTCAACTTGATCTTCTACGTTACAGCTTCAGCAGTTAAGGGGCACTTGTAAGATATTCCTGAAGAATTTTATGTATAAAGTTTTTCTTGTTTTTCTTACTATATTTATTTTAATATAAAAAATAATATATAAAGCAATAAAAAGAACCCAACAGTTTTTTCACTTCAATCTTAATTTTAAGAGCAATACTATTCAGAGAAATATTGCTTTCTAAGAAAGAAGTTGTACAGTGTAAAAATATATACACATAATTGCACACATATACATTTTGCTCTCTAAAATACATATTATATATATATATATATATATATATATATATATATATATATATATATATATATATGTGTGTGTGCGTATGTATGTATTCTACAGAAAAATTATATTTCCATATTAAATACACCAAAGAATATATATATTTATGAAATATTAATAAGAAAGTAAGCTAGATATTTCATGCACTCGACGCTAGAGCTTGCTACTGGCAAGGTAATATGTCGCCTTAAGTCTAACCACCCAGGCAGGTAACTAGAGAAGATCTACTGGCACCAGACTTTCTTTAACCCCTTGCCTCCGCATCCACACAATTTAATATATCTTGTCTGCCTAGGAGAAGAGAATAATTGCCTGTGCAAAGAAGAAAATTCCGACACAATTTTCCCTCTTACCTAACTTTCAAGTGAAATACCTTTTTAGCCTTTCTCTTCCAAAAATCTTTTTATGTTTATTATATAGTATAATAAGTCCTATACATACAATATATATATATATATATATATATATATATATATATATATATATATATATATATATATATATATATATATATATATATATATATATATATATATATATATATATACACATATACATATGTGTGTATGAGAGAGTGTTATCTGTGTAGGTGATTTCTAATGGAGAAACGTACACATAGGCATTTTGTCTCTAGATAAAATAAAAAAACTAACAACAACCAACTCAACTTTCAGTAAAAATACTTTGTCGTCGTAAAATATGATGATTCTGAAAAATAGCCAAGTACAATTGGTCCGACTAATGTAAACAAAACTAGTGATACTGAATTTAAATTTGCTTATTTAAATAGTGACACTGAGTTAAAACCGTTTTTACTTTCTCATATATGTAGTACATATAAAGTGAAAGATGGATTTTCACGTTTGAGGTCCCCTCAGAAAAAAAAGTGGTTTTAAAAGTCTGTCGTCTATGCAATCGAGTGAAGCCTAGGACCGATTTTGATGAAATTTAGCATAGACGTTCAAACAAATAATAAACCTAGGTTTCAGCCGAGTTGCGAATACTTTAACCACTCGGCTACATACCCGCCCGCAAAAAATTATTACGCTCGTCATATATTACGACGATTTATTAAATAGTTTATGCGACGTTGCGCGCGAACGCTTGGGCGGATAACGTTGTCCAACAAACTCGTCCTTGGCATTGGTAAAATGAATATGTGTACCGAATTTCAACAAAAACGGTCAACTTTTACTTAAGTTATCGTCATCGATCGATTCAGTCCCGTTCTTCCTGCGCTTTAACGTGCCATAAGAAACTTCGTTCCAAAAAAATTATACCTCGGAAACGGTTCCGACGATTTTGATCAAAGAAATCTAAAATATTGTGTAGTTAAATATTAATCCTACCACAAAAGTCGTTTTCCCAGGAAAAATTTAGTTTCCGAGATATTGTTGAAAATATATATTTTTTTACTTTTCCTCACTACTAATAGTAGGAAAAGTATTGTTTTAAAATAAAAAACAAAAAGTAAACAACCACCTATTGAAATTTTTTTAAATATGTTTAATAATAAATTAATAAAATTATATATAATTGGATGGCATTGTCACACTATATGAGTTGAACTAATGAGAAAGTTTGGTTAAATTTGTTAAACTGGTAAAAAACGATGTAATAAACTTTCTCATATACGAGTACATAATTACTTACACCAGTGATTTCTATTTTTAGCTGTTATGAGTTTTCGTGATTACATAAAATTATTATAAAAAAAAACACCTTCTTAAGTTTATTTGTTGCAATGGTGGATGGATGATAAGGTGTAAATAAATAAATAAAGACTGAGGATGACCATAAGAATGTTCGAAACGTCTGCGTCTCAAGAAAAAATTGAGTAAATCGGATTAATTTATTCACACCTTATTTATCCATCCACCATTGCAACAAATAAAATTATTACTGAACTTTATTTTTAAAAAAATGACCATAAAAATGGGTCTCACCGTACACGTTTAAACTTATTTTCACTGGAACTATAGTTTTCTCGCGAAAATGATTTTTTTGTTACATTCGCATTTAAATGGTTCATTTTAAAAAAATTCAAATTAAAATCTCTGAACGTTTTCGAGAAATAATTTGGTTTTTTTTGCAGTTTTTGAAGGGTTGCGGGACCAAATTAGAGCTAAATTTTATTTCTTGGGTTATAATTTTTCTATGCATGCATGCCAAATTCAAACGAAATCAGCTCAGAAGTTTAAACTCTACACTTATCCAAAAACGACACACTACTGACAGACATTTTTTAAAAGCCACTTTTTGGACTCAGGGGACTTCAACAAGTAAATCTGTAGAATCACAATACGTTCTCTTACATACTAAAAATATGAGAAAATAAAAATAAATCTATAAAACTGGACAGTAATTTCCAACATAACCTCAGTAAAATTAGATTGACAAGTCAACTAAAAAACCTTCGAATTTATAAATTATCTTCATTTTTAACTTCTAAAAAAAAAAAAAATCTAGAAGTATTGAAACCAATTTAAAAAAAATATATATAATAAATAAAAAAAGATGGAAAAAGGGAGAAAAATGATGAAAAGCAATTTAAGAAAATTGTTTCCATTGAAAGGTTTATTCGCTTCTGTCAGAGTTTATTATCCAACAGCATTCAAGAGTTTTAATCAAATAAAAAAAAACATTTTCTAGTATTCTCAGATGTTTTCAGTTCCACAATTTTGCCAATCTCATTACATTTGACTTTATTCTCATTTATATAACATTTAAAAAATTAAATTGATTTTTATTCACTTGCAAATATAAATCTAATACACACACACACACACATATAACATATATATATGTGTGTGTGTGTGTGTATATCTTCACTCTTTTAATTTTTAACCGTGTTAGATAGTGGAATTAAAATATTAACACAAATTTTGAATATATATATATATATATATATATATATATATATATATATATATATATATATATCTTTTTTACAACTTTACTAAACATTATTAAACATCTGCTCATACTCCCCAAAAAAACTCTTGGAAGGAAAAAGTTATAAAAGAAAAATAAGAATAAAAAAAGTTGAAAAAGATAAAAAGAAAGGTGGGAAGGAAAAACCCAGTAAACTTTTTTGTACTCAATTTTCTCCTTTACAGTTCACTCAAGTTTCCATTGATAAAGAACTCCCCCCCCCCCCCCTCTTCTCTTAACGTTAAAAAAAACAACTTTTAGCTTGTCCGCCATTTGTCAAAAAAATGTATATATATATATATATATATATATATATATATATATATATATATGTGTGTGTGTGTGTGTGTGTGTGTGTGTGTGTATGTGTGTGTGTGTGTGTGTGTGTGTGTGTGTGAGTGTATTACATATAGCTACATACGATAAGAAATGTTTTCTAGAAGCGGAGTTGTCGGGTTTGGAGTATATCTTACTCGGAAACTTGATAAAGTATAGCGACGATTTCTTACAGAGGGAAAAAAGAAGAAATAATCAAACCGAGAGTTTTGAAAGCGAGTATAGAGAAATCTTTTAAAAAAATGACATAAGCACAAATTTATATACAAACACACAATGACACACAAGATTTCCTTGGTATATATATTTGTCCTGGTATTGTACTTTTATATTTGTACATATTGTTTCCAAAGAACAAGCCACCTTTACTCTATAACGGCTGGACCCTGGACGTGGACACAATATAGTTTTTTTTAACGAATAATAAATCAGTTTTAAACTACTTCCAAATCCGAAATACTACCTTACAGAAAAGCTCCTTCAAGCTATTAATGAACTGAAGAAGGATCAACTAAATTAACTCTGCAATGGATCTCAGGACATTGTAATGTAAAAGGAATTGAGGTAGCAGATCAACTGATTAAACAAGGAAGCAAGCTCGACCAACCAAACCTGCCTGTAACTTAACTTACAAGGGATTTAAAACAAAGGTTAGGGGAAAGATCAGAGAGCGCTGGAAGACTATGCCCACAGATCATAAAAAATTATACAAATTACTCTGTGGGCAGAGGGGATCAAGTAGTCATCTTTAGTCTAAGAACAGGTCACTGTAATAAACTAAAAGACCCCCTCTACAAAAAAATTCATAGTAGGTGACAGTGGATCATGTGGGTGCAAAGGTTAGCCTCCGCAGACAGTTCACTACGCACTCCAGGACTGTCCACTTCTTGGACAACAGAGAGAAGACACCTGGCCAGAGCCGACACGATGGTGGATCTACGCCACACTACCCACTTCATTAGCATCTCCCAGTTTCCCATATGAAGAATAAAGAAAAAGAAGAAGAAGCACTTTTATTTATTTTCCACGCTTCGAAGAAAGTTTGGATACAATTCAAGTAGCTTGATTTTTTTTTTTTTTTTTCAAAAAAATTTCTTTTTAGATGGATTCAGTAGAACAAGGAGGTTGGAGTTTGGTGTATCGAAGCGAACAGGTGGCCACTATTTCTTTTAGTTTAACAACGGATTCTAGTTTCTCATCCGTGGGTTTGGAAATACAAAAATAATACGACTTTAAGAAAGTAAAAAAAAAAAAAAAAAAGAAATTAAGGAACCAGAAGCAGTGATATTTTCAATAAATCTCAATAAAATGACAATTCAAGATCAGTGGTTATGAGAGATGGTTCAAACAATAATACCTAATAGGGAAATGCAAAGTACATAGAAGAAGACTCTGTGAAAATATGATTTTTTATTTTCTCAAGGAATAAAACCCAGGACAACATTCACTAATTTAATCGTTGGAGAGGGATGTATTTTAAAACAAGTATAGTCATTGAAATAGAAAACCCACTGATTAACAGTTTAATCTAAAAAAAACTCCACTGTGTTAAATGAAGAGTTTAAGAAACTAAGTTAAAAAAACAACAACTACTAACAACTTTTTACCAACTTGATAACTACAAGTAAAAGTTTTTTAACGTGAAATCGTTAAACTGTGTGCGAGTGCGATCCCCTCCCCTCCCAATCAGAGAGGTAGGGCTCACACAAGCCTCCCCCCCCTCCCCCATTATTACAGCTATTAAAAGATCCACTTCATCCCGTCTAACACCTTGAACGCCCACGCCCTTTGGCGGACTAATCGCCCAACTAATAGCCCCGACAGGGGTTTCCTTCCCCCACTCCAATCTTCTCTACAGTACGACCCGTCGCAAAAGTCATTTAGATAATTGAAGATAATTTTAACATATTATAACAATGTGGTGGAATTAGAGGAGCTTAAAGCTTAAATAACCATTTTAAACTCCTCCACAGAGTCCCTTATCATATTTTAGTATTATAATAACAAAGTTTAAATGTCTACGTACGGAAGCCTATATATTATAAAGCTTATATGAAACGTTACATTTTCATAACAGAAATAATTATGAAAAATAAAAAGACCAAAATCGTCCTAAATGTAAATTAATGGAAAAGACGATAGTTAAATCTGTTTTTGTTTTAAGCAAACATGTTTAGATACTTTATGTTAAAGATTCTGCATACTTTATGTTAAAGAGACACATTTGTATAAAAGAGCTCATCAAAATGTTCCCAATGCCAGTTTTATAATAATGCAAATAAAAAATAAAATACAAATCATATTAAAATATCGAAACCCAACATTAAAACTAGGGTAAAGAATCCATTTTCTTCCTTCGCTAGGGTAAAGTAGAAATGGAAACTAGAATAAATTAATCTATAATAATCCAAATATCGGAGTCATTAATTTCCCTAATTAATATTAAGCGGCTATACAGACATTTTAATAGTCCCTGAATGTACGGGCTTCAAAATTTATCTCCTTATTGCTTATGCATTATTACTTATGTAATATCGAAAGATAAATTTTATTAATATTGGAATTCAATAAACCAACCAATTCTATAATGCGAACGTAATTATAAGATATATTTAATACTTATTTAATAATAAAGATTAAAATTAAGTGATTGATTTTATACGCTTATTTATTTTAAGCAAAGATGGTTCTACTTTATTTTACTAGGTTTTTATTAGCTTGCTTTCTTGTTTGATTGTTTGTTTATTTGTTTGTTTGTCCAGTACAAATCTTGTAATCGATTTTTAACTAACTTCCCGAGTAGCTAGACGTTTGAAACTTTTAGAATAGCTCAGAACACGATGACAATGCATTATTTTAATACTTTTAGCCGTCTTTCAGCAGAATTTAATCCGTTTTCAGAAAATTTTGCTGTAGAGAAAGTGTTCAATATCTAGAATCGATAACATTTGTTTACTATTCGTATGAGGTAGGTCAAAGGGTAGAACCGACCTCGCAGTCGCGTTCTCGTCGTCGGACTCTCCTCACGGTGACAACTCACTCTTTCTCTCCCGTATAATTCCGATTAAAAATTGAGAATCAAGTGTAGCTGTTATTATTGTGTTCGGTACGGTGGATAGTTAATTCGACTATTAACTAATTATTCAAGAAAGAATCAGAAGACTTCAGGGAGGCCTCCCTACATCTCGGCAGAAGACGGCTCGGCATTCGGTGAGTGTTCTCTCTCTTTTATATTCTCAAAATTCCAAAGGTACTCTTAATTCTTTATACTTGTAATTATCGTACAAGTAGCTGTGGTCCTTTGGGCCGGATTTCTCGATTGTGGTGCTCGAAAAAGTGGATTTTACAGTCAAAATCTCGTAAAAATACTCGGTATAGTTCTCGTAAGTTCGCGGTGGTGTTTATGGACTCATTTCTCGAAAAGTATTTACTCGTTGATCACCGTACCGTAGTTAAATATTCTCTAATAGTTTGTGAACATTATAATGTAATTTGTTTTAAAATTAATTTAATTATTTTCTCGAAATCTAAACCAGAAGAATGCCGGCAATATCGGCATAATAGCCATTGGTTTATAATAAACATTTCTCGGTTGTTATCGGATAGATTTTACTCATACGTTTATAACGTATTTAATATATATCTATCTTTGATTCTCGAATATAAAATCCTAAAATTTTACGTGGATTTATGTGTAAATTTAATAAATTCTCGCGTGGACAATTAAGTATCGTTATGGTGTACTATCGAAGTAGAGGTATCGATTATTGAATTCGATTAATTAACTTTTATGATTTATTGTGCTATTTTGTGATTTATGGTGAATTCTATAAGCTCACCTACATTTCTCTTACATTTTCGTTATCCTTTATTACTTATTTAAATTGAGATTCAGTAGAATTGCCGTCTATTTAATTAAATTTGTTGATACGATAGGTATATCGATCCTATGTATCGATTGTTGCTATAGGTTAAATCTCGAAATCTATACATAGCCTAGATTGCTTAGAGATGGATTAGGTTACGCAGCTGAATTGCCCTCTGAACTCTCTTGGTATTGTCTCAGCCCTCTTATCTCTTTACTCCTTTATATAAATCGATCTCTTCTTAATGATTTATCTCTTATAAATATAAACAAATATTAATTATAATTATTCTCTTTTTTATTCTTAAATAATCACTTATTTTCAAACTGTTGTATCTCTATAACGGAACCTCACACAATTTTGAGAGTTGGCTCATTTTACTCGTCTCTTGACACGCCTTTATTAGAGTGGTCACAACACATATTTATTTTAAAAATTATTTTTCCCTCTTTATTCCGGTATATCTCATTCAAATTTTAATAGTCTTGAGTGTGGCACACTCCTATCAAAATGGCAACCGAGGATAAACAAAAATTAGCCCTTTTACGCTCTAAGCAGGACACCTTATTTCGTCGAGCGCAACATGCATATGACTTAATAAAAAATTTAAATGATCCAAAAACATTAGAAAACTTCCTAATACGTGCTCGAACTATAGATGATAACCGAGCAGAGTATACGCAAGTTGTTGAAAAGGTAAATAACTTAGCTATTGTTGTTGAGCCTACTAAAACCCCTAGTTATGAATGTCTCGGCTCTTTTGATGATATGTATGGTGCAATAATATTAGCTAGGGAAAAGTATGAGTCGTCCTTAGTACAACCCCTTAATGAGCAAACTCCAGCCGTAGTAAGTACTCACTCCTCTGTAAGCCATCTTCCTCGTATTCAACTTAAACATTTTTCGGGTGACCTGACTTAGTGGTTACCGTTCCACAGTTTGTTTGTGAGCCTAGTACACGATAATAAAACTCTGTCTAAAATTCAAAAGTTTCAATATCTACAGAGTTGTTTATCAGGAGATGCTGCCTCGCTGATAAAACATCTTCCCGTTATAGATACTAATTATGATGTAGCTCTCTCTATACTTCGAGAAAGATTTCACTCTCATAGACATTTAGCCGCTATACATGTTGAGAAAATTCTTAACTTAAAACCTCAAATGTCGGATAGCTATGCATCTCTTCGATCAATTTATGAAACTCTTAATGAAAACAACTCAGCTCTCGAGGCGCTCCAAATTCCTAACATGGCAGATTTTCTTCTGTTTCATTTAGCCTTCAGAAATTTACACTCTAACACTCGTCAATTGTTTGAAGCTCATTACCTTCAAAAGCAAATCGCTCTTCAAGCTGCTAACTTAGTTCCTGATACAAATGAACCTACTGTAACACCTATTCCAACTTTTAAGGAGTTAATGGAATTTCTCTCGGGACACTGTAAGGTGCTTGAATCTTCCACACTCATCTCTACTAAAACCGTGAAACCTTCTCCCGTTTATGTCCCACCTCGTCGTCAGCCTCAGAAGGAATATAACTTAACTCGTAATGTGAAAGGCTACACTGCCACCTCTCATAAACAGCGTTCATTCACTCCACGACCAAACTATACCTCAAATAAAGTACCATGTGGTGTCTGTAAGCAAAGTTCTCACTCAATATACTCCTGTTCAGACCTCATTGCTCGCTCTCCAACACAGCGTCTTCAGTTGATCAGGTCATTAGGCCGGTGTGAGCAGTGTCTAGGTTATCACAGAACCACAGACTGTAAATCTCGTTCGTCATGTGTAAAGTGTGGTTCATCTTTACATCATTCTATTCTACATCCTGAGCATACTCAACCAAATCCTAAATCTCATCACTCGGCTGAACATGTTGAACCTGTTCAGATAAACAATGCTTCTCTTCACGCTGATTACTCGCGATGCTCGGTCATACTCGGAACTGCAGTTGTTCACATACAAGATGCGACAGGTGCTTTTATAAATGCTAGGATGCTTTTAGACTCTGGAGCTCAGTCATCTTTTTTAACTCGTAGTTTTTTCGCTCGACTTGGATTGAGGTATAAGAAGTCTGACATAACAGTCACAGGACTTGGTCAGTCCTCCGTAACTCATGCTCGGGGCGTTACGTCTATTGTGTTAAAACCTCGAAATAGTGATGAACCTCGTCTCTCTACAGAAGCAGTCATCATGGACCAACTTACCGGAAAACTCCCTGCATATCCTCTTCCGGAATCAGTAAGACAGAACTTCTCAAATCTTCAGTTAGCAGATCCTAACTTTATTCACCCAGCTCCTATTGATGGTATCATTGGTGCGGAACTCATTCCTCATATTTATAGTGGTAACTCGAAACTTAGTAGACCTGGTGAGCCTTGTGCTATGAGCTCGATATTTGGTTGGGTGATTACTGGTGCTGTACCCAGGAACTCCACTATTTCTGTATTTACAGCCGAAGTAACTCTCGATGACTCTCTAAAGAAGTTCTGGGAGGTAGAAGAACTTCCTTCCATTCCCATCTCTAATCCAGAAAATGACCTATGTGAATCTATATTTTTATCTCAATATAAGCGCCAACCAGATGGCAGGTATGTGGTACCCCTGATGCTACGAGACAACCATTCTCAACTCGGTGGTTCCTATGGTTATGCCTTACGTTGCTTTACCAACTTAGAGAAAAGACTCGATCGTAACACTGAATTAAAGTTGGAGTATCACCAGTTTATGAAGGATTATGAATCTCTAGGTCACATGCGTGCTCTCTCTAAACCTAGTGCTCTTCCTACATATGTTATACCTCACCATCCGGTTTTCAACCCCTCAAGTTCTTCAACTAAGCTCAGAGTTGTCTTCAATGGCTCAGCCAAGACAACCTCATCACTCTCACTCAATGACGTTTTGTATGCTGGTCCAAAATTACAAACAGATATCAGAGTAATTATTGGTAAATTCCGTTTACATGCTGTAGCATTCACCGCTGATGTTGAACGCATGTTTAGGCAATTTAACATCCTGCCTGAAGATACTCGGTTCCAGCACATACTCTGGAGGTACTCGAAGGATCAACCCATCACTGAGTATGAACTTCTCACAAATACTTACGGTCTCCGTTCTGCACCATATTTGGCTGGCCGAAGTCTACGCCAAATCGCCGTTGACGAAGGTTCCTCTTATCCTCGTGCTCGTGAAATTATAATCGAAGAAACTTATGTTGATAATATTATTTCTGGAGCTAGTTCTGTTGAAGAAGCACTGAACTTACAAGTTCAAGTTATTGATATCTTATCTCGTGGAGGATTGAAGTTACGAAAGTGGAGTAGTAACCATCCCTCATTACTATCTGGCATTGCCAAAGAAGACTTAGAAGAACCTCTTGTTTTCGATTCAGATGAAATTATTACAATTAAAATCCTCGGACTTCAGTGGTCGCCAAAGTCAGATTATTTTACCTATAAAACCTCTAAACTCGAACCTCGTTTTACCAAGCGTGCCTTATTATCTGATATCTCTCGGTTATATGATCCTATGGGGTGGTTATGCCCTGTTGTATTTCTAGCCAAGCAACTTATACAAAGACTATGGGTTCTTGGTCTCTCTTGGGATGACCCCATACCATCTGACTGCAAAGAAGTTTGGAATCAAATAGCACTTGAAATACCTTCTCTTTCACAGGTCAAGATACCACGACAAGTTGTGTTCCCTTCTAATCCTATCTACAGACTCGTGGGATTCAGCGACGCTAGTGAGCGTGGGTTCGGTGCCGTAGTCTATCTCAACGTGGCTACCTCTGAAAGAAGTTTCTCTTACATATTATGTGCGAAGTCTCGTGTAGCACCTCTTCGAACTTTATCGATTCCACGTCTCGAGCTGCTCGGTGCATGCTTGTTGTCGAAATTAATAAAGCATACTCATGCTGTTTACTCTACTCTCACTATATCGGAAACCCTTGCGTTCACAGACTCAACCGTAGTATTAGCTTGGTTGACGACTCCACCATTTCAGTTAAAAACGTTTGTGGCTAATCGTGTTGTGGAAATTACTACCAGTCTTGCTCCTTCTCAGTGGCATCATGTGGTAACCAATGAGAATCCTGCTGATTTCGCTAGTCGTGGCCTTCTACCTCATCAGATTATTAATAACATTCTATGGTTCTCTGGTCCTCCTTGGTTATCCCAAAACTTTGAAGAATGGCCAATAAATAAGGATTATCCTCGACCTCACGAACTACCTGAGTGCAAGACTCCTACTAATCTCATATGTACCGCTACGACCACAAATACACCCTCGTCTCAGTTATCTAGTGAACTTCTCGATCGTTACTCTTCTTTCCGTAAGTTAAAAACTATTGTTGCATGGCTTCTTCGATTTATTAACAATACTCGTCTACCTCAACATGAACGAAATTTAGATCCCCTGTTATCAAAAGAAGAACTAGACTTTTCAACACACAAGTTGGTATTCGTAGACCAACAACTTCACTTCAGAGATGAGATAATCCGACTTAAAAATGGAAAGGAATGTTCCAAGCGGTTTCAAGGTCTGACACCCTTTCTCGACCCCCTAGGTGTCATCAGGGTGGGGGGTCGGCTTCATCATGCTGACTTGCCATATCAAACTCGACATCCTTTTCTTCTGGCAAAGTCAAGCTCTCTCTCTCGACTAATTATTGATTACTTCCATAAGTTCCATCTTCATGTCGGACCACGAACACTCCAATCCATAATCCAAGAAAAGTTTTGGATCATGTCAGCAAGACAAGCCATTCGTTCTCGATTAAGTCGCTGCTTACAATGTTTAAAATTTAGATCATCAACTATTCAACCCCAAATGGCTGATCTCCCACTTGCTCGTTTATCTCCCCAGCCTAGACCATTTATGGAAGTTGGTACTGATTTCGGCGGACCATTTATAATCAAGGAGAGTTATCGTCGAAATGCCCGTACTTCAAAGGCTTATCTCTGTTTATTCATATGCTTTGCCACCAAGGCCGTGCACCTTGAGGTGGTATCCGATCTTTCAACAGAAGCTTTTATTGCTGCTCTTGAAAGATTTGTAAGTAGAAGAGGACTCTGCTCTGTAATCCACAGTGATTGTGGCACCAATTATGTTGGTGCACATCGATATCTGTCAGATCTTTATAAAATGTTAGATGACCCGACGAACAAAAGATCAGTAAACACCTGGTTCACAGATAGGCAGATAACATGGAAGCGTAATCCACCTAATGCTCCTCATTTTGGTGGTTTATGGGAGCAAGGTATCAAGGCGTCTAAGCACTTATTACGTCGCACGATAGGTGATCAATCTCTGACATTCGAAGGACTCACCACCGTGTTCACTCGTGTCGAGGCCATGCTCAACTCTCGACCACTCTGTGACCCATCAACAAGCCCTGATGAACTTGAGCCTCTCACCCCTGCTCATTTTTTAATAGGTGGTCCTTTAACATCCTTTCCGGAACCGAACTTCTTAGACGTCCCGATGAACCGATTAAGTAGATGGGAGCTCTTGAAGAAAATGTCACAGCAATTTTGGAATCGCTGGAAGAATGAGTATTTAGGTACACTCATCCGAAGACATAAATGGACTGCTCAGAAGCCTAACCTCGAAACTGGTGATTTAGTATTGGTGAATGACGGGAAGTCACCAGCACTCCGCTGGCAAGTTGGACGGGTCGTATCTACACACCCAGGTCCAGACAAGATCGTGCGTGTAGTCACTATTCGCACTCCTACTGGTGAGTATATGAGGCCTGTAGTTAAACTGGCCTATCTGCCACCAAATTAAGAACTAAGAAGTTCGCTCTTCATTTATTTATTTTTTTTTTTCTCAAGTAAATTTTCATTTTTTTCTTATAACCATTGAAGTAGGTTATTTCTTTCTCTCTACAAAAGGACATCTTTTTTTTTTCGTTTCTTCACTCCTCGTCCCGAAATAGGGTTGATTTCATCCAATTCACTTGGTAACTCTTATTTTATTGTTTCTTTTCCTACCTAACGTGACTCGGAGTTCGTTTTCTTTTCCGATAGGAGATTATAATTTTTATTTTCCTATCCTCCACTTGTGTTCAGAAACATCCTGTTTCGGTGGGGGGTATGTTCAATATCTAGAATCGATAACATTTGTTTACTATTCGTATGAGGTAGGTCAAAGGGTAGAACCGACCTCGCAGTCGCGTTCTCGTCGTCGGACTCTCCTCACGGTGACAACTCACTCTTTCTCTCCCGTATAATTCCGATTAAAAATTGAGAATCAAGTGTAGCTGTTATTATTGTGTTCGGTACGGTGGATAGTTAATTCGACTATTAACTAATTATTCAAGAAAGAATCAGAAGACTTCAGGGAGGCCTCCCTACATCTCGGCAGAAGACGGCTCGGCATTCGGTAAGTGTTCTCTCTCTTTTATATTCTCAAAATTCCAAAGGTACTCTTAATTCTTTATACTTGTAATTATCGTACAGAAAGTTAGTTTGGAAAAAATCCGCAAGTTATTTTATTTGTTTTGACGTGACCCATATTTAAGATCTTCATTTTGACGGGTTTTAAATTTATGATTTATGACAGAAAATTTAAAAACGTAGTATATAAAAGTTCTTTTTATCTTGTAATTATTTATAACATAATTTTATACCTTGGGTAAAAAAAAATTATATACAAAAATTAAATAATATATATATATATTTCATTTATTTAAATGGTTAATTGAATAACTAATAGGAGATTCGTAAAAATAAGAGCCAATAGAAACGTTTATTTGCTCTCATTAGTTGCAATCAAGATCACTCTTAAAAAAAAAAAGAATTTTATTAGTAATTCATTTACTTTGCTATTATCTTACTTTGGTGGGTGAATTGGGGAGGGAAAACCGAAAGCACTTCTTTCTTTTGAATTATTCTACAACCATTAAGCATTACATTCCCCTCTGACCCACAAAAGCAACCAATAGAAATTCACCTTCTTTCCGATTGGTTTCAATACAGCCAATAAATGATTAAGACCAATTAAGAACAGCGGCTCTCATATTACCTGTACGGCTATTAAAGGAAGCGATATCGTTTTAAAGTTTAAAGAGCATTATTTGTAAGTCTAATGTTAATTTTTCCATCGTGTTAAATTGTAGCAATAAATCTGATAAAATAGTACATTACGTGTCTAGTGCGGAAAGTAGCATTTTGCATGCGAGTGTGGAGTTTGCACCCCAGCATCAGCGAGAGTAGTAAAACCACACGAGCAAAGCAAAATGCAGTTTTCGCACGAATTGCGTACCGCACTTTGTCTACTATTGTTGGATTTTAATAATATATACAGAAAAAAAAACAGTTACTTTAATTTAACAAACAGCAAATTAGTTGTGTTAAATGTAAACAAACGCGCTAATCGTGCGATAAGATGAAGATTTGCACTAGTGCGGAAATAAAGAAGAATTACAAAAGAATGCGCAATGAAAATTCTACGCATCTAAACAAAGTTAAAATGTTTATATTTCGTATCAAAAGTAAATAAACAACATTTTCTATTCCAAGCAACATGCTAACTTAGGCTAACGAAGTGAATTTGTATAACATGGATCACAAAATGGTATATCATAACATATCCGACCCAATTAGTATTTCCAGCATATTTAGTATTCTAGCAAATTTAGTATTCCAGCATATTTAGTATTCTATTATATTCTTGTCCGTTGTGTCTCAACTTGCAACTCCCTAACTAATTGTCCCATTGTTCTCTCTCTTTCCAGCATCAAATCTCTTACTCATTTCATTAACTGATGGTCAGCATAAGGTTTTCTCTATTAATAATCTGCATTGCTAATTTAGCATTGCTTTAATTAACTTATTTACACTGAATTGAATATTTTAAAGTTAACATTTGTTTGTTATTCCTTTACTTTATCAAACTTATCTAATAGTTATGTATTTTACTGCAGTAAAGTTTCCTTTTCTTCCAGGCTTTAAATCTGTATAATATTATTTTAATATTATTATTAATTAATGTATTAATTATTTATTAATTTAATTAATTCTCAACTATTCTCTAGGTTTTAGTTGCGTTAAATATAACTAATAATATTTATGGTAACTGTAAGATGTACATTTGCGTTTATTTATTAATCAATAATTACTATTATTTTTTCTTTTATTTAATGTTTTTGGAACGAAGTTCCTTACGGCACGTAACAACGTCTGGAGCCCGGGAGTGAATCCAAAAAAACAAGTCACAAAACCGAGCGTCACAAAACCAACCGTCACAAAATTGACTGATGACGATATCGTGAGTAAAAGTTGACTGATTTAGTAGAAATTTGGTAAACATGTTCATTTTACCAATGCCCAGGACGAGTTCTTTGGACAACAATAAGTGACAATAATAAGCGTTCCCGCGCAATGCTCGAGTAAACGTAAGCTTTAAATGTAAAATTTGAATGTTAGGACGGGATTTTTTTTTTTTAACTTAATCTACTCAATGAAACAAACAAAACTTTTTAAAATAATTTGTTTTAGTAAAATCAACACCGACACCGGCATGAAGTGTTAAAGATCACTTAATTTAATAAAGCGGACTTACAAGTTTAAAATAGATAAAACAACGTCTTTACAGATATCTTACGTTCTAACGATTTTAATAAAACTTCACATCGTAAAACTTTAACATACACATCGTCTAAAGTAAAATTGAAACAGGCGCATGTAAAATTTCAGCTTGATACAAGCAGAAGTTTTTGTGAAGTGAAGTAATATATTTTAAATATAGTAGACCGAGAAGTTAGGGAACAGCCCTTTTCCCTCGGACTACAACTATCCTCTTTAACTATCCTCTCCAACTCATCATGAGTAACATTGTTCTCAAAATTCAATACATATTTATAGCAAGACGCTCGCTTCAATGATAACAACTAACTCCGCAAAGTACAAATAGTAAGTTACTTTTAATATTGCCTCTTTTCTAACTCCGCCATGTATAAGTATATAGTTAGTATCATAGCAGTGTGATTTTAAAATATATATTTCACTATATATTTATATTTAAATGTGGGACACACGTATTTTTTTCTTAGTAAATGAGATATTTATCAAGAAAGAGGTGTAGTTCAATAACCAAACAACGATTTCACACAACAAATTGTAATTAAAAATTGACCGGTTTCGGCTGTTCTATAGCAGCTTTCTTCAGATAATCTAGATTTAAAGGTTACTGGATGGACTTCAAAAGTATAAGTCGGAGGTGCACTCGCTAATTTTCCAGGAAAGATTTGGAAAATATAGCCTCTAAAATGCGTTTTATTCTGAAAATAAAATTTACCATACGCCCTCAAGGCATGATTAGTGATGAAGTAACAAAACTAAGTCTACTTAGGGGGAAAAAATACCGTTTAATAGCTCCATACTTTAATATAACTTTTTGATAGTTGAATTTTGTAAAACTGCTGAAAAAAATTTTCATGGCAAAAGTAAACAATTTACGTAAATTAATTTAAGCAACTTATTTTGTCATCTTTCTATTTTAACAGTGGATAAATACTAAAAAAAAAATACGTGTGGTGTCGTGGGACACCGGGAAGGAACGAAGTTCCTTACGCTTTTCATTAAATATAAATGATAAAATCGCTGTAATAACTACGTATACATGGTGGAGTTAGAAAAGAGACAGAATTAAAAGTAACTAACTATTTGTACTAGCGGAGTTAAGGCAAAATTAAATGAATATCTTTTTATTATCTTTGAAGCGAGCGTCTTTCAATAAATAATGTATTGTATATTGAGAAAAAAGTTAATGATAAATTTATAGTTAAAGCAGATAGTTGTAGAACGAAAAAGAACTGTCCCCCCAGGCCCCGTCGGCATATTACTCCAATTAAAATATTAAAATAAAAAATATAAATCATTAACTCACAAAAACTTCTGCTTGTATCAGGTTGAAATGTTACATGCTTGTTTCAATTGTACTGTAGGTGTTGTATACAAAGTTTCATTTAAATCTTTACATTAGAACGTAAGATATCGGTAAAAACGTTGTTTTCTTTATTTTAATCGGTTTGGTCCGCCTTAATAAATTTAGCGATCTTTTCACTTCATAGTAGTGTCGGTGTTCGTTTTACTAAAAAAAATTGTTTGTATCATTAAATAGATGAAGTTAGAATTTTTTCCCGTCCAAAAATTCCAATTTTAAATTCGAAGCTTACGTTTACGCGAGCGTTGCGCGTGAACGCTTGGGCGGATAACGTTGTCTAACGAACTTGTCCCGGACATTGGTAAAATGAACATGTGTACCAAATTTCAACTAAGTCGGTGATTTTTTACTCAAGTTATCGTCATCGGTAGATTTCGTGACGGATTTTGCGTGACGGTGATTTTGTGACGGTGATTTTGGTCATTTTTTTTTTGGATTCACTCCCGGGCTCCAGAACGTGCCATAAGGAACTTCGTTCCAAAAAATGAGCAAAATCACAATTTTATGTAGTATTTAGGAGCATTTTCCGCGGAACCATACGGAAAGGAGAAATTTTGAATTCAGTTTCGATTTAGCAACCTCGAAAACATGAAGTTCAGTCAAGAGTTTCTTAGTCCCCGAAAGTTTGTTCAATTTTGCAGAACTATTAATATCATACTTACTCTATGCCCGGGATATTCTTAAAACCGGAAAATTCAGTGGCCTTGCTCAGTGCCTCGTAAAAATCAAGTCGTAACCAACGATACTGAAGCCAACAAAAAGGAATGATATCCTCAGTAAAAACCTAACCATGAAAAAAGGGCCAAGGCTCCACCCTCTCCCCCCCCCCCCCCCAAAAAAAAATCAGTGTATCAAAGTAGTGATTTCTACATTGTAGCCAAGTCTGCACCATCTTTTTTAGTCCATAACCTACCTCACTTCACAACTACTTTCGTGTTTAAGACTGCTCCTTTATTTTTATTGCTTAACACATGGACAATTTCTGAATGAGGCATTATTCATCAGAATTATGTGTAGTTACATAGGAGTTGCTTGGGTAATAAGAAGGAGAGAACTCAGAAGAAAGAAAAACAGTTCCAGAACCTCTCCCAAAAAAGTCAGCCTATTATCATTTAGAAACGGGCGAAGTGTTAAGGAATAAAAATAAAAGAGTAATCTTGCTCATGAAAGTAGAAGTGAAGTGAGGCCATGGACTAAAGAAAATTGGATGTAGAAATCACCGCTTTGATAGGCTGAATTTTTTGGGTGGGGGTCTGAAACTTAGCCCTTTTTTATGGTTAGGATAAATATTTACAATTAAAAAGTTGGTAATAAATTACAGCAATAAGAAACATCCAAATATTCCTAATTTAACAGAAGTTTTAATATTCATTCAAGTTTTGTTTTTTGTTTATTTTCCCATATAAGGTATCCCGAGTAGAGATGAAAAATTTCGTAGCATCAAACATGCCAACTTAATTTTGGATAGAGAGATGCATTTGTCTTGCTATAAAAGATGTCAAAATAATTTGCATTGGATTTAATATGCAAAATTGGTCTTCAACGAACTTACAAGAATCACAACTAGGACCGAGTACTTTTGTAACAGGGGTAAAACAACTCCAAGCTCTAAGGCGAATAGTAAACAACTAAACAATAAATTTTAGACATGGGGACGTCTATGGAGGTCATCTAGGAGAGGTAAATAAAGGATAAAGTTCTTTGTGTAAGCATTGCCAAGTGTAAGTATTGGGCAGCAGTACAATTTAAACTCTCTTCTAGGTTAATGTTACGGCTTCATGCTTAAAGTTTGTTGATGCAAGAAATATTTTAATTATAGCAATGCAAGTAATAATTTTAATTAACTCACAACGCAAAGCAAGCTTTGTTGTTAATTTAAGCTCTTTATATTAAAAATTAAACTTTCGTCTCTTCAATTATACCTACACCTAAGAGATTTTTTTCTTAATTATTCAATTAAACTTAGGTAGAACTGTAAAAGAATAAAGTAAAAAAAGGACTTGAATACTATTTCAAGAGAAAACTCGTTAAAAAAAAAATTAAATAAGTATACGAAAGAATAAAAGAAGAGAGCAAAAATTAATTAATTTTTAACTCATTCTTTTGATTTATTTTATTACCAGAGTAAAGATGAACAGAAAAAAAGGAAGGAGAATGCTACATTACAACACAATAGTGATATTAAACGTATTCCGAGTTATTCTTGTTTTTATGTAATGAAAAATTCAAATACCACTCACTCAGAGACTGGTCACATCTCTGGAACCCCTCGACCTATGGCCATGAAATTTTGTAGGTTATTTCTCTTACCCCTTTTGTGTACACTAAGAAATCTTTTTACGATCCGTCATCTTGATTCAAGATGGCTGCTATTAATATTACAAATCAAACATCTCCTAAATCTCCTAAATTGTCGATATCTCCGGAACAAATTGGACTAGAACCTTGAAAGTTGGAAATTCGCTTCCAAATTTTTGTGAAAGGGTTCATTGGTCATTTTGATTCAAGATGGCGGCCTTAAACGCATTTGAACTAATAGTCAAGGTGCCCATAGGCAAAAAAGTCAATTATACATACTCTTTCCAAATTAATAGTAATTACTATTAATTAATGATTAATATCCAGCTGATTTTCTCAAGAGACATTATTTGAACCCTATAAGTCAACATTTTAATATTGCCTGACGCAGAACTTTTTCCGATTTTCCATTCTAACGCGTCAAAGTTATAGGGTTCAAATAATGAAAAACGCCCCAAAACCAAATAAAATCACAGAGGAAAACGGTGTCTTGGCCTAAACAAGCCATACAAAGAGGTTTGGAAAGAGTATGTATAATTTACTTTTTTGCTCACTAACATAAAATAATTTTATTTTTCATGATAATTTCTAAAATAATATTTATGTTATCATTTACTGAAATTTGAGGGGGGAATAGGGGAAAAGTAGAATAAGGAGAGAGAAGTGTCCAGAGTGATCTTCTGAAGTAAGGAACTAACTTCAGAAGTCAGAAGGAACTAACTTCAGAAGAGGAGAGTCCGCGGGGGGAGGGGGGTGCAGGTTAGGGTTAGGTGGGGTTACTTGGAAAAGTGCTTTAGGAAAGTAAGCATGTATTAGGTTTAGATAATTTCCACCCAGAGAACGGGGGGGGGGGAGGGGGGAGGGGAAGGACAAAACCTTAACTTTTTCCGAAAGTTACCTTTTAAAAATACTTCTCCAGTAGTAGGAATCATTGCTTACTAAAGAAATGTTTTGCAAATCATTTGATCCTAGGGGAGAGGGGTAAAGAAATAAGGGGAGGGGGGTCTAGAGAAACAGTGTCCTCTAAATATTCGCGCATATCAAATTTTAATTTTTCTGAACGGTAGTTAATAAACCCATTAAATTAAAAAAAAAAAAAAAAAAAAATGACCTACTCCGTAGCAAACTAAGGGGATCCAGCAAGTAACTTATAAAAGAAAAATATAAGATTGCATTTGCTTCATAAGAATAATTCGAAGTATACAAAGAACACAGAATAAAAGTTAAGACCACGACCATAAAAACGCAATAAATTATAATTTTATAAGCAGGGATAGTAGAAGTGGTAGTCTAGTACTTCCTACTTGAACGGGTAGGACAAACCACTTGTTTGAATCTTGCAAATAGACCATCTTTTAGGCTGTTTTTACGCCCCGTGGTGGAGAGTTCCAGCTACTTCACACATCATACATTTGTACATTGTACCGCCGAAAGTGTGGGGGAAGAGTGCCCCATAGGGGGTGTCCCTCGCCCTGCACCCTCGAGTTGCCTCGACTTATTGATAGCTGAGCGAGTGCCTTTAGACCCTTGGCCACGCTGGCTCCCTAAGCAGCGATAAGGCTGTATTATATGAAATTTTATAGTAAATTAATACGAATGCCTCTCCAAAAAAAATAAATTTTAATTTTTAGTCAGCTCTCGGCCATCATCAGTACCTAGAGTAAAATATAGAAGAAATAAATTATAATTAAGAATTTCTTAAATAAATACGAAGTTAGAAATTTAACTACTAGGTAACGCAACACACTATAAGTAAGGTGAGAATACCTAATACCTAACTGAAACCTAGAATAATTAAAACTATATAGAATTAAAAAACGTGTAATTGAAAAGGCTAAAACATTTCAAAGCAAAAGGAGACCTTTTGCTTAATAAGAATGTGAAATAGAAATTAAATGAAAAAGATGTTAAAAGAAATATATTTTTTACGTTTTCTTTTGATAAGTTTTATGTCATTCACTTAGACAGCCTAGAACGTAATTCACCCTTTTTATTCACAATTAAGAGGGGTAAAATGAAGAAAAAAACACGGTAAGAAGAAAATAAAAGGCGGTTTTCTTTCTCGATATTTATTCTTTTACGAGAAAGAAGAAGATTAGTAATGACAGTATAACGAGACAGGGAAATTGGCAGAGCTGTAAAGTACGAGAAAAAGAAAATAGGAACAAACTATGTTGAACAAGTTTATAGGGAGAAAAAGAAGGATTGTTTTTTCCACTAAACTGAAAGTTGAAACCAAGGAAAAATGATTCGTCTTTTAAAAGGAACGTTACACGGTCTGACAGCTACGCGAGATGAACAACTAACTTGCCTCATAAAGTCCCTTCTTTTTGGATCACTTTCACAGTTTAAAAAAAAATTAAGCTCTTCTAGAGTAAAACTTTTTTTGAAGAGTTAGAAGAGCATTTTATTTCCCTCTCTTGGCAACTTTAAAAATGGTAGAGTAAGGAGGAAGAAGCAACTTATATATACTGGAAATTAGCCAAGTCCAACTCATAGAGCAAAGATGATGCTTGATAAAAGAACTTGGAATCCTCTTACCCCATACTAATACCATATATTTTAGTACAGTTTTAAGTGTTTTCTAAATAAAGCTCTACAATAAAAATCATACTTTATTTCTGTTAAAACTTGAACTCTATATATTTTCAAGAGGATATATAATATTGAATAAAGAGGTGGATTAATTTATAGGCAATCTGAAAAGACAATTATTTACGGGAGTTATAAATTTATTTGTTCTGTTTTAGGGGATTAGTCAATCAAATTTGGTTTATAGAAGACAAAGAATTTATAACAGGGCACCACTAAAGGAGCGTTGATAGGGCCTGGAGCGTAAGATATTTGTTCTAAGATACTCTATTATTTTAATTTAGTTGAGAGTAGTAGTAGTGGTAGTAGGTCCTAGAACTAGACGTGTTGGAGGAACAACTAGTTCGAACCAGCAATTAGGCCCATTTTTACTATTCCTATGATATTGAGTTCCAATCACTAAACACATCATACCACTGTATACTATCTACCGCCGAAGTGATTATGGTGTCTTTATTAGTGAGCTATGCAAATTAGATCGTCAAGGCGTCAGGTCTTACCCATGATCTTGTACCGCTCTTGACTCAAGATAAAAATCAGAGCCCCACGGCAGAGAATCCCTTAAGGCGGAGATACACATGCCTGGTGGTTTGCACAAAAACATACCAGCTACTTGCACATTGTATATGTTAAATGGCACGCCTGTAGCTGACAAGCAAGCAGATAAAAACTTAATAAAAATCCTTTGTATGCCACTCTTTTGGCATACAAAGCAAGCTACTTCCCTAATTTGACGGCATGTGTATCTGCACCTTTAGGGAGTTCCCTCGCCCTGTTCCGTCCTCAATTCATTGATGTAAATCGGAGCTTCGTGGCGCGCGATCAAACCCTTGACCTTGTGCTCTTGAGAGGAAGTGTACACAATAAAAATAATAATATCGAAAACAAGAGAATCAAACGTAAAGAGGATAGGTGCGGTAACGCAATTATAGTCTAGTAAATAATTCTGTACTTCAGAGAAAAATATTGCGTTACATTTTATCTATTTTATACTCTCTAAAGAGAAACATTGAGCAATTCTTTCTTCAAAATATAACATTTTTACATATATTATCTCTATAAATACCAATAAAGGAGTTAAATTGCTTTAGCACAATTATATGCCAGCATATCAGTAAATACGACAAAAAGTTAAATATCTTTAATATATAAAAGGGCAAATTTCTGTGCAAAGGATGTCTCCAAAACCGAATCTAAACCGTGCCATCGTTATGTCCCCGTGTAGGGAACGTTGAGAGAAGAAATTGAGCCAAAGACGAAGGAGGGTTATTTAGGTGTTTGCTCTTCCTTTCGAGCGCCATGGGCGCTCGGTCCCCGGTTCTCTAAACAAATTGGACTTCAAAAATTTAGCCCTCAAGTACAAAATGTAACTTATAAAATGTCTACCCAAGCAAAAGTAAAGAACGATAACTCTCAAGGAAATATATTGATAAGCAATCATAAGAATTTGGAACTTATATAACATATGTTGTTGAATGAGTTCAACTAAGGATGATAATACGGTATATACAGCAGATGGAACGACACTCCATCACCCAGTCATCTGATATATAGATAATGGTATAATTGTATAAGCCTTTTGGCAGGCCAAATACCTCTACGGGCAGATGCGCCATGTATTATTTGTAACTTATGAAATGTCTAACCAAGCAAAAGTAAAGAACGATAACTCTCTAGGAAATATATTGATAAGCAATCATAAGTATTCTATTGATTTGGAACATATGTTGTTCAACTTCTCTACGCGCTCTCCCATAAGATGGGCGGGCAAAGGAATTTAAATTAAGGAAACTCGAATTATGTGTACGTGTACTCGTATATACTCGAATAACAGCAATATCTGCTACCAAACGTTAACATCTTAAAGATTGGAAACTATGCTCGAAAAATAAAATATTAATAATTAGAATGCACTACTTACAATAGAAGTCATTTGAAAATAATTATCAATCTGTACCTCTTGATGACATACCTGGAACAAAAGAAAATACAAATGGTTGATAATTCCAAAATATTACTGTGTCCTATTACTAATATTACTGTATTCCTATTACTAAAATTAATGTATTCCTATTACTAAAACTAATTCTATATATTATCCAGTACAAAAGGTTCGTGATGGCGGAATTTCTTAATAATTTAATTTACAAGATCTAAAAAGGGAGATATATTATAATTCTCTGAATTCAAATCTAAGCATTAAGAATACGGAACTACTTATCTATACAAAGATTTCATCAAAATTAAACATAAGTCTCTATTTGTACTACTATAATTTTAATTATAATTTTGAGATGAAAATTTGACTAAATAGGTTGATTCTATATCAAGAACAAAGCCATTTCTAGTTCCAAGAATCCTTCTCTAGCTTATTCAAAGAATTTGATTAAAATTTATGATGATAAAATGCTGTTCCAGCTAACCCTTATCATAGCAGAGATGTAGTTATACAATGGTGACATCACAACAATAGGATGAAGGAGGGGGGATGGCATACAAAAACAAAGGAATAATCAATACACCCTAAAATATATAAACCTTTAAAGAATTAGAAAAATACGGATTACTGATCGAGAAGAGTTTAATGGATTTGAACGTTCTAAGATGTCCTGAGTCGAACACATTTCATACATGTATTTGGTTAACATATGATTTTTTTTTAAATTTGGTTTAAAGAAAATCATATTTCGAGGTCATATTGAGACAAATTTTAACTCCTAATTTAAGAAAACAATTTAACTATTTATAATAATAAACAATTTGGACAATTTATATGTAAAAAAATTGTTAATACCAGTCCAAAATTAATAAATACGTGATTCTTTTTATTAATTGTGTTCTTATAAAATACTTGACTAGATTTAATTTTTATTTCTATTCCGAATTCTATTAACGAAATTAGAATCTCAAGAAAAACAATTAATTCGAAATAAAAGAAAATTTAAAAAGGACCAGGAACGACAAAATAGCTAAAATAGAGAGAAAGGTAAAAGAAAAGAATTAGCAATCAGATTAAAAAAATAAAAAAGGTAAGAAAACAAAAATACACGAAGAAAAAGTACCAACTAGATAAATATCCATTAATTAATTAAAACAAATAAAAACCAAGTAAGCGGATGAAATGGATTAATCAGTTTGAATAGATCTAAATTTTATTCTTATACAAGTTTATCCCAATAACAAAACAACCCAAAAGTAATGATAATAATTGTGAGTTATAGTTACTTTTAATAATAAAATATTAAATTGCTATTTGACCTTTAAACAAAAAAAACTATAACTATAAAAAGTTAGTATTATCGTTGTCTTTGGTTTTAAATGTGATAATAGTTTTTGTTCTAGGATTAAAAAAAGACAGAAATATTTAAGTTTTATAACTTGCCACTACTTCATTATTGAAAGATTAAATAATACGAGAGAACACTACCCATGGCCTTAAGAAATATCAATAAACGATATTATATCTTGAAGGCCAGTAGATTAAGATTAAGTTTAAATCACTGTTAGATAAATAAGAGATTAATTTATACAATTATTGATGGAAGTTTAGGGGCTTAGAGGTTAGTTTGTGAATATAATATTATTGATAACCTAACTTTATACTTTCGGTAATTTTTCAAGTTTGTTAATGTAGCTAACCTTATCTTTCTTTTTAATTTTATTACACTGCTAATGCTCAGGCTTCTTGAGCGAACGCTTTAATAATAAATATTCACATCCAAAACTCCAGTATTTTATTTAATATTCTAAGATAAGTTCAATATTCGAATTAAGTCGAAAAATCTATTATTATTCGAGTCAGCGACAATGCTGTGCATTCACCATATAAATAAGCATAAACAAGAACCTTAATACTCCTATTTAAAATGTTAGTGGTCACGATACATATTCAACTATATTGTAAACATACACACACACATAGATTAATGTCACATTGTATCTCAACTTATTACAGTGAACTTCAAAATTATTTTTCAATCTAATCTTATCTTGTGAGCCTTTGTACTCTTCAACCGTATAAATTTAGCAGCGAGTACCCAGGACATAGCGAAGATGTAACAATGAAGCGACTTATCTCTTTAGCTTGGTGTATTTGTCAGTAGGGTATAAGGAGGCAAGGTAAGAAAAGTTAATCAATACACAGACGAGTATAGTCTGTGAAATACAAGGGATTCACTTGTTCCAATCATTTGCAGAGGTTCCCAAGGCTATCCCCCTTGTTCAGATCACTCGGAGTCTCATCAACTGATAACATAGGACGGAGAGAAGAAGAGGGTTCGTCTGTCTGTCTGAGAGTTGATAAAGTCTGCCGAGGGGAGAGGGAAGGTTGAGGCTTATAATAGTTAGTAGATGGAAAAGGAGGCTTCTAGAACAGCATGGTTTCTCACAGGGGTTAGTACCAGGCCCCGTTGCGGAGAAATTTCACCTCGGGGCCGATATCTCCTACAAGCAGAGTGTGAAAACCACAAAGGGAATATAGCGAGGGAGGGAACAGGAGTTTCACTTCACAGATACGTTCGCTTCCAGTTTCAAAATCGAAAGCAACCCAGAGCTGATAGGAAAGTTTCAACACTAACACGGGTGACACAAAGTTTCCCAACCAGTATCACAGTGGAAATGATAAAGGAGGATAAAGTTTCCAAACCCTCACACACACAACTGCACAACACAATATGCTGGGGTTTGTGTCTAACCAGACGTGGAGACAAGTTATCTGTCTTGTTTCTAGTCAAAAAGATTTCCACCTTAATCTAAACGAGCTAAATCTATACCTTTACACATAGACTCTGATTATAAGTCTGCTGTTAATAGGAAAAAACCTCATCTCTGCAGAGTATCAATTACGTTTTAACTAACTAATTAAACTAAAACAAACACTCATTATGTATTTAAATATTTCAATACTGCACAAATTTTTAATCATCACATTATCTATCATAAAGACCTTTGTTATGAACAGAGTAACAATATTAAAATAAGTTCAAACAAGATAAAATATTACAACTCTAGTTCAAATTCCTCAATGTTTCTTCAATCCTAAATTCTATACCCGGACCGTTATTTGATTAATATTTTCACGCAATAACTGTTTAACTTGATCCTAAGATTATAAATTTATAACCATAAAAATTTCTACGGAGAAAATCTAGTTTCCAAAATAGTGGCAGAGAAAGGAAACAGAAGAATGGAGATACTAAAACAAAAATATATAGGGGAATGGGTGTAGCCGAGAAGATAGCGCTTAGCGCACAAGCTGGTTCGAATCCCAGGGAAAAAGAAATGTTTCAGAATGATGATTGAGAATAGAGAGTTAATCTGCATGAAAGGAAGGAATGCTATATTTTCTAGTAAGGCTGTGGACATAGTTAACAAAATATAGATTTTATTAGAACCATTTTTGCTTCTTAATTTTTTCTGTTACACTTTCTTGACATAATCTTACAACTTTAATCTGCCGCCGGTCGATAATTAAAACTCATTATAGTGCTTATCCTTCAGGTGAAGGAGATGAAGTCATCAGGAAAAGGGCCAGCGTGTTACCAAGTATCTGTCTATTATACTCGAGGAAGTTGCCCTAGACAAGACCTTTTACAAACCTTAATTTCTCAATTATAGAGCCCCAAGTCTATTGCCTGGAGGTCTTTATCCTTTCTGATAGGCATTCTCTTCTCGCTCCCTTGAATATCGAATTTTTCCTCCTTTATATTATATTACCTAACTCTTCTGCTCTTGGTCCTTTACTTAAACGTTATTTATACCGTCGTTACAGCCTGTTTAAAGAGGATGATAATCTATTTTGTTTTAACTATTTGTGTTGCTAATTGACTTTTTTTGAACAATAATAAACAATAAAATATGAAAATATATTTTTAACAACTTTTGCTCTATATAAATGGAGCAATAATAATATTTGTAAGCACCTTAATCAGAATAAACACCATCACGGACTGAAACCCCGAGATAACTACAAGCTTATCACGAATATAAGGGGATAAGTTCTCCTTAATGTCCATGATTGATTACCAGTCGATGACATTGACTTCTTTTATTCATTCTACCTACTTCTTCTTTAAAATTACCAACCCAGGTATCTTTCAATTTAATTTAAATAGAAAGACCAAAGATAGATAAAAAGTTAATTGCATCATAAAGGTTTTTTTTGCCATTTTCTCAAAGTGTAAAGAAAAATTGTAACTTTAAAAAAAAAATAAAACAAAACAATGCCTCATCGATTTTGTCATTTAAAAAAAAGCATTCTCCCTTTTTTAAACAATGAAAATAAATTAAACTTCTTTTTAATGGTAAAGCTTCTAAAACGATTCCAGCTTATAATGGAAATGTTAGAGGGATCGTGGAGATAATTTTATAGGCTTCAAAATAAGGGGTTCAGCTGGGGGTCGAATCTTGTAATGGCTTCGGACATCGGTGGAGTAGACTATCGACTTGGAATTGGCCTCAGCTGTAAGAACGAGAGAATGGTTTATTTTGAAAATACAATGGTTTTTAGTCCCTTTTTCCTCAATTTTGAAAATTCGGGCTTCCCTTTAAAATTTTAGGGTCTGGTCTAAATTTTGGAGCCGACTCATTCAGTCTAAAACAATTGTCTGTCGGATCACAAGGATACCATTCTCGGCCCTCCTTTTCCTTCCAACTCCTATTTTGTGAGGAGAAAATCCAATACCTATTATAGGAAAAGCGGACTCTCTTCCGCTCCAGACACTAACCCCAATCCCCTTTCAATAAACCATTAGTTTCACAAACTAACTACTAACTGCGGTTTAGAAATTTCTAGTTTTAAGGGAGAGGAGAGGGGTTTTCAGGAATTCCGGCAAGAGGGGTGGGATTATACACAGGAATTAAGTTTGGGGATGGTGAAGGGGGAGGAGAGGGAAACGGGTCTTAAAACGATAAATTAAGACTTTGAAAACAATAACCCAACATTAAAACAAACTCACACAAGCACAATTGCAGTTACAAACGACTGAAACTTCCTGATACACACTATGATAGAATACCGAACATGTATTCAACCCTCCCTCTCCCAAATACTATTGAGAAAGTCAGTAGTGACAGTTTCGGGGCATTTCAACTAATTATTGTGGAATTTCAGAGTTCTACGTCAAAGCCGTTAGTTCCTTCAGCTACCGGCTACATTCTTTCTCTTGTCCCTTTGGTTTATAGCGATTTGTTTCATCTGCTTTTTAAAATTATCGGGATTAAAATTAATTTAGTCAAATTAATCAAATTTAAATTTATTATACTATCGATTTCTATAATGATTGAAAATTTGTCGACCTTCCCTACAATTATAAAAATGTTAAGACTGAATTTATATATACTGGGGGGCTCTTCGTCAAAAAGCATATATATATATATATATATATATATATATATATATATATATATATATATATATATATATATATATATATATATATATATATATATATATATATATATATATATATATATATATATATATATATATATATATATATATATATATATATATATATATATATATATATATATATATATATATATATATATATATATATATATATATATATATATATATATATATATATATATATATATATATATATATATATATATATATATATATAGTCCAGGAGATAGCGTGCCAAAAAGTGTCTGACTAACATCAAGCTAGAATTTTGTATACAAGTCAATCTTTTAGCGCCTTGTAAGAATACGTGGTCGGCTAAGTTCATCTGCGGGACATGGCTTGGCAATAGGCGTTCGAAAAAAACAAACCAGTGGAGAGGGGCCATGTTCCACCAATTATGGTGGACAATGTGATTTTCATGATCCTGAGTTCGAACTTAGTTAGTAGACCAAAAATCAAGTTGATGTTATTTTCACACTTGATAGGTTAGTTATTCAAATATTACTAAAAATCAACGTGGTCACCTGTCAAGGGACAAACTAACATCAACTTTATTTTCGGTCTACTAACTAATTCTGTACTCAGGATCATGAAAATCACATTGTCCACCATAATTGGTGGGACATGGCCGGTCTCCAACGGTTTTTTTTTTTTAAACGCCTATTGCCATGCTATGTCCCGCAGACGAACTTAGCCAACCACATATTCTTAAAAGGCGCTAAAAGATTGACTTGTATACAAATTTTAGCTTGATGTTAGTCAGGCACTTTTTTGCACGCTATCTCCTGGACTAATATATATATATATATATATATATATATATATATATATATATATATATATATATATATATATATATATATATATATATATATATATATATATATATATATATATATAAACTGTGAAAGAGTATCCAAGATAAAATTTTACTTTTATTTTTTTTGAAAAACTCAAAACTCCTGCTTGTTCTTGAACCTCTAAAAATAATAACATTTTTTAAATTTTGTGTGCAGCCTAAATATGATTAAGAAAAGTGCCTCAGAATTGCAAGAAAAAAAAATTAAATATTATTTTATTTCATGAAAATAAAATGATATTTTAGTATCATATTTTAGTTTCTTTTTCTGAAAATAAACAATAAGCTAACAACAACAATTAGTTTACTCTGCATTTTAATTAAAAACAAAATGAATTATGCTGAACGCCTGGTTATTAGCGTGGATGAAATAAAGGAAAGAAATACACAGGTCATTGCCAATATTCCACATGGGCACATTCAAAATGCTTGTTGTAGTGAATTTATAATGAGTCAACATTTGTGCAACCTATTGGGTGCACGCAATTGTATTTCCACCTAAATAGGTGGCAATACAATTGTGATTTATTTTTTCCTCAAAACTGTTTAGGTTTTTGTGATAGTTGTTTTCTAATAAGGTGTTAATATTAGAAATATTACTTATTTGTGATGTTTCCTTTAAACTTTTTAATTTTCTTATATATTAGCTTATTATTTATCGTAAAATTATAAGAGTTTTAGGAGAAAGCAGGAGTTTTTATAAAGAATAACCCAAAAATTAAACGAATTTCCATCTTGAATACTCCCATGGAGGCTTAGAGCATTACACCTAACTTATGAATTAAGAGACAGTATTAATTTATCATAGAATTTAAGTTTAAATTGAAAAATAAATTTATTGGTTACGTATGTGCTTTTTGGGCACACAATAGGTCCGTAGGAAATTTAACAAATAGGAACAGTTCGATAGCCTGCATAATTGGTCCAGCCGAATCAAGATGGCGGCTGGCAAATTTTAGACCATTTATTATAATGACGTGAAACAAACCGATGAGTTTGGCCCAATTCGTTCCTAAGATTACATTTTTTAGAGTGGGGGGAAACCATATTTTCTCACAAAATATGCGATATACATAAAATATGTCTTTAAAAAAATTTCTTGCTTTTTGACAAACAATAACTATAATTTCTTTCAGATTTGTTCGTTGATTTGATAAAAATTGAGGGGGCACGAAAAACACAATTTTCAATGACACATGGCACAAAGATGAATTTGTACAAAAAACTCTAGGGCTATCTGTAGCTAACTTTCGATAAAGAATAAAAAATTCATACAAATCAGATAAGTCTTTTGAAGCTATAGGTGTACATAAATGTATGTTTGTGCGCACGTGGAAGAAAAACAAATGAGCGCAGAAGGTTGAAACTTATATGGGACCAACAATGAGTTAATTATGACCTAGTACTTGTAGTTTTTAAGATATGTTGGTTCGCAAAAATTGTGCGACAGACCGAGGGACAGACACGGAACCAAGAATGTTGCCTGATGTCTGAATCGGATTTCTGCCTTGGAATTTTTGAAATCGGAGACATAAAATATTTTCGTTCTTCAGAACTATTACAAATATAGCTTCCGTTATATGTATTTTTGGGTGGTTTGCCTATAATTTATCTGCGATTGTGTTATTACTGTAACATAACTACAAGTTATAACATTTTTGTGATGTGTACTTTCGGAGATCAGATGCTTCATGGAGCTCGCCATTTAAGTAATGATTTGTTTGCTCCATGATGATTTTTTTAAAAACTATTTTGGTATCTATTGTGAATTTCCATAATTCCTCTTTTTATTAAAAAAAAATAATAATATATATATATATATATAAAATTCATTGAGTTAGCTCGTTTCAAAAAACCGTCAGCTTTGGCTGCCGGACAGAAATAAAAATACTGCTTTAACACGAAGCAAAAAATTTAGTTGACGTTTATGTATGTAATAAATTATACTATTTTATTTTATGGAAACCCTTTCGATGAACGTACTTCGTCTATGGCTTTACGAATTTTAATTCAATTATCATGATTTTTTCCCATTCAACTCGACTTTGATAGTTTCTTAAATGAATAAATTATAAATAACTATCCTTTCCCGCTGACAATGTGCAACAATTAAAGAAAAAAAAGTAATTTCATAATTTCAAAGTCAAAAAACTTTTAAGTTCTTGGTAGTATTCATACTACGGAAAGTTTAAATTTTAATTTTAATCAAATTATAATTATTATTAACAACGGGAGACAGACAGAGAAAAATAGACACAATGGATTTGTACCACGGACCTCTTGTATTGGTATCGTTAACAACAGAGGAAATTATTCTCCGGTATAGCTTAGTTGGTAAGAGCATCTGTACTGCAAATACAGGAGGCCCGTGGTTCAAATCACGGTGCTGGAGTCTATTTTTCTCTATCTGTCTCCCGTTGTTAATAATAATTATAATTTAATTTAAAAAAAAAAAAAAAAAAAAAACTTTTATAAACGATTGATACGAAATTTAAACATTTTATCTCTGTTTAGATGCGTAGAAAGTGGTTCTTTTCGCAGTTGTTTTCATTGCACTTGTGCGTTTTATAATTCTTCTTTAGCTCCACACGAGTACAATTCTTCACGTTTTTGCACGATTAGCGTGATTATTTACATTTAACAAAACTAATTTACTGTTTGTTTAATAAAAGTAACTGTTTTTTTCTGTATTTATTATTAAAATCCAACAATCGTAATAAAGTACGGTACGCAACTCGTGCGAAAACTGCATTTTGTTACCCTCGCTGTCGCTCGGGTGCAAACTACACACTCGCATGTAATATGCTACTTTCCACACTAGACGCGTAATGTACTATTAAATCCTATTCTCTAGAAAAACGAGATTAGTCTCATCTTTCAAGCCAAATCTTCCTGTTTTTACTTTCTCATATAAAAAGAAAATATTGTGATAACGTCATACCCCCCCCCCCTCCCCCTAATTTTTAATTAGGTTTAATTTTTGTTGTAATTGCACAATCAATTATTGTGTGGGTGGGGGGGGGGGGGGGGGTTCCCTGAGTCGAAAAAAGTGGGTTTAAAAAAATTCTGTTAGTCATCTATCGTCTATCTGTGAAGACGTCTAGAGTCTAAACTACTGGGTCGATTTTGACAAAATTTGGCATAAATGCCAAGAAAAATCATACCCCGAGGCGAAATCGAAAAATGAATTTTAGCTTGTGAAAAAAAAAAATATTTCTCGAAAACGGTTCTGAAGATTTTGATTAAAAAAAATCTAAAATGAGTATTTAAATACGAATGTAACGATATAAACTGTTTTCCCGGGAAAAATCTAGTTCCTGAGTAAATAGCTTAAAACGCGGACGGGTTCGATTTCCCGCCGAGGAGAAGTTATCTTTATGATACATGTTGATGAAATGTATAATAATAATTTAATCTACCTACGAAAACTAATAAATGGAGAACACAGGGCTAAGTAATTATGAACGTATATGAGAAAGCTTGTCTGAGTTGTCTCGGACTGATATTTTAAAACATAGAATACGTCTGAAAAAATGGAAGTATATAACCTTAAAAGCAATGAGAAGTAAACATAAAAAGTGTTAAAAATACGGAGGGAAGCCGTAGAGAGAAAGAGTGCACAAGATATCTCCTTTCCTTTTTAACAAAAAATAGGGATATTCCTCCTATTACTTCTATAGTTTAGTCTACCCTTCTCTTTGTTTACAAAACATTTTTAATAATATAGAAAGATTAATTTAAAAAAGTATTTAGAAAAGTTTAATTAACGTTTCCATTTTCTTTGTATTCTTCTGAATAGTTTCTCCTCAGCCCCATTTTTTGTCTGCTATTTATGTGAATACAGTAGAAAATGGGCCAGGAAAAAAAATACTCTATAATTAAACCGTACAGGATTACAAAAAAAGGAGTAACCGAATTTTGGTACTTTTTTACTTTTGCATCCCCCAATATCCCTTTGTGTTAATAACTATTTAGACAAAGGAATATTATATTGAGTAGCATATATCTATAATATAAGTGGCAATGTCCTGATTGACTGACTGACTGACATAGAATCAACGCACAGCAAAATCTGCTTAACCGAGAGACTTGAAATTTTGAGGATATACTCGGTTCATATCATAGGCATTCACTAAGAAAGGATTTTGCGAAATTTTTATTTTTGTACCCAGGGGTACGGGGTACAAATGTCAAAGTAATGAATACTTTTAATGATGCATATCGTTGAAAAGCTCTTTAAAAGTACAGTAATTGTTGTTATGTACAGTTTTGTCATATTTTCATTTAGGAGGGGGTAAAATGGAAAAATATGTATAACTACATCTTATATAAATGAAGAGTGTCTATGAGTGTCTTTTATACAAATCTACAGTTTATCCCAATTTGATGAATTTACACATTTTTCCTTCAAAACAAGGTGAAGGTTACTGCCTACATGAGATTATGAAGTTAAAATGTTGGTACACAGGGGTACGGGGTACAAATGCATACTGTTGAAAAGCTCTTTCAGAGTACAGTAATTGTCGCTACAACAATGACGACTCTTTTAAATAAATTTATTTATTTTATTTACAAATATCTGACAATCGTTCGGTTCTTCTCGGCTTCTCGAAAGCGACTCCCGTTTTACTTTTTGTCGGTTGTCATCATAAAATAATTCGAATGCCGGTGTGGTGCCAGAGTTTTTTTCACAAAAAAACAAAAACAAAATAAACAAAAATTAAACTACATATAATACATCAATACATCTGGCACTTACGGTTCCGTACAGAAATTGTTCTAATGTACATTAGGGGGGGGGGGGGGGGGGAGTAGTCCTGACAACGAATTGTCTGTGCGTCAATCACGTCCAAACGGCTGAATAGATTTTGGTGTTTCTTGGGTAAAATGTTAGCTCAATTCGGCGGGTAATATAGGCTATAAAATGTTTTGGTGGCTTCATATGGGGTGGAGAACGGGGCTTAAATAGATTTCAAAATTCTAATTTTATTTATTATAAAATATTTATCTAACCAAAATTGCAAAAGAAATTACTAACAATATTTTATGTGTGTGTAAATTTCTGAAAGAAGAATTGTTAAAGAAATTAGTTTTCAATCACTGTCAAAAAATATTTAGATTTATTTTTAGATATTAAGAAAATAGTTTACAAATCACACATTACCGTGCCAGAACTTTACTAACATAATCATCACCACTTCTTTAAAATACTTAAATAAAATCTTCGAGTGTACACGTAGTACAATAATTTCTAAGTTATATTGATAACTGCCGATAGGTATTTTCTAAAATTTTATCCCTAAGGGGAACATAAGGACAAAGGAAAAAAAAGGGGAATTGAGCCCAGACCGATCTTCTAAAGTTAGGAAGTTAATACTAGAGAAATTGCTCTTATTTTAGATATAAGCACGTATATTAATAAAAGATAATTCCAATTTCAACCAAGGTATGTGTAAAGACATGGAGGGGGGGGGGGGGGGGGGTCAGAAGGAATATACCGCTGCTTTTCCCGGAAAGTTATCTTTTAAGAATGTTTCTTCAGTAGTCGGAATCAATTAAATTACTAACTTGGGATATTAGCAAATTATCTTATCAAAGGGGAGGGGGTATAGAAATAAGGGGAAAGGATAGAATCTAGATATTCTCGCTTAGTAAAATAATTTAAATGTTTCTTGATGGTAGTTTATAAACCCATCAAATTGAAAATAACACACCCCGTAGCGAAGCACGGGTATCCAGCTAGTATAATATATACCTTAGTCTAAATTGCTATTAAGACGAAGGGATATTTATTCCACTGTACCTTGGGACAAAGGAATATCACACTTGTGTATATAATTGTGATCATATCCCTTAGTCTAATCAACTATTAAGATAAAGGAATATTAAATATAAAACTGCCCAAGAGTCTCAATGTCTTGGGGAGACAAACACACAAACCTTTGAGACTTTTGTAGGGCAGACTATTGTTTAGAACCGGGTGCTAAAGTAAAAAAGTGCCCGAATTTTAACGTAGCCTGAAGAAAATAGACCCAAATATTTTGTTCGTATCAGTAATGTAATGAACGAATTCGTTCAGTACTAAAAGAGACGGAAGGAAAGAAGAAAGGGAAAAGAAAGAAAAATAGTCTACCAATTATTGTGGCACACAGCTTCCTCACGTTATATTTCGTATACTTTAATGATTACATGCTTTTACAAACTAATATTGTCACATTTATTTAACATTCCCACATTTTCTAAATCTTCAAAATTATGGTACTATTTTAGTTTATAGGGGTACCAAACTAAAATAGACGCCATATGGCAGCACTTTAGTTTGGTACCCCCCGTTTATTTTTATTTAAATACATGTTGAAATGGTATTTTATATAAATAAAAAATTAACAATCTTAATAGGGGTTCAAAAGCAGTGGGGCTTTTGTGTGGGGTTGAGAAAGGGGAAAGAAAGAGAAAAAAAAATTGGGGGGGTACCAAACTAAAAGAGGCGCCTCTATACGCCTCTTTTAGTTTGATACCCCCCTAAGAAAAAGGAATAATCTAGTAGGATTATTTAATTAAATTAATTTAGGGCAGGAATTAAAATGGAAAAGTGAGCAACACCTCTAATGTCATACACAAAGGGAGTATCATGTATCATTTTTTGGGGATTATTTTTTTTTTTATTGAATGACCTGTTACATGTCAAAATTGGCATTGTCAATTAAATTTTATTTCGTTGACAGAAAAAAAATTAGATTTGTCTAAAGCGAAATTAAAATAAGTTGAGTTTTAGAGGAATAGAAAGGTCTAAATTTCCGAAGTGTAATTCTGTTTAATGGACAATTAGATGAGAGGGAGTTTTTCCAATGGATACAAGGTAAGGTACATAAAATGTGAATTGTAATTTTTGTGAGTTTGTTTGAGGTATTTTATGTCTTAAAATTTGAACATATATATGAATAAAAATAACCTAGTATCGCTCACTCATATCTTCCGGTAAATATATCGTAACTGCCCAACTTTGACTAAATAACTATTAAGAAAAAGAAATGTTTAGTCTAATGTACATTGGGACAAAGGAATATCACACTTTTGTATATAAAAGTGTGATATTCCTTTGTCCCAATGTTCATTGGACTAAATATCCGATTATCGTTGTAGTTATTTAGACAAAGTAGTTATTTAGGGTCAGTCTTTTCTTTCCCATTTCAGGGAAAGAAAAGATGATTAGAAACAATGTTTTGAAAAAGTATGTAAAATCCAATCATTATATATGATTAATTACTGATCCATTTCATTGGAAAATTAAGATGACCTGGGTGTTTAAATTGGTTGGGCATAGTACTATAGTACTAACTGTCCAACTAGGCAAGTCAGTACTATTTCCAACTCATTTACCCACCCAGGTCTTCTCATATTTGCAATGAAGTAGGGGGGTACCAAACTAAAAGAGTGCCAAAATTATTTTGATTTTTTACGTCAATTAAAATGTCAAATATGTAAGTTTAAAAAGGGCAGACGGTTGAAATTAATCTGAGGCCATCTGCGAGCTACTTTCGACAAACTATCCAAATTTCATAAAAATCGGACCAGCAGTTTTTAACATATGTTGCAAAAAGTGAGCGACAGACACGACACCAAAAATGTTGATCACATAACTTCCGTTACCTTCGATAAGGTCGGAAGCAATAAAAGGAGGGAAAAAATATATTAGACAATAATCCATATTTGTTGCTGCTCCCTTTAATTTTTAATCTTTTTTTCTTTTAATTGTGTCTTCTGGGGTGATTTGAAATTTGTTGGTAACAACTTCAGAAGCGTTTTCCACAACGTTACTAACAATTGTTAGCAACACATGTCAGTAAGTCTGATGTAAACCCGAGTTTATTTCTTAAGCAACAAATATATGTTTAAATTTTGACATTAACATCTGTTATAAACTCGGTTACTAACAAAAATGTTGGTAACATTTGTTACTAACTATGGTGTAAACCCGGCTTTAGAGGTTTTATTGTACATTAATACTTTAATAAAGCTAAATTAAATTATTATAAAAGACTATTCTCAAAATAATATAATCGGGATTATAGGTCCTTTTCATCTAGTAAAATATCTGTAAAACCAATTAAAATCTTCCCTTAACATAAATTAAAAGTTAACACTTAAAAAAAGTCTTTTTAAAAAAAGTTAACACTTTTGTAAATTCCTTACTCATGCTATGAATACAAATGACTTGGATCCTAACTTAAGTAAATATGCCATATTCATTATTCATATATTTTTAAACTTAACCCTGTTTTACAATAATCCAACAAAATTTCACAACAATTTAAAATAATTATGTTAAAAAAGTCGATGTTACAAGGAAATTTAACCACTTTCCTTCTTTTCTATCCGTAATTAAAAAAAAAAGAATAACTTTTTTTAACGTAACCTTGTTTCTTGGTTGTTTTTTAACTTTATAATTAATTATGTTTTTTTAAAAGATTGATTTATAATAAGTTTAAGGAAAGAAAATTAAGAGTGAAAATACAAGTTTATAAACAACATTAATATTAATCGTCATATTTAAGTAAGAAACAAAAAATAATTTAATATTTTTTAGGATTAATAATAAATAAATCTTAAACCTCAAATATACTACAAATTCAATATCAAGCTACACAGTATGTTCTTTGACATTTAAAGGGAATATGATACTGTCTAAAGGCAATTAAATATCTAAGGATTCTTAACAAACTCTTTAGATTGACCAGATTTGATGTAGAAGGGCCGAATAAGTAAGTTCAAAAAGAACAACTTTAACAGTGGAAGACTATGACAGGAGGATGCAATGGTTATACCTCAGATATCACGAAATACCTTCTAGCTTGACTCAAGGGTTGTACAAGCAAGGAGATCAATAAAAATTGGATAAGGAGTGCCGAGGTCAAAAACACTCAGACGGGAGAAAATAAAAAAAAAAATAAAATGTACCTATATATTTAAAACTGTGGTAGAAAATATATGAACAAGTAGAGCTGAAAGCCTGTACTATGACGGAAAAGCAGAAAATACGGATTCAATAGCGGTAGTAGAGATGGATGAAGTGTCCAGGTTACAGCGAATAAGGAATCAAGAAGTCAGGCTGTAAATGTAGGCTGAGCAGTTGGTGATTGAGACGCGATCACTCAAGTGATGTAGACACGTCTAACTGATGCTTAAGTGGTCGCCACATGGCCGTAGGAAACATGGGCGTCTAAGAACAACCTGGAGAAGTCGTGAGGCCAAAACAATGATCGGAGAGAGTGAAGAGTGCGGGAAAAGGGTAACTGCTGCCAAAAGTATAAAATTAAAAGCCAAAGTAACTGAATCCTCGTAATCTTCCAACGAAAACTGATCCCCTTAAAAGTAAAGTAAAACCTTCTTCCTACAAAAAGAGTCCAGTAAACAGCAGAAGGAATGTCGATATTGGATAAAAAAGGAGAAAAATCGTACGTGATAAGTGACTCCTTTATTCCGGTTAATAACCTCGAACAATATTCATGTTCAATAATTACTTTATCTCGGTAAATCACTTATCTATGTAGATTATCCATAGAAATTAAAGCATGATTTGCATATAGTAATATATGTTATTAATAATGTTCGCCTTCTTTTCTTCAAAGGTGTTGGTTTTCAAAGGCTTGTATCGGTAAAAAAAAAACTCCTAATTTACAAAAAAAATAGTAAGACCAGGAGTAACTAACATGTTGTCATAAACGTGGAAGAGGCAAACAATTAAGAAATTTTAGAAAAATGGCAAACAATGGTATTATAGGAAAAGTGTATTTGAATTCAATAGATTTATACATTTTTCAGGGTAAATGATAAGTGCATCGCGAAGGGTTATTAAGTTTAAAGAAATAATGTATTTAAATTAATTATGTATTAAATATATTGTGTAACAAAATATAGTGCCAACGGATGTTAATAGAAAACTAGCTGCACACCCTCGTGGTTTGCTAAGATTTGGCAAAATTACATAAACTTGTCCACCACTTTAAACTATAATACCGCATCAAAAAATTCCCGGTGTAGTAGATACGTCTAATATCTAATAAAAATCTTTACCAATTTGTGATTCTATCGTCAACGATTTTGCAGAATTAAGTTATGTATAGGTGGCTAAAAATTACACTATTGATTTATATAATATTACGGCATCTTCAATTTAAATAGCAGATTTAAAAATTCTTTTACAGGAAATATTTGTAATTTTATAAATTTCAAAATCCTAGACCAAATGACTCTCAAGATATTACAGTCGTAAAATTTAATTAAAAATATCTGTCATCTTAAATTGAAATTGCGGATCACAAAAAACTTGCTTAAAGAATATCTAAACCGATGAAAGAAGTATTATACCAAGTTTAGCTATTGCAGCGCTTACGATTTCCGAGAGTTAGTGATCTATAGATTAGTAAGGGAATTTGGCTTTTAAACATGCTTCTTGGATTTAAAAAGTCAAACTACAAAATTCTATTATAGAACATGTTTGTCATAAGAAGTATGTTATTAAATTTGTCGGATTAGTTTGGGATATATATATATATATATATATAGGGAGAGAGAGAGAGAAAGAGATAGAGACGAGAGAGAGAGAGAAAGAGATAAATATAAAGACGAAAATACCTCAGACAATAGTGGAAAAGCGAGGAACAATTTGCAAAACAACTATCTAGTTACAGGTGGATCCACGAGTCAATGGCGAAACTGTCATGAAAGAAAGAAGAGGAACGAAAAAGTTATACCAACAAACTCTAAGTCAGTAAGAAAGATCTCTGGGTCCTTTACTAGCAGGGATAATATTTTTTTATAGCCAATGACAGTTCTTTCAATTGGATGTCTTGTCTGTCATGAAAGAATGCTATTAGTTAAACAAGCACAACTTAATTACAACTTTGACTAAAAGTTGGGGCCCAATATAAGCAATAAAATGTATGTATATTGAAGTACTAAGACAGTGCTATAAAATCTATACAATATTTTAAAAACAGTTCAAGTATAATGAGAGGGTATGCAATATGTTAGCGAGATTTTCAACCACACCTTTCATTCCTTAATAACATGTCGTAGAGTCAACCTCGACCTTTTTACTTTACCTCACTACCTATAGTAGGAAAAGTACTGTTTTCACCAAAAAATGTTTTTTTCGAGATTTCAACGGAATTATCCGTTTTGGGTGTTTTTAAGACCTCCTGAGTGGTTTTCAGCATGATGTCTGGATGTATGGATGTATGTTTGTGTGTGTGTTATCATCGTAGCGCCCAAGGTATTTAACCTAGAGAGTTGAAACTGGGCAGAAAAATCAGTATTTACCTGTAGTTGGGCCGCCCGGAAAATCAAATTTTTCCGGGTTCTTGAACCCAGTTTGTTGAGTCACCAAAAATTTAAAAAAATCGTAATAAATCGCCAATGGTCCTGATCAAGTTGAAATTTGGCACGAATATGCCTCTCTGAATGACAATCAAGCCCACTAAATTTAATAGTGATATTGGCCACCATTTTGAAGTTATCAATTTTTGATTCTTTAAACTTTGACGGTTAATAATACCGAAAGTATATAGCATATCGATGGAACCGGAAAAAATTAAGGAACAAATATAAAAAACCCCGATGAAATTCCATTAATTAGTTTAAAAGTTAAAAGCGAATATAATTATTTATTAGTGCGATAATTTTGATGACGTCAAAGTTTGTTTACATCTGTCAAAATACCGCCAAACTTCAAATAATTAAATAAAATATAGGTATTAAATAAGGTTTTTTTGAAGAATGATAATAAATCAGTTTGTTCAGAGCGGTCACCCATCCAAGTACTGACCACGTCCAATGCTGCTTCCTCCTGCTGTGAAGCTTAGTGGCCTCTGAAGTGAGGGTACCCTGTACCCGATTTTTTTTATTATTTTTATTTTATACATTGTTTCTTGCTCTAATGATGCTAATAAATTTAGCGAACCGTTAGCATAAACTTTCTTACTGTGTTTTATTTGACAGCATATCGCTAACATACCCTCTCTTTAAATATATATATTTAACTGTTGCAGGCCCTCTGACCAACTGAGCTATACTGGAGAATGTTTTTCTCTGTCGTTACCGATACCAAGTCCCGAATCCAAGCTCTCAATCTTTTCTACAAGTCTAGCAAGCCAATATTCACGACCATAGAACTAGACCGAGAATCAACGCTTACAATTATAAAGTACTCAATTAGTACCTGTACCTAATTAAAAATTCAAATTTTTAAGTTTTAGGTAGTATTCTTACTAAGGAAAGATTAAATTTTAATTTAAATCAAATTATAATTATCATTAACTACGGAAGGCATACAGAGAAAAATAGACCCCAGCACCGGGGCACAATATATTTAACAATAAATTGGCCAAATATGTACTATCAGCATACACAAAGGATATTTAACAAGTAGGTTGAGTATATTCGACCAGTTGTATCAATATGATGGCCATTTAAAAGTTTGTTTTAGCTATACCATTTTAACCATTTATGATAATGATATAAAACAAACGTCATTATATGGATTCAATTAGTCCAAATGCGATGAAACTACTCCCAAAAGTAAAGTCTCTAGCTCAAGATATATTATTTTGTTTATGGGGGGGAGGAGTGGTTGCCATAGCTTAGCAATAACAATTGATTTTAGTCGAGGTGATTCGTCGCTGTCGTTGGGACACTACTGGATTATAAATGATAACACAACTGCAAAGATTCAAATTTTTGTGGTTGGACTTCAGGAACGTTACAGGCAGAAAGCCAGACAAGAGCAGGAATGTAGTAAGGGTGCTTGGTATACCTAGGGTTAAAATTTTAGGGTTAAAATACTACTTTAAAATTAAAACACCCAGTCCTCATAATTCAATTTAAAAAAATCACATCAATTAATTTATTTTCAATAAAAAGAAAAAATGTTAATATATAAAAAAGAGGAATTAAAAGTTGTTTTATATATATCACAGAAAAAAAACAGTATTAAATATATTTCCATCGGGCAATCACTTTTATTAGCAAATAAACGTCATATATAAATATTAAGTTTTAAAATTTGTTTACCGACCATTTTTCAGTCGAAGTAGATTGGTGAAAGCTTAAAGCTTGCAGTATAGACAAACTCTATAAAATAAATAATGTCTTGGACCCCGCACTCAAAATAAACCTAATAAAATCAAGTGGAGTCACTATATTATCAATGTTGAAAGAACAACATAGGTATTACAATAATGCATGATTATTTTATTTATTTTTTGTTGAGATAAAAATGTAACAAAATAAGAATGTGATCGATTTATAAAATAAAACTAAATTAATAAAAATATTCTTGCAATTAGTGTGGGACATATAGCTTCCTTGCATCTTGCATCCTATATCGTAATTTGTTGATGTTATGCTTTTGCTTATGTTGATTGTTAAATATTTGTCTAATTTTCCCCCGTTTTTAAATCTATAATAATATAACATACAATACGTATTTTTTGATTTTTTATATGGATAAAAGTACCTATATTTTGCGAAATTAATAAATTGAAATGGTTAAAATGAATATGCGAGCTTCTTCCGACAAACCGTCCAAATTTTCTAAAAATTAGATGAGTAGTTTTGAAGATATAGGTGGAAGACACGAAACCAAAAAAATTCTCCCTGATGTCTGAAACGTATATCTGTCTTAGAATTTTTGAAATAGGAGATATAAAAAATTCTCAGTTTATATTCTAACAGTGAATAATACATCTTTCACCATATATACAGTTGAAAATGGCGAAAAAGAGAAGTATTGATTGAAACTTTCTTTGTTAGGAAGTTAACGCACAATATAGTATTAAGGTAGCAACAAACATCTGTCAACTCGGTTGTCAACCGTAAGAAAGATCTCGTTTAACGTGTATTGAAAACGAAGTCTCTTTCTTAGCTGGATTTTCCTAGAAGAATTTCCCAGCTAGTTTTCCCGGTGTGTAAATACTCCGGGTTTGAGACTCTTTTCACACTCTGGTTTCAACCATCCATCCTTCTTGGATCCCTTAGGATAGAGATATCCTTAAAAAGATGGATGGATTGATGCTCGAGGTAGGATTTACCTCGCGAGATAGGGGAAGGCTTTTTACGCATCCTTGCATTTAGTTTTCCGGTTTTGGTGTTTTTCATCGACCTCGCTTTTCCAACCTACTTCGCTAAGTTTGAAAGATGTAAGTCTTTTAACTAGAGCCTCTAAAGTATATATATATATATATATATATCAGCAATGTAATACCGTGTTTTTGCACACTGCAATAAGGTACACAATTTGTGTAGTGAGAGACACCAAGGGATGTGCCACGCAATCGTGACACATAGGAACTGTTCCAACATTAGACTATACGTCACAAAGATGTTGGCTCGGCATTACGCCATGTCCTGCATCGTTTCGTCGCGTCCGACTCATCAGGGGCCCGACGATGCCCACCCAACTCTGGACCTATACCAACTCAACAAGATCAGGTGTAGGCTTTATCAGAGACGAGCGTGCTCTCACACCGCCATTCTTGCTTGGCTGGCAAAACAAATCAGCAATGTAATACCGTGTTTTTGCACACTGCAATAAGGTACACAATTTGTGTAGTGAGAGACACCAAGGGATGTGCCACGCAATCGTGACACATAGGAACTGTTCCAACATTAGACTATACGTCACAAAGATGTTGGCTCGGCATTACGCCATGTCCTGCATCGTTTCGTCGCGTCCGACTCATCAGGGGCCCGACGATGCCCACCCAACTCTGGACCTATACCAACTCAACAAGATCAGGTGTAGGCTTTATCAGAGACGAGCGTGCTCTCACACCGCCATTCTTGCTTGGCTGGCAAAACAAATCAGCAATGTAATACCGTGTTTTTGCACACTGCAATAAGGTACACAATTTGTGTAGTGAGAGACACCAAGGGATGTGCCACGCAATCGTGACACATAGGAACTGTTCCAACATTAGACTATACGTCACAAAGATGTTGGCTCGGCATTACGCCATGTCCTGCATCGTTTCGTCGCGTCCGACTCATCAGGGGCCCGACGATGCCCACCCAACTCTGGACCTATACCAACTCAACAAGATCAGGTGTAGGCTTTATCAGAGACGAGCGTGCTCTCACACCGCCATTCTTGCTTGGCTGGCAAAACAAATCAGCAATGTAATACCGTGTTTTTGCACACTGCAATAAGGTACACAATTTGTGTAGTGAGAGACACCAAGGGATGTGCCACGCAATCGTGACACATAGGAACTGTTCCAACATTAGACTATACGTCACAAAGATGTTGGCTCGGCATTACGCCATGTCCTGCATCGTTTCGTCGCGTCCGACTCATCAGGGGCCCGACGATGCCCACCCAACTCTGGACCTATACCAACTCAACAAGATCAGGTGTAGGCTTTATCAGAGACGAGCGTGCTCTCACACCGCCATTCTTGCTTGGCTGGCAAAACAAATCAGCAATGTAATACCGTGTTTTTGCACACTGCAATAAGGTACACAATTTGTGTAGTGAGAGACACCAAGGGATGTGCCACGCAATCGTGACACATAGGAACTGTTCCAACATTAGACTATACGTCACAAAGATGTTGGCTCGGCATTACGCCATGTCCTGCATCGTTTCGTCGCGTCCGACTCATCAGGGGCCCGACGATGCCCACCCAACTCTGGACCTATACCAACTCAACAAGATCAGGTGTAGGCTTTATCAGAGACGAGCGTGCTCTCACACCGCCATTCTTGCTTGGCTGGCAAAACAAATCAGCAATGTAAATCAGAATGGCGGTGTGAGAGCACGCTCGTCTCTGATAAAGCCTACACCTGATCTTGTTGAGTTGGTATAGGTCCAGAGTTGGGTGGGCATCGTCGGGCCCCTGATGAGTCGGACGCGACGAAACGATGCAGGACATGGCGTAATGCCGAGCCAACATCTTTGTGACGTATAGTCTAATGTTGGAACAGTTCCTATGTGTCACGATTGCGTGGCACATCCCTTGGTGTCTCTCACTACACAAATTGTGTACCTTATTGCAGTGTGCAAAAACACGGTATTACATTGCTGATTTGTTTTGCCAGCCAAGCAAGAATGGCGGTGTGAGAGCACGCTCGTCTCTGATAAAGCCTACACCTGATCTTGTTGAGTTGGTATAGGTCCAGAGTTGGGTGGGCATCGTCGGGCCCCTGATGAGTCGGACGCGACGAAACGATGCAGGACATGGCGTAATGCCGAGCCAACATCTTTGTGACGTATAGTCTAATGTTGGAACAGTTCCTATGTGTCACGATTGCGTGGCACATCCCTTGGTGTCTCTCACTACACAAATTGTGTACCTTATTGCAGTGTGCAAAAACACGGTATTACATTGCTGATTTGTTTTGCCAGCCAAGCAAGAATGGCGGTGTGAGAGCACGCTCGTCTCTGATAAAGCCTACACCTGATCTTGTTGAGTTGGTATAGGTCCAGAGTTGGGTGGGCATCGTCGGGCCCCTGATGAGTCGGACGCGACGAAACGATGCAGGACATGGCGTAATGCCGAGCCAACATCTTTGTGACGTATAGTCTAATGTTGGAACAGTTCCTATGTGTCACGATTGCGTGGCACATCCCTTGGTGTCTCTCACTACACAAATTGTGTACCTTATTGCAGTGTGCAAAAACACGGTATTACATTGCTGATTTGTTTTGCCAGCCAAGCAAGAATGGCGGTGTGAGAGCACGCTCGTCTCTGATAAAGCCTACACCTGATCTTGTTGAGTTGGTATAGGTCCAGAGTTGGGTGGGCATCGTCGGGCCCCTGATGAGTCGGACGCGACGAAACGATGCAGGACATGGCGTAATGCCGAGCCAACATCTTTGTGACGTATAGTCTAATGTTGGAACAGTTCCTATGTGTCACGATTGCGTGGCACATCCCTTGGTGTCTCTCACTACACAAATTGTGTACCTTATTGCAGTGTGCAAAAACACGGTATTACATTGCTGATTTGTTTTGCCAGCCAAGCAAGAATGGCGGTGTGAGAGCACGCTCGTCTCTGATAAAGCCTACACCTGATCTTGTTGAGTTGGTATAGGTCCAGAGTTGGGTGGGCATCGTCGGGCCCCTGATGAGTCGGACGCGACGAAACGATGCAGGACATGGCGTAATGCCGAGCCAACATCTTTGTGACGTATAGTCTAATGTTGGAACAGTTCCTATGTGTCACGATTGCGTGGCACATCCCTTGGTGTCTCTCACTACACAAATTGTGTACCTTATTGCAGTGTGCAAAAACACGGTATTACATTGCTGATTTGTTTTGCCAGCCAAGCAAGAATGGCGGTGTGAGAGCACGCTCGTCTCTGATAAAGCCTACACCTGATCTTGTTGAGTTGGTATAGGTCCAGAGTTGGGTGGGCATCGTCGGGCCCCTGATGAGTCGGACGCGACGAAACGATGCAGGACATGGCGTAATGCCGAGCCAACATCTTTGTGACGTATAGTCTAATGTTGGAACAGTTCCTATGTGTCACGATTGCGTGGCACATCCCTTGGTGTCTCTCACTACACAAATTGTGTACCTTATTGCAGTGTGCAAAAACACGGTATTACATTGCTGATTTGTTTTGCCAGCCAAGCAAGAATGGCGGTGTGAGAGCACGCTCGTCTCTGATAAAGCCTACACCTGATCTTGTTGAGTTGGTATAGGTCCAGAGTTGGGTGGGCATCGTCGGGCCCCTGATGAGTCGGACGCGACGAAACGATGCAGGACATGGCGTAATGCCGAGCCAACATCTTTGTGACGTATAGTCTAATGTTGGAACAGTTCCTATGTGTCACGATTGCGTGGCACATCCCTTGGTGTCTCTCACTACACAAATTGTGTACCTTATTGCAGTGTGCAAAAACACGGTATTACATTGCTGATTTGTTTTGCCAGCCAAGCAAGAATGGCGGTGTGAGAGCACGCTCGTCTCTGATAAAGCCTACACCTGATCTTGTTGAGTTGGTATAGGTCCAGAGTTGGGTGGGCATCGTCGGGCCCCTGATGAGTCGGACGCGACGAAACGATGCAGGACATGGCGTAATGCCGAGCCAACATCTTTGTGACGTATAGTCTAATGTTGGAACAGTTCCTATGTGTCACGATTGCGTGGCACATCCCTTGGTGTCTCTCACTACACAAATTGTGTACCTTATTGCAGTGTGCAAAAACACGGTATTACATTGCTGATTTGTTTTGCCAGCCAAGCAAGAATGGCGGTGTGAGAGCACGCTCGTCTCTGATAAAGCCTACACCTGATCTTGTTGAGTTGGTATAGGTCCAGAGTTGGGTGGGCATCGTCGGGCCCCTGATGAGTCGGACGCGACGAAACGATGCAGGACATGGCGTAATGCCGAGCCAACATCTTTGTGACGTATAGTCTAATGTTGGAACAGTTCCTATGTGTCACGATTGCGTGGCACATCCCTTGGTGTCTCTCACTACACAAATTGTGTACCTTATTGCAGTGTGCAAAAACACGGTATTACATTGCTGATTTGTTTTGCCAGCCAAGCAAGAATGGCGGTGTGAGAGCACGCTCGTCTCTGATAAAGCCTACACCTGATCTTGTTGAGTTGGTATAGGTCCAGAGTTGGGTGGGCATCGTCGGGCCCCTGATGAGTCGGACGCGACGAAACGATGCAGGACATGGCGTAATGCCGAGCCAACATCTTTGTGACGTATAGTCTAATGTTGGAACAGTTCCTATGTGTCACGATTGCGTGGCACATCCCTTGGTGTCTCTCACTACACAAATTGTATATATATATATATATATATATATTTTTTTTTTTTTTTTTTATTATTATTATTTTATTGATGCTCTATAATGATTATATTACAGAGGTTTACAGCCGCAGTTAAGTATGCCTTAAGATATAAACATAAACCGTAAAATATAATTGAACCTATAACACAAAGAGAACTGACCTCTAAAGCCTCCGTTTAGGCATTGATAAAATTTATTGTTAAACTTTTAATGAAGTGTCGCCAGTCATACGTACCATAACAGAACAAATTTAAGGCCTCTCCTCAAAGATTACAACTTGATTGTTAGAGAAGTATGTAGGTTAGGCTATAAATAAGCAAAATAATACCAGAAACATTGAAAATATTTTTAAAAAATCTAAACTATATTTTACATATGCAATCAAGAATCGTTCTTAAGCTTTCACTCTAATGAACAATTTACTTTAACTCATACAAAAAATACGCGTGGTGTCGCGGGACACCCGATAGGAACGAAGTTACTTATGCTTTTCATTAAATATAAATAATAAAATCACATTGCTAAGTATGCGATGCTAACTACATATTATATATATGGTGGAGTTAGGAAAGAGACAAAATTAAAAGTATAACTAAGTATTTGTACTAAGCGGAGTTAAGGCAAAATAAGAAGAAAAGCATTATTTTTAAGCGAGCGTCTTGCAATTAATATGTATTGAATATTGAGAAAAAAGTTAATCATGATGAGTTGATAATTAATGAGGATGTTTGTAGTATAGTTAGGAAACAGGACTGCCTGTGTAGGCCTCACGTACGGCCTACACAATTTAAAATATTATAATATATCACTTCACTAAACAAAAACTTCTGCTTGTATCAGGTTGAAATTTTACATGCCTCTTTCAATTGTACTTTCGATGATGTGTATGAAGTTTTATTAAAATCGTTACGTTAGAACTTAAGATATGTTTTCTCTATTTTAAACGCTTAGGTCCACTTTAATAAATTTAGCGATATTTAAAACTTCATAGCGTGTAAAACAAAATTTAAAAAAAGTTGTTTGTCTCATTTAATAGATGAAGTTAGAATTTTATCCAGTTCTAAAATTACAATTTTAAATTTGAAGCTTACGTTTAGGCGAGCGTTACGCTTGGGCGGACAACGTTGTCCAACGAACTCGTCCTGGGCATTGGTAAAATGAACATGTGCACTAAAGTTTAACTAAATAGGTCATTATTCACTCAAGTTATCATCATTAGTGACGATTTGTTTTGTGACGGTTGTTCTTTTCGGATTCACTCACGGGCTCCATTGTAACGTGCCATAAGGAAGTTTGTTCCAAAAGAAATAATTATGGTAAAACGTAGTAGGAAGAAAATTTTATTTACTCCATATCAAATATATTTAGTGATTATTATTTGCTTTATAAGCGTATACATTGAATTATCAGTATCAATTAAAAAAATAACTAGAGAACATATAGATGAATCTGTATAATATGAGACATAGATATGAATCTGTATAATATGAGATAGTAATTTTAATTAAATGCAAATACTCAATTGTTAAATCAAAGTAAAATAATATAATTTAGTAATAAAAAAAAATGTCTTATGAATATAAAATTAAATGCATTCTTAATTTTTATTTCTAGGATAAGAAGAAACGAGCTAATTAATCCGCTTATGAAGCGAGAGAGATAATAAAAAGAAAGAATTTTAGGGGAAGTAGGAGTTCAGTTAATGATTTGGAATTAAGATCTGAGAGAATGAAGCAAGATTGCGAGGAAAAACTCCCGAGCAAATAGGGTGGGCTTTTCCTTTTAAAAGTCTTTTAGTTAGGAGAGTGGGAAGGAACGAAAAAAGCTGCTCTACTGGGAAAAAAGTTCATGAAAATTGGAAGGGCAAAATGAGAACAAAAAAAAGCTCATTATTTGGAGAAAAGCAAACAAATTTTCTGTCTGCGGGGGAAATGGGAAGGGGCTGGATAATTGGTCTTGGGGTTAGAGGCAAGAGCGGGGGAAGTAATTGTGCTTTAAGGGGGGAAAGGGGAGTTTGAATATGCATTGTGCAAAGAGCTGAAAAAATCGAAGAAAGGAACCAGGCGAAAAAATACTTCATTTGTGAACCGACCACTTGGGATACCGACTCGCGCTTTACATCACGATATTATCTTTTAAAAACGTTATCCTATTCAAATCCTGCAAAAATATATGGAGTGAGCCATGTAGTTTTCTTGTCTCTAAGCTCGGCTTGACTTTCACGACCAAGTACGACGAGAAAAGCGGGAGACTTTCTTCCAGAACTAAGTCTCGAAGGAAACGAAATCCGGTGGAATCAAATTTACATAAATATATAGTCAAGGTTTTTGGTAGGGTGTCGGGTAAAGGTTTAAGGATCGACGCCTTCGAAGGGATTTCCTCAAAGGGAAAGTGCTTGGGAAAGAAGAAAAGACTAAGTCGTAATTCGTTTATTATGTTTCTTCTTCTCGTGAAAACTGCTTCTTCCTTCTGGGCGAAACAAGGCACCCCAACTGAGAAAAACTGGTAGAAAACCAGAAAAGAAAGATTCTTTATCTTTTTATTCAACAGGGAAGAAAAAGTACAGGAGAAGTATTAAAGTCGTCGGGGATTTTCGTAGAGATTTTAAGGAGGGAGGATTTCCTCGAAACGTGTGTAAGGATTCGGAGAGCAAGACGCGGTGATATCTCTTTAAGATATACTGAGGTGGATGTTGCGGGGGTGCCTGGTGAGTTTTTAGTCGGAGATAGAAACAAGAGTCTCTACACTTCAACAAGGAATTTTGAGGCTAGACCCCCAAGTGATTCACAGACCTAGCCTCCAAGAGTTAGACCTCAAGGGAATTCAAGAATCTCTAAACACCGAAGAACAGGAACATAAAGACAACACTGAAACTCGAGTGAAGATAGTAAGAAACTGACACCAACAAACAGAAGATTTACTAAACTAACACACAAATCAAATACTGAGTTGTTTGACGCCTTATACTTTCAATTGATTAACTTACAATTATCGGAACTTAATATAAAATATTCCCATTACCAGGTTATTTATTAGTTTCTTAACACTCAACCGCATTCAATATATGTATAATATGTATATTATATGAATGAATCAGCTTCTATCAAGAAGAAAATATTACTGGGAGACCAAGAACTTAGCACAATGATAATTTATCATCAGCAAAATAGATTCATCATTAGTGTACTATAAGCATAAAATAAAAACTATTTCATAGAGCTCACAAATCAAACAGTTAAAGTGAAAATGTTTGGCTGCCAAAAGAAAACCCAAACATTTTAGTTGATTTTGAGGTTTTCGGCATTTCCCTACTAAATTTGAAATTTGAAACAAAATATTTGATTCACATTTGTTAGTTCATATATAAGTGCTAGATATTTTTATTCCGTGGACATTTTGACGATAAAAGTATAGAATTTATAGGGTGTAGCAAACTGATAAATAAGAAAAATCATCATCCTCTCGCCAAAAATGATTTAAACTATACGCGAGAATTTACTATCATCAATTGCATTAAGTTATATTGAATGAATAGTGTATTGAAAAAAAGAAACGTGCCAAAGGTACAAAAAAATAGACAGAAATCTATAAAAACATTTAAGCCGGAATAGTGTTTGAATAAATCTTTATTTGATTTACTGCCAGATTTTCAAACGAGAACAAAATTTCACTTACAAATGTTTTACGGTTTGTAGAAAGGATAACAATGGCTTTGTACCGCCAGACAAAACCACTAGAACTGTAAATTTAAGTTAACATGAGCTGTCCAATGTCCAATCAATATTCTCTCCGTTAAAACCCGAATTTTGCCAAGATTCATCTGATGCTTTGTAGATTCAACCTAAGGTCCAACAGGATATGGGCAACTAGCACAGGGTAAAGTAACTAAAGGAAACTGCTGAAGGAGAAATGTTCATTCTAATGTGAACAAGAGAGGAATTCTAAGAAAAGCCGTCTTCAAATCCCTGGCGTAAGTAGGTTTCTGTAATTCCCCTTCGAAATTTAGACAACTAACAAACTTGTTATTCAAATTTCAATGTTACACATGTAACAATATATCACAATATAATTATGATCACACATACATACGTCTAATTAAGTAAACCAGTAATAATTTAAAGCGATAAATGAAATTAATGTCAAACAATTAAAATAACATCTTACAATATAATACACAAGTATACAATGTAATACAGCAAAGAAATAAAACATTAAATCTGGCCTTAATTACGAAAGAGTGTTGTAAGCTTATCAGCTTTCTACTTTTGTCCTCATTTTCTTCCTCCTTAGGAAGTAATAGTTATTACATCAAAACGAAATAAAACAACACAAAGAAATACAAGAAGTGAGAAATATATATATAAAAAAGAAGAAAAATTAGGACAAGACGCAGACATCACGTATGATGTAGGTTTCTCGGAGAATCTTCCAAAGCCCCCCGACCTAACATGGTTCAGGAGTGTACATTCTCATGAAAAGATGTTAAGGGTTTTTTGTGCAGAAAGTAACGAGTCTGCCATAGCAGAAGAAACCTACGTTACTTCACCCTATTTCTGACATCTTCCCCTACGCACACAAACGCACAAACAAATATATATATATATATATTATATATATATATATATATATATATATATATATATATATATATATATATATATATATATATATATATAAAGAGGGAGCGGGAGACAACACAAATCAACAATAATATAGTATGAGAAAGAAAGAAAGCCCTTCTCTTCTCTTATCTGGAAAAGCCTGGCACCCCTCTCTGCCTTCCTATTACATCATACGTTATACTAAAAAGAAAGACTCTGAATTTTACTTTTTCTCTCTCTCTCTTACAAGTTTAACTCTGCTAAATATGTTTTAAAAATGATATACAGGGTGGTCCAAAAGTCCCCTACCCCCTCTTAACTTTTGAATGGATTTAGATAAATTAATGAAACTTGGGGAATCAGTACCATGTAAAGGGAAGCATGCAATCACGCACTAGGGGCAACCACCCACTTTGCCCCCAGGCCACTTAAATTCAAAATTTTAAATTGGAGTGTATATTTCTGATATTATATTTGAATTATACGGTGAAAAATAATAAAATTTACCTTGAAACTTTTTTTTTTGATAAATTTGTACATTACTTCTAAACGTCTTTATTTTTACTTTTTAACAACGTGATGTAAGCATACCTATGGCCTTGAGACTCTTTTTGGAATTTTATTGAAAAAAAAAAAAAAAAAAATTGTGACAAACACATTAATTTAATTATCCAAAACTCAGTTGGTAGTTAGGGGTGGGTTTGTAGAAGGAAAAAAATAATTACAACAAAAAAATGAACATCTATATTTTTTAAAGATCGCTACTAATGGGGAGAAGAACCAACCAAAAAAAAATAAAAAAAATACATTCCATATAAGATTTAGTTAAAACTTGAATTGACGGCAGTCAATTCAAGTTCTATAAATATTAAATTTAAGAGAAAAATAAATTGACGATGAGATGTTTAGATTCCGATGATTGTTGAGGTTGATGGATGGCTCTGGACTTATTATCTCCTTGGAACTTACAACTTGGAACTTAACAACCCCTGGTAAAACATGGACTAACTTAAAACTTAGAAATGAAAATAATTATTTCAATGTAGGTACATCCTAGAGGTTCGGCCTCACTGCGGCAGAGCCAACGTGCGAAAACCGCCGGGCGTTCTGAGAGCTTCTGCCTGGGACAGAACCAGCATGGCCTAATTTATTTTATTATCGGATGGCGAAATTAAACTTATACTAAAATACAAAAAGCAGGATTTTCAATAATAGCCTAAATAAAAATTATAATAATACCAAATAAATCATAAACATAAAAGGCCAAACTGATCAATTTTCCACAATAACTCAAAACAATATCTATATATATAAAATTAAAGTTTTGTCTGCACATTGGTCAGAATTGAAATTTTTTTGGATATTTTTTCATTTTAGACATTCCAAAAACCGAATCCGGCCTTAACTTTTTTCGTGTATGTATGTGGGTGTGGGTATGTATGTGTGTCTGTCGCCCCAGTCAACTTTATAGGCGCAAAACTGGCTAAATGGATTCGATTTTTTTTTCAGGGGTGAGCGCAAACATGTTGCGCAATTTGTAGGCTTGGTTTCATCTAAAAATATTGAGTAGAACCAAAGTTATTAACAATTTTATAAAAAAAAGTATATAAAACTTAACCTAAAAAAAATTAAGTTAACCCACCGTAAACAAACCCCACAGACTCGCTATTATATTATTACTTTACTACTATTATTATATATATACTCCTAGGCCACCTAGAGACTTGCGGTTTTTTGCGTTTGGTCGGAAATTGGCCTAAGCCCATTGAAGAAATCCGAAAAGTTAAACAAATATATCCCCCCCCCCCCCTAAAAAATTAAAGATGGCGGACGAACTTTAAAGTTTTTTTAGAGGCTTATTGTGGCTAAACGGTAAGTCGTATCGACAAGCTGATTGTGCCAACGGTAACTAATTTTAAAAGATCTACTAATTTGGTCCTATTACTTTTTGTCGAAATGTCATCGGATCTACCTCAAATAGAGCTAAATTTTATTTTTATAAAAATAAATTTCACTTTGAGCTCTTATGGCGTCCGCAATTGTGGACCGATTTAATTTCTGATTGGAGTAATCAAACCTCACATTAATGCTCTTTAAATCAAGTATTTATTATTTAATTAATTGTTTCTAGAACTAGAGTTATTAAATACTTGCTGGTGCAACTGCCGTATTGAATGAAGAGGCTGGTAATTAAATAATGCACCATCATTGTTGATGATTGTTCAATGAATTCCCAGTCTAATTAAAGCAGTCCAAGCAGTTCCAGTCTAATTAGCATTGTTAGTTATTACTATATTACTTAGTTTCTACTGGCTATTTTTAAAATATATAGATAGAATCCAAACTATGATTTGGAGAGTATTATATTCTTAATAATGGAATTAATGATGTGTAATATAGTCCTGATTTTATTCCTAGAAGGCTTTGGAAACAAAACTATTTAGGAATTTAATTTAAGTGCTAGGCCTACATGATTATAGGAAACATAGCCCCTAATACCTAGCATGAGCCCGGGGTGGAAGCTAGTTCAATATAAAATTAACCCCAAATACTGACTGTTACAAAATGTGTCAACTTTTAATAACATTAGGACATATCTGCTGAGCAAACGTATAACTTTCTACAAAGAACAACGATCTATAAGAAAAAGACGAATGACAGTAGTGAAATAAAAGCCATCCATCATAAGAACAGGTTTAGTTTGTCTTTTGTAAAAGTTGTATATCGAGACTTCGTTATTCTAATTCAGAACCAATTCAGAGAATATGGGTATAAAATAAGAACTTGCAATGGGAAATACATCAAAAGCATTCAAATAAACATATGAAAATATATATAGATAACAAATCATACAAGATATAGTTTAAAGGAAAAGATATAATATTGCAATTTTTATAATGTGCTTTTGTACTGTGCAATTTATTCACCTAACGCCATAACTACAATTTAAACAGGACGAATGTTTAACTTTATGCGCAATGCAGACACATTAAAGAAATACTTAGCCAAAAGCCCTTCGTTTTATTTTATATCTAAGGAATCATGCCTTAAAGTCAATATGAAAAACATGTTAAGGCAACTTTCCCTTCATATATGCAGGATATATATTTATATATTTATATATATATTTATATATATATATATACATATATATATATATATATATATATATATATATATATATATATATATATATATATATATATATATATATATATATATATATATAAGAAACTACATGAACTAGAACCTATGAGGGCTTATTTAACTAAGGGGTCGCGAAGTGAAATGCCAGGTTCACGAAAATTAAAATTTAACACTTGAACTTTTGTTTAAATAATTGAAAAGAGTAATTGCAAAAATCAACTTAAATACCCTAGAAACACACTGTTTCGCAAATAATTCATATAGAATTTTATTTTTAAAAAGTTATTTTGGATTCAGAAACCATTTTCAATTGAAATTGATGATATTAATTATCTGCCGAATAAAGCCCAAGATGAATTCACTGAGCTATCGAGTGACACAAACTTGAATTTACAAAAAATCTTTGACTTCTGGATCAGAGCTAAAGCCGTTTCCCTCAATATCTAAAATGGCATTACACGTTCTTTTGCCATTTAGCACCTCATACTACGTAAATCGACTTTTTCGGCTTTAACCTAATTAAAACCAAATATGGTGGTTAACAAAACACTGAAAAACCTAGAAGATGCTTTACGTCCAGCAGTGTCAAATAAAACATTTTGTTAATAAACATAAATTTTGTTTGTAATACAGCACAAAGGAAGCAAATACGTCACATTGATTACCCGAGCTTACCGTCTCTGTTAAAATGTGTAGAAAATGATTTTTTTTTTAGTTGTATATTCATTGCGCAAGCGCATTTCATAATTCTTCTTTATTTTCGCATTCCTTTACCCGTCTAACTGTCTGTAGGGTGGTCAATTCTATTTTTTTTTTTTTTTTTTTTTTTTTTACATAAATCAAAATTTGACGAATATCAAACCGGGATAGGTATAACATTTATTTATTGATATACATATTATAGTGAACGTGTAAAGTTAAGTCGGAGCTGTTTGTGGCCTAATGCCGAACTACGCCGAGAATTTCTTGTTTGAATAAACGATAACAGAGCTAAACTCCTTTTAACAATTTGTAATTTTGTCGAATTTGTAAATTTTGATAAACAATTTAGAATACTTATAACGTGTGTTAATTTGACAATAATAGGTTGTACTATAGTATAAAATCATTGAAGTATACGAAATAGGACGCGAAAAAGCTATGTGCCACACTAATTGGCAGATTTTTTGTTTTTGTTTTTTATTATATGTATATTAAACCAATTATTATAACGTTTATATATAATTATTATAATACGTTTATCTACGATTGATACGAAATATAAACATTGTATCTCTGTTTAGATGCGTAGAAAGTGATAATTTACGTACTTGTATTCATCTTCCTCTTCTTACCACGCTAGCGCGGTAAAGAAGAGGAATTCTTCAGCTTTAAGCACAATTAGTGAGATTGTTTACATGTAACAAAACTATTTTGCTGTTCTTTTATTAAAGTAACTGTTTATATAGAGATTTCAGTGAAAAAAATGAGTGAATCAAGTGACTTTGACGAAAATTTTGAGAATAATACTCCTCCAGAAATAATTAATTCGGCAAAAAATACAACTCAAGAATTAATGCCATCTTTATCAAGAGAGAGATACGAACTTACATACAGCAAGTTTATTTTTTTCTGTATTTATTATTTAACTCTAAGAATCGTAGATAAAGTACGGTACGCAACTCGTGCGAAAACTACCCTTTTTTTGGTTTTACTACCCTCGCTGTCGCTCGGGTGCAAACTCCACACTCGCATGCAAAATGCTACTTTCCGCATTCGACGCGTAATGTACTATTTTATGACTACTTTATCCACACTTTTATTTTATCAATACTAATAAAAAAATTTATATAAGTCATGTTTTATCTTAAAATGCATCATGTGGAGTGATAAATGAAAGAGAGGACGCCCTGAGTACAAAGATATATTAGTTATATTTGGTGGTTTCTTTTTGTACCAATTCATCTTTGCGCCATGTGTCCTTGAATATGGCGGTTTTCGTGTGACCCTCTTTATTTTTTTTAACAAATCAACGTAAAAATCTATAAAAAATAGTTTGCCAATTAGTGTGGAACATAGCTTTCTCGCTTTCTATTTCATATACTTTAATGATTTTATGCTTTTACTACCTATTATTGTTAAATTTATTTTATTTTCCCCCCGGTTTTTTAAATCTGTCAAAATTATTATGATTTTCTACTTGAATTAAAGTATCAAATTAAGAAAAGTTTAAATATATTCATCCCCAATTACCTACCCTTTTCCCCTTATTATTTCAACTCCAACTGGTCTATAGAGGATTAATTAAAGCAAAACCTAGTAGAGTAGTAGTTGAGTTTTAATTTAATACCCTAGAGACCAGTTGGAGTTGAAAGAAAAGTTTAAAGAGCGCAGACGGTTGGACGGACAAGCCATCCAAATTTAAAAAAAATCATAGGAGTACTTTTGAAAATATAGGTGTAAATAAATGCATGTTTGTGCGCATGTGGAAGAGAAACAAATGGGCGCAGAAGGTATAAACTTATATGGTACCTATACGATCAAATTTTCATGAAAATCGGACGAGTAGTTTTAAGATATGTCTCTTCGAAAAAATAGAGCGACAGACACTGAAGCAAAAATTTGCTCTGATTGATGTCGGAAAAGGATTTCAGTCTTGGAATTTATGAAATCGGCGAAACAAAAAATGTTCGTTTTTCATAACAATCACACAGCTTCCGTTTCCTTCGATAGGGACACAAAATGAACAGTTATTCTTTGGGTTGAAAAATCATTTATTTTATGTATTTATTTGTATGTATAATTTCATATTAAAAATACTTGGGGCCGCGAAAAATCTTGTGATTAAAAATGGAGTCGTAAATAAAAAAAGCGTTTAAGAAACTGCTCTAGCACAACATTAAACCTTCTTAGAGTGGGGGGGGGGGGGGGGGGGTTAACGCGAGGCAGTCATTGGAGTAAAAAGATATCCTAAGGGCTGTTTCACACAATACGGATTTGGCCGTACGGCAACAAACCGTACGGCGAAATTATTTTAGTGAAGTATAGAAGGAGACGGGCACTTTCAAATTACACGGCGACGGCAAAAACCCGTACTGCCGCCGTGTAGTAGCCGTATTCAATCACTAAACTCACGGCGACCGGAGAGCCGCCGTGGACCCAGTAGTCTATTTGATCAAATGAAGGCTTTCACATTGGACGGTTTTTATTCGCACGGCCAGTTTCTCGCTAAGCTTTGCATTTTGTATGTTTCTCTACAGTTCTTTTAATTTATTTAAATATTAATAATATTTATTTAATAATTCACAATGGAAGATATTGATGGAGAAGTGTTAATTACCCTTGTCCAAAATAGACCAGTGCTGTGGGACAAATATCTTGATATATACAAAGACAGAAATGGTTGTTGAAATTGGTTGTATACAATTTCTAAATTGTGTGTTCTGATGCTGACAGTTATCCTTCAGCTTTTCATGCAGTTCATCAAATGAGACAACAGACATACGAAAATAATTAAAAAACTTATTTTCATCTCTACGTAAATCCTCAAATAACGTATGAAATAAGCCCTCTTAACCTCTCTTTTGATTTTTTAGGATGCACCCACATCCAGCGTTTGAATTGTCTTCTCATTTTGCGACGATAATACAACCATAATGCAATAATTTGTTGACGGTTCATAGCAGCAGCACTTCACTATACACTTTTAAAATCCTTCTGATTGAAAAAAAGCCGTGGACTAACCGGATAGTGAGAACAACCTGCCAAATGGGATTTCTGCCGTACAGTTTTATGCCGTACGGCCAAAATCGTATAGTGTGAAGCGGGCCTAACTCTCTGACAATCAACATAAGATATCGGTGATCGGCCGAGACTGAGGGTTGTTAATAATATTATTCAAGAACAGTTCTAGTCAGAGTCGATGTAAGTTTTGGAGACATGTTATTCAGCCTCATCTTTACATAGTAAAAGAAAATACATATTCTACACCACAGCTCATATAAATAAATGAATTTATGTTGTGAGTGTGCCCAATATGTATTTTGTGTGTTTCGAGATAAAATTTCCACTTAAGGTTACCTATATATTATATACATATCATCTAACCAGGATTATGCTATTTTATATATATGTACACGCAAGTCGAGATGCATTTGTATGAAAAAAATCTAACCAGGTAAATGCTATTTCATATATATATATATATATATATATATATATATATATATATATATATATATATGTACATTTATACATACATATACTCGTACATAGACGATTATTGCGATCTTGGTTGTCATTTATTATAAAAAAAAAAAAAAAAAATACACAACATATATGTCTATATAAAAAAGGATTTTCCTCGTTATTCCTTCTTTTGTTTTTTAGCCGAAGAAAAGTTTGATATTATTTGCAAAGGACTATGTCGTTATTGTTTTATGGTACTTTTCTTCTTGCAATATAAAATACAAAACTCTAAAGAATAAGTACATGTTATCTTTACAAGCTTGCGAAAGAAATACACATAAAATATACACGTGTATGTTAAATATTGTAGTAAAAGAAGTGTAAGTGTCACGAACATTTTTATAAATAGATGCCTTTAATTGAAGCGAGCGAAGCGAGCTTTCCACATTCAACGAAATATGCTCCGTGTCTGTGTGTCTGTCAGTCTGTCTGAAACATACGAAGATAACATGTGTAAAAGTTGACCGATTTTGAAATTTGGTACACATGTTCATTTTACCAATGCTCAGGACGAGTTCGTTGGACAACGTTGTCTGCCCAAACGTTCGTGCGCAACGCTCGCTTCAAAATTAAAATTGGAATTTTAGGACATGAAAAAATTTAACTTAATCTATTCGATGAAACGAACATTTTTTTACAAATAACATTTTGTAATAAAACCAACAGCGACACCGCTATGAATTTATAACGCAACGATTGTAATAAAACTTCATATACATCGTCTAAAGTACAATTGAAACAGGCATGTAAACGTGATACAAGCAGAAGATTTTGCGTATAGTGAAGTCATACATTTTATAATAATTGAAAAGGAGATGTGTGGTTAGAGGAATAGTAATCATGCAGGGTGGTTCCCTTACTACTAGCCGCTGAACTACAATCATACTCTTTATCTATCAACTCATCATGATTCACGATTATCTATTTTTTCAATATTCAATACATATTTATTTCTATACGCTCGCTTCAATGATAGAGCCACGCGATGCCTCGTATAGATTAACTTTAAAATAAGAAAAAAAAATAGAACACAACGTTATTGGTCTCGGTTGAATTAGAAATATTTCATAATTTCTTTACCTTAGAATTGAATTAGTTAAATATGGAAATGAAAGCTAAAGCTAAAGAGAGAGGAAAGTTAAAATAAAGGGGCGAATCAAAACCGAGGGAAAAGAAGAAATTTACATTTCAAACCAATGGAAATCCGTAAAATCAACATTTGCAAAGCAGAGCCTAAAATTTGGGTTACACAAAAAGTTTAGTCAATATTTTTCAGTCAAATTAAATTTATATTTTGGTGTGAGCGTTTTCGTAAATTAGTTACTTTACAAAAATAGCAAAATAATAATATTTAAATAGAGGTATCTAGGTATATTATATTTGACACTAGCTGGATATCCGTGCTTCGCTACGGAGTGTTATTTTAATTCGATTAAGTTTATAAATACCGTCGAGAATCATTTAAATTGTTTTACTATGCGAGAATATCTAAATTCTATTCCTCCCACTTATTTCCCCCTACTCTTTGATAAGATAATTTGCAAATATCCTAAATTTACCACCCCTCCTATGTGAAAATATGATAAAACTGTACATAAAACAATTACTGTACTCTTAAGATGGACCATGAAGGGTATTCATTACTTTGACCCAGTGTTCATTACTTAAACCTCGTACGCTTGTGTACCAAAATTTAAATTTCGAAAATTCATGTAGACAGTCACCTTCCCCTTGCATTGAAGGTCAAGTGTGCAAATTTTTATCGAGATCAGTCTAAAACTGATTTGTATAAAGAACATACACACACACACACACACACATATTCATATATATATACACATACATACACATACACATTCACATACACACACATACATACACACACAGTCTAACGTATAGTATGTCTTAAATCTAGTCTTAATTTTTGCTGTGATAATAGTACATAATATCGTCTTCGTTACCAGTATATGTTAGTTTTGTTAATTTATAGAGTTTTATTTGTTGTTTACTTTCTTGAAATAATCATTTTAAAACTAATTATTGTGGAGTTAATTTTTCTTTTTTTTTTTTTGTTAAAATTTTAATTTTAGGTATTTAGTCTTATAAGTTATTAGCTATGTAGTTATCCAAATTAATTTATGTGATTATAGTCAGAATTAAGTTACCTTTGTACCGTTATGTTTATTTTTATTTTCTTTATTTTCTCGCCTATAGAGCACAATGTCAGTAACGATTTTCATTTCTTTTTCTTTCTGCTACTAATGTATTTATGTTATTCAATGCATGTAATACTATTAACGTGAAGCATGCTGAATGTTAATTAAAAAAAAAAAAAAAAAAAAAAAAAAAAAAAAACATACACACACACACACACACACACACACATATATACATATATACATAACCTAAATATAATTGTTGTTATTTATTTTCTTTTATTTAAAGAAATTGTCTTAAAATTTATTAAAAATTGTAATTTTATTTATTAAAAATATATTTTCAAATTATACATTTATAATTATATTCATTATTATAAATTTATTTTATTTATGGTTTCTATTTATTATTTCATTTAATGACTATGTTTTAATCTTTAAGTTTTTAAAAATACCTGAATAAAATTTATTCAAATCTTTCATGTCAGCTTTATGGTTCATATTATTATTGGTTATCATTAGTGGTATCATATTATTGGTTCAGATATTCCCTTTTTCTAGTTACAAATTCTTTTGCTTCATTGTTTTTAACCAAATAGAAAATTGTAATAAGTACAAATTTGTTAAAATAAATAGTATTATATGTTATTGTAATTTTTAGGCCTGAAGATGCCCAGGTTTGGGCGAAATATAGCCAAAATGAAAAAATATAATTAAAAAATTGTTTTTTTAATTATTATAATCCCTATAGACCATATACTAGAAGAAAAAATATTATTATATTATTAACAAAGCGACTGTGTCTTTTCTTTCAGATCTTTAGCTTAATATATATGTTATTTTTTAAAGGTAAAATAAAAATGATAAGTATACATAAATAATAATAATAATAATAATATGAAATTAAACGTAAACCCCAGTTTAACAAAATATATTATTCTTTTCTGCTTTTCGAATAAAGCTACATAAAAAAAACCTATATATTCTACACAGCGTACAAATATATATCAACAACGTGGCAGAAAGAGAGAGAGAAAAAAAATAGAGAATATAATATATAACATGAAATGTGTAGGAAATTGCCAAAAATCTGTTCCTTTCGAAAGGCCTTTTTTTCTCTGTAGAGAGCAAACAGGACAAGCGGGCAAGCAAAGGGCAAGAGGGGGAATCAAAGAAGAAAAAATATAGCCCTAAAGGGAAAGAAATCAGATGGGGACAGATTTCCCCTTTTTCCTCTCTTCCTTTTGCCCATTGATCATTTTCAATCATAGTGGGAAAAAAATATCAAAACTTTTGGATTTTTTTTTTTAAATTGAGACATAAATAAATGTTTATATAGAATAAGAGGTCATTCCGGGAAAAAGAGTATAAGGTGCAGGGCTTTTACTAAGGACCATTTTTTTACTTTTATCAGATTTCTTTATTTGCCTCTATTTTTATTTTTTCTGGTTCAATTTATTATAGTTAGCAAAAAAAAGTAAGGGAGAGACACATTTGGGATAAAACAAAGCAACAGCGAGGTAGCGAACCGAAAAGAAACATAAATATTGGATACCATTGAATAAGCTTCTTTATGTTTTTTTCGTTATCAAATAAAATATTACTAAAAGTATGCTAAGTAAGTTTGGTTAATTTTTTAATGTTATTATTAATGGTTTATACAATTGAATTATTTCAGTAAGCAATAGAAAATTAATATGCATTTATAACATACTCGAGACCAATTTCGACAATCTAGATACGTAGAGTCTCGCTAATCCGGGTTTGACGGGACCGGACCCAGTCCGGATTACCGAAAGTCCGGATTAAACGGAATCATTTTTAAAATATAATATAAAACATGTTTTAGTTGAGAAAAACTATTAAAATCGATGTTATTATCGTAAAAGTTACTTCTACAAGTCTCAAAATCATACTTGTACAACGTATGTTCACCAGTCCAAATATCAAATGATTTAAAATAAAATTACAATCTACTAAGCAGGTGCAGGTATAGAAGGGACTTCCAGGGAAACAAGCTGTATTCTGATATGAAATTCGAGCAATGGCTAATCATTTCACACAAAAGTTGAGACATTATACACATGCGGCTTGGCGAAATTTCACGGAACTGCGTTGACCGTTGAGCCCCCGCTACGTGTTTCTTAAAACTCTCTCACCATCTTACTCGTATTTTATTGTATTTCCTGGAATTCACTACCTTTATATCTTCCGGCCTACATTTCTATGGAACCAAAAGAGATTTGTCGATGTTCTTACTTATTCTAAATCTGTTAATTTTTAACAGAAATACCGGGTATTCCTCGTGTCGGAACGTTGGAATGTACACCTGTAAACTATTCTAGGAACAATTTTATATAAATTTTAATAGACAGTAATAGCAGAAACTTCAATAATCTTAACAATTCATAAATCTTAATTAGCCCTGGTTCCAATTTGTACATAGTTTTTAGCCTGTCCGGATTATACGAATGTCCGGACTAGCGGGGTCCGGATAAGCGAGACTCTAATGTACACTAAAGTGTCATTTTTACTTTTTCACATACCAAGTATATATAAAGAAAAATGATTGTGTTAGGACGAAAATTCAATTTTGTAAGCAATCACGCAATTAGATATTATTGGACTTTAATCGTCTTATTGTGCAGAAGTTTCATTCGAGTTGGTCGTGGTCGTACAGATCTTTTATTTTCAAACTCGCTTTTATTCGACCAAATGATTAGTATTAAACGATAAACCAATAAATTTCCAAAACAATTTGGCGGTAAAATTTAAAAAAAATAATAAACAAACACGACACCAGCAAAAGGTAAGCGAGGTTATTTTATTAAAATAATTTAATTTTAAACGACCAAGATTTTGCTGTAGGGTAGAGCCAGCTTGGTTGGAGTCCTATTCCTCTCACCTTGGGACTGCGGCTACAGAGCTAGACGTGTTTTGTTAAGTTTGTTCTTATTTATTTTTAAATATAATTTTATTTCCAGTGATATTCAGTGTATAATTGAAATAAAACCAGTTTATGAAGTGTATGGAAAAATAAAAAAGACAATTATAATAAATTCCGTAAGAAAATAAAAAATATATTATTGAAGGTTTTGAACCCCTGAGACTAAAATTTTGAAACTAACAATTTAAATATTAAAAGAAATAAACTCAGCAAATAGTTTAAATGTTGCTAAGCGCTTTCTAATTATTGAAACCCATACATGTTGTGTAGACCAGACAAGTAAACTTATATAGGTATCCTGAGCATGTGTGCTATCACGTTTTGACATAATTTAGTAGTTATGATAGCACAGACGCTCCCGGTTTACCTGTAAAAGTATACCTCACAGAGTATGGCCGCCATTAGGAAATCTGCATATTTCCAATATTAACTCGACACACCATGCCTTACAATTATACATAAAAAAAAACTTCTTGAAGCTTCAAGCAGTGTTCTCACATAATTATACGTCTACAAGTTATTATAAAGTAATACATTATTGTATTATTTAATCAGAAAATATATAAATTCAATACAAAACTTCTTTGAGATAGTGAAAATTAGTAAACAAATAAGTTCAAATAATAGGAATATTACTATCAGAAACCAAATGTCAGATATTTTATAGACATAGTATAGTAGACCAAAATAAGCCCTTAATAATCATACATGTATCAGAAAATGTGTGATAATATACGGTCAATATAAAATTTAAACATTAGCTACGTTGAAATGGTGTATTGAAAACGATCTCAATACGTTTACTGTTTTTAAACTGTACTTAACAACTACTTTGTAAACTGATGTCAGTTTACATGGCCTTTTTAAGTTGGTACTTGAAAATATTTGGATACAATTCTGACGCCATTAGTAAAAAGCAGAATTTGGAACTTGATAATCTTGATGGCTGTGAAAGAAGATTATGTTTGGCCGGACGATGGGTCAGGTTACCCAGAGAAGAAACATAAAATTGCGCATACCCTAATACGGTCTCAATACATACAGGTGTTTATATGTAACTAAAGATGTTTTCAATATGATACTGTACCAGACTTTTGGTGTATCGAAATTCTGATAAACTAGATTAAATACGGTGAGTTTACATGGAAATATACCGTAGTCAGACCTTTTTCAATAGGCCATGTAGGAAAACGTAGCTATTATTTTAAGGGTTATGTTACGAAAGCAATACACATGCGCAGTCCATTACTACACTAACAGAACGAGGCAGTGCGGTACTGTAACTTTACCGCATCGCTCCAGTTCAGACATTTTTGCGTGAAGTTTATTATGATGTTTCTTTCATGAATTTTCATTATTTTGTTTGATAATAATGATTACCACTCACGATTCACAGGATTGGCATTTTTCATTTAAATCCAGGGTTCATAGATAAAGTACAGTGCAGTTCGCAAGACCCCATAAAATGTACGTGTATTACGTACATTTTATGGGGTCTTGAGAATTGCAACAGATAGCACACACCAATGAAATAGTACTTTATACACTTATGGCGTGATGAGCAATTATTTTTCAAGCACCTTTAGGCCCCAATAAGGTCATTATCTAGCTATATGATTGAAAACTATATATAAGTATATATTTTCTTAGGGACTTGGTTAGGGTTACAATAAATAAACTTCTCCTTTTCTTAAAAAACAGCTATATTTAGTCATTATCTTATTGAGAGAGACCATATTTTTTACGTGGGGAATATTTCTCATTAATTCCTTCATTATGTTCTCCACTGACCCTCACATAATTCTTACAATATTGTAAGTTTGGTGTTTTTACATAACACTAATAAAATAAGTTTGAGCAGTTCACAGAAATTTTGAACAGTTGTTCGGCTTCAGAAAATGTTTGAAATGGCTTGTTTTCTTAAACATACGCAGTAAAACACCGAAAAATTAACCAGGAACTTTTGTCGATTATGTTTGGCAACCATATTCAATTCGTTGGCATTCTACAAAATTATCAATGGGTATGGTATAGAATCTAGACCAGACCCCACAGCAAGTGGTAAAATTTCAATATATGAGAAATTTAATAATAATTTAGTTGAAAATTCCATATGTCGTAGTTAAATCTAGACATAGAACCTGCTTTCTTAAAAATATGGTAATAGAGTGAATAATCGAAGTAAATAAAAAGCCAACATTTCTCCAAAAACAAATTTATCGAAAAAACTTTTTTCTGTCAACCACCATTGACGATAAAACCAATTTTCCTGCCAAATTGGCTAAAACGGGGGCAACAATTCTTGATTAATTGTTCCGAACCTTGCCTAAGCTCTTGGAGGATGTGCCTCTAAATCAGAAACCAGTTCGGTTTAACACAATATATCTCCATACATCTCAAAAACAGTTGATTTTTTAGATACATGTTAATGAAGACCATATAGATTTATCTTGGTCCCTATATCGTTATGTCTACCAAATATCTTACATTTGTTCTTTAAGACTTTGTAGAGTAACAGATTAAATAACCGAAGTAAATAATAAATAAAAAGCTAACACTTCTCCCAAAATAAATATTTTATTGAAAAAAGCTTTTTCTTAACCATCGTAGTGTCGTAGAAAAAAATATTTGTAAGGAACTGAGTTGCATTGACTAGGTAAGCATATATGATCTTATTGCAACCCTGAAAATATTGTTAAATGGCCTTTAACATAAAAGTTTTATTTTTCGGAAAGAATGTTTGTCTCTTTATCCAATTATAATAAATAAAAAATGAACTTACAAGAAATGAAGAAAGTTTTGGAAAAGAATTTGTATACCTCTGGACATACCTGGAACAAAAAAATAAATTAAACTCGATTATTTATTGGCATAATAGAAAAATATTTTAGTTTAGTTTATATTAAAAATAATTAATCATTCAGACTAATAACCTCATGTAACAAACAATAAAACATCACACATAATGAAATAGAGTATAGTGACTCATAATTTCAACCATTTTTCTTTAATTCCGAGGGACTTTAAAAATAACGCCCGAAGCATTAAGGCCTCAGGTAAGGCTAACCTGGACTATTTTCTAATAGTATTCTATGCACCATGGAGGCTGATAGGCCAACAGAAAGTGAGTATCTTGTTTAGGGGAAGTAACCTTAGTTCTTCAGAAGGTAAGGCTAAGCCAAAGACTTACTACTTTTGGCGACCTAACAGAACAGCTGCTAATAGGGTGAGAGGGGATTTCATCGTCTTCCTCACACATCCTGCATACTGGGCTTTCATCTATACCAAGCAGGTGTAGATGTCGATTTAGTCTACAGTGTCCAATATAAATGCCCGTCAAAAGAGGTAGTATAATGTTATAATGTTTAGACAAAGATGGGTGATTATGGGGAAAAAACGTGAGACAGGGGTGTTGGGTAAGGTGATTTAATAAAGGGAAAATTGTGCTAAGATAAAAGATGATTTAATAAAAGGATCAAATTGTTATTCTTATTATTTTTTTTGGCCCATCAAACCGCACATTTTGCATATTTTTTTATATTTAACAGCAGATGAATAGTTTTAGAGGGAAGAAATGCAAAATTTTGACAAAATGGCATAATAAATTAAACACTATCCACAAATGTTATATATTTTTGTAATCTAATCTTCAATACCATTTATTTGATACCACACTCAAAATTTAAAAAAAATATTTTTTTCGCGTAAGGTGAATTATCTGCCATTTTGGATTTGAACATCTGATAATTTTGAGTTCGCTATATTTTTCCTGTGTGCGCGTCTAAACGATATTTAATACTGGAAAGTTTCATATGTTTATCTCTCACTCTGTACAGAGTGATAGACAGACAGACATACACAGGAACGAAACTATGTAAGAGTTTCTTTTTTTGGTTTTACTAACGAAACCCTAAAAACATCATGACGCACCATATGCGTCACCATGACGACAGAAAAAAAGAGATAGCAATAACACGATATACTAACTACGTAATTATCTACGTTATATTACTATTTTACGTAATTATCTTACGTCAATATAAGATATATTTACAGGATTTTAAGTTTAACTTTTGATAAGAAGGTTGGAAGTGTGTTCGAGTGTTCGGCTACATTCACACGAGGCGGTTCTGGCCGACTCGGCGGTTGAGTCGGCCTACGAGTGGAGTGTTCATATGTGCGCGGCGGAAAGCGGTGGCAATGAGTCGGTTTTTTCATGTAGGCATTAGTTCAATCGTCTTCTTTCGGGATAACATGGATTTTGTTGAAGATTTGGCTAAATTGTGGCTTTAGGTACCGTATAGGTACCGTAGATTGAAGCGGTGAAAGAAAAGTATTTTTGTTTGGGAACATGTGATTGTTTGGGAACGACGATTACAAGGATATTAATACATATTATGGCCTCAAATTAAATAAGATAGTGAAAACTTTTTAACTTTACGAGAAGTTTGAAAATTGCGGGCCTGGCTTGAAAGGCTACAATTAATTTTTCATTCTCAAAAATCAGTTGTAAACAACTAAAGGTAATTAGTATGTCCAATAGATTCCGAGATATGGCCCTTTAAGAATTAGAAATGTTTTGCAAAAAATTGAACTTTTAAGTATTGCTCTCGTTTAGGGGCAAATATCGGCATAAAACCTCTCCCCTACGAGAAAAGTCGTAAGAAATAAAGTTGTAGTCAATTTAATTGGCTTTTATGCATGCACAAAATGAAGCCTGTAGAATAAAACAGTTCTGTTGTAATCGTAAAAATTACAAAAAACGGAAAATTGCAATTTTTAAGAAATGTACCTAATCCACTTTTCATTACAAGTTTTGGGTATTCAACGAAAAAAAAAAGCATAGAATCATGCTGACAATTTACTGAACTTTAAAAATAGTAATAACGATTAACATCCAAACGAGAACACATAGTGTACGAGTTATATGGAAAAAACTGAAAAAAGTCAGAATTTTTTCCAGTGATTCACGTATTACGCAGCTAGCACAGGTTTTTCGAAGCTGCAAACTTAGGATCACACTACACTAACTAGTCAGAACAACATAAAAAAAAAACAGAACTACATCACTCTTTGCTAATTTAGAAATTTTTAAAGTATGTTTTGGCTGGCCAAGTATTTTTCCAAAATAATCGTATTCGCGATGCTCTGTAATTAGAAAACTATAGTCCGTAGATAAAAAAGCTATTGATATGAAATGTTAGTAAATTTTCTCCTCTACAAAATTGGTAATATCCATTTTTCTCTCAGATGCACAGTAAAGAAGATATAGATAAAAAAAAACTGTAAAAAGTGGGAAAATTTCAATGCTTTTCAGGTATAACTCTGCTTTCTCAAGGCCTCGGATTCTGCAAACTACTATACTAGTCCCTACAACATATCCAAAAATCATAAATACCGGACCTTTTGCAATGAATTATGGTAAATTGACTGGACTAGGTATATATAAAAACTAAAAACAAACAAAAAAAAAAAAAAAAAAAAAAAAAAAATCGGATACGGGGTACCTCGGAACTTTTCCTCAGTTCAGAGGCCACTAAAGTGGCCTCTCCTGCTGCAGCAGCAGGAATCAGCATTGGACGTGGTCAGTACTTGGATGGGTGACCGTTCTGAACAAACTGATTTATTATCATTCTTCAAAAAACCTTATTTTTAATACCTATATTTTATTTTATTTTTTGAAGTTTGGCGGTATTTTGACAGATGTAAACAAACTTTGACGTCATCAAAATTATCGCACTAATAAATAATTATACTCGCTTATAACTTTTAATTAATGGAATTTCATCGGGGTTTTTTATATTTTTCCCGGTTCCAACGATATGCTATACGTCAAAAACCTATTTATACTTTCGGTATTATTAACCGACAAAGTTTAAAAAATCAAAAATTGATAACTTCAAAATGGCGGCCAATATCAAAATGAAATTTTGGGGGCTTGTTTGTCATACAGAGAGGTACATTCGTGCCAAATTTCAACTCGATCAGGACCATTTTCGATTTATTACGATTTTTTTTTTTTTAATTTTTGCTGACTCAGCAAAGTGGGTTCAAGATGGCGGAAAAAGTTGATTTTCCGGGCGGCACCACTACAGGTAAGGACTGATTTTTCTGCCAAGTTTCAACTCTCTAGGTTAAATACCTTGGGCGCTACGATGATAACACACATACAAACGTCATGCTGAAAACCACTCAGGAGGTCTTAAAAACACCTAAAACGGATAATTCCGTTAAAATCTCGAAAAAACTTTTTTTTGGTGAAAACAATACTTTTCCTACTATTAGTAGTGAGGAAAAGTAAAAAAAAACAACTGTAGAAAAGAAGGTTATCTAGGGAGATCCGACTCGTTTCGCAGACACGTGTGAACTGTGACACTAGAAAATACTGGATCATAAGTGCAGGCGGTTATCTGGCCGCGCGCTGCGTCGAGAGATAATGAGAAAATAAATAACTCCAAAAAATGTTAAAGAGCGTCAGCCATCATTAATATTTTAAGGGGGTAAAAATATATTTTTTTACTTTTCGGATTTTTCCAGTCGGTTTGGGCCAATTTCCGACCAAACGCAAAAAACCGCGAGTCTCTAGGTGGTCTAGAAGTACCCAAACATTTTGATTAGCGAGCCTGTGGAATTTGGTTACGGTGGGTCGACCTACTTTTTTTAGGTTATGTTTTATATACTCTATTTATAAAATTGTTAATAACTTCGGTTCTACTCAATATTTTTAGATGAAACCAAGCCTACAAATTGCGCAACATGTTTGCGCTCACCCCTGAAAAAAAGCCAGTTTAGCCAGTTTTGCGCCTATTAAGTCTGACTGGCGCGACAGACACACATACATACACGAAAAAAGTTAAGGTCGGATTCGGTTTTTGGAATGTATAAAATGAAAAAGTATCCAAAAAAAATTCAATTCTGACCAATGTACAGACAAAACTTTAATTTTATGTGTACGTTCTTTTTGTGTGAGAGAGTGTTATCTGTGTAGGTGATTTCTAATGGAGAAACGTACACATAGGCATTTTGCCTCTAGATAAAATAAAAAAAACCAACTCAACTTTTAGTAAAAATACTTTGTCGTCGTAAAATATTACTTGATGATTCTTGTTATTTTTTGTTATTTTCAATTGTTCAGTTAGATATAAAAAATCGGTCCGAGGCAACTCAGAATAACTTTCTCATATAATCTCGGTCCCAGATCCCAGGGAACATAGTTAGTTATCAAGTACAATTGTTTGGCTGTATAGTTGAAAAGCTAATGCCGACACAAAAAAAAAAAAAAAAAAAAAAAAAAAGTACAATTGTTGGAAATAAATCTGATTTTGTTGAAAATCAAAAACAGAAAAAATCAACCACAGAAATAAACAACCACCTATTGTACACATTTTAAATAATACAAATTAACTAAGCATCACGTAGGTTTATCATCGGAGCGAGCTTAAGGCAATAAATATTTAATATTATATTAATATTTTATGGGATCTGGGAGTTTGTATATAATATATATATATATATATATATATATATATATATATATATATATATATATATATATATATATATATATATATATTCTGACACCCCTCCCTCAGCCATAATTTTCTATACTTCATTCAACCCTCCTTTCCAGTTTTCAAAAAAACCATAACCCTACTATTTTTCCAAATGGTCTTTATTTTATTTTTTCTAGACCTTTAACAACCCATGAGCAGAAGGGGCCTTTAATTAGTGAATAAGAATGGATTGCTTTTTCCTCCGAACCCTCTCCTCCACCTAACTTCGTAAAGTCCATTATTGGGTTGGAGGCCCAAAAAGTAACTTAATTGTCCTAACAAAAATGCCAAACCCTTAATCTGATATAAAATATTTCTTTTTTTAATTTAAAAAATAAAGCATTTGGGAGCTGATTGAGTTAAGGTTGTTTTAAAAAGTTTAAATTGGAGTATGAGAAAAAAAGAATACGTATACTTATATGATCGAATCAATACTGCCTATATAACTTTTATGAAAATAACACAGAACATTAAAAATACACAGTAATATGCTTAATAAGAAGTATTATTATTAATTGGAGTTTGTATAGAGTAAATGTTGAGCTTAAAGATGAAAATAAGTTATTAAAACATTTCTTTCAATTTCAAATGCTGCATATTGTTGAGATAAGATCTTTCCCTAATATTATAGGAAGTTTTAATAGAGGATGCCATTATGTAGCAGGTCTTATGTAGAAATAGAGCGCGGTTTCTGCTGGAAGAAATTAATGAATATGTGTCCTATAAGCACGTAAAGTTATATCACCTTTTTGGAGGGAGGAGAGGAATTCATAATATAATAAAAGATACTAGTGAGGTAGGGAAGTAATATAAGGAGGATGGGAAAGGGGCGGCCAAGGTAAGCTGAACCCAACATGGTGCCTCTAAAAACCTACCGTCACTACGTCATCGGGACTTCAACCTTCATGGGCTTCTTCCTAGTATTAACAACCTGGCAGGAGATGTGGCCTTCGCTTTCCCGCTTTCTTCTCCTTTAGTCCTATTATTATTTAAGAGATAGGAGAAGAGTCGGTGGAGAATAGAGGGGAGGTTACGAGAAAACTTGCCAGTCTTTAATACTTAAAAAGATATGGCGTCGGTAGGCGAAGTTTTGAAGGAAAAGCACAGAGTATACATTGTCGAATTAGTCGTAGAAGAAGAGGGAGGTTACTAACTAGACGCCTCGGTACCAAGAGTAAACCCATCCTTTTACAAAACAGAAGGGGAAAGTGAGAGGAAACACTAATCCAATATGGCCGCCTCGGGTGAGACGAGCAACGTTTCAGATTTCATAATAACCTTTAGAGTGAAAAGCAAAATAAATAGAAAATTACATAGGAAAATTGAAAGGATTGGTTTATCATATGAATGTAAAACCGAATGAATATCAACCCGAGAGAGATCTTGAACCAATATTATAATACAGCCAGATCAATAACTAATACATTTGGCTCATATTATTTCTCAACCAACTTAGCTCAATAAGACGTAACAAATCTAAATAATACTTTAGGAATTCCTTTATAAACTTCAAAACTATTTACACAAGTGAATTAAACTCGTAGCTACGAATCTCCATTTCGTTTGAGAATAACATGCGCATGATCTAATGCTTATATCATTCAATGATGGAGCAAAAAGATTGACTAACTATTCAACTTCAAGAGAATTAATTCTAGGAAAAATGCAATAAAGAAGTAAAACACAAAAGAAAGGATTTTTATGTTCGTAACATACAGAACATATATATTAGACAACATAGACATTGAATATTAGAGTTCAAAGTATAGTATTTGAGGTAAATACCTGACAACCAACAAGATTATTCAAGGAAATAAATGGCTAATGTTAAATTCCAATAACCTTTACAATTTTAACTCTATGAAATATGAGAATATACAACATTCTTTGGAAGCTTCAGTGCATTATATTGTGTTCATACCACAAAAAACGCTGTTTCCTTTCTTGGGAAAATTGTGATAACATCTCTAACGAATAAATAAACTCAGTACCTTTTCCTACCTTTTCGTTCAAGTTGTTTTCATGCATAATTTTCAGAATTAGTGCACAAACAGTATTTGCCCTGAATACATTATAATCTATCTCCTCTAATAATAACCAGAGGCGTACCCACCAACGGCAGCTCGGCGGCCTTCAAATATCTTTTTACTACTACATTATATTGATGGCCACTGCTATCAATATTATATAACATGTAGACGCCCATCAGTATCGAGTATACTACAGTACTATAGTTGAACACCGCACACCTCACATACGGTCCCCCTCTACCCTTAGTAAATCTATCTTTTCCCAATGTTAAATTAAACGTTAAACAAACTTCATGTTATCCATATGGACAAGAAATTTTGATTAAAATTTCCCAACTCCTCGAATACCCACCTAAATTAATAGCTAAGAGTTTCATGTTGAATCAGGAAACAACACTATGAGTTACACAGGACAATGTACAAGGGTATGAACTGATTAACGTGAAGTCTCTGTTCTTTGTTAAGATAAAAAGGGTTTGACAAGCATAGCTTTCTTCGCTGAAGGGCAGCAGCTGATATGGAAGAAAGGCTAGTTTAGGGCTAGGTTGTATATTGCGACGAAAGGGTCCGCTGTATTTGACGTCAAAAGGTCCAAGGGGTGGATTCCTTACTAATTCCCTTCCGCTTAACACGACCTTTACAGACTTGAAACCTTCTCCCGTCAAGTCATGTTAAAACATCATTGTTGGTTGACTTCTTCACTATATGAAACTACTAGTCCTAACAGTCTAATCTATATATATAATCTGTTATCTACAATTTATCTAAAGCTCGTCTTGTCACATCCAAACTAACCGGTTTAATCAAGCTTTTTGTCGGATTTTAGCATAAAGTCAAGCTATAAAACATCTTTGTAATACTATTAATAACATCTGCTAAGGGATGGCACTAGGTCAGCTTCATGTTCTTAAGCATCAACAACAGGATGTATTATCTTATTAGAACTTATTTCTAATCTTCTGTGATTTATCAATACTTCTATTTATTATAGATACATTGGATATTTAGAGATATTAGTCCTAGTGAAGGGAATATATAGTAATTTATGATTCTTTCAAACATGTTAAAACCTTTAAATTTTTTAACTTCTCATTTAGAAATAGATTTATATATGTATTCATATATATATATATATATATATATATATATATATATATATATATATATATATATATATATATATATATATATATATATACATATATATTTATTTTTTTTGTCAAAAGTATACAAAAAAAATTTACTAACTATATTTACCCTATAATGTATTATAAGGTTACATATAGAAAAGGTAATTATTTTCAAATACAGCCTTTTCACCTCTAAAGCCTTAAGGGGGTAAGGAAAAGAGAGATTTATGGATGTTTTCCTGATAAAATTTCCATAGGAAATTTATAAGGTTTACCCCGGTTTGGGCTGACGGCAAGCCTGCAGCGATTAAAGTACAGTTAATTTCCTTTAGGGGGCTCACGGGGGCACCTTCGATAGGGGTTCCCCCTCCAATATTTATTATACGGTGCTTACACAGGGGATAAAGTGGGAGTAGAAGAAGATGAAAGATTTTATAAAGGGAATATTCTTCTACCTTTAATATATTTTGGGGGTTTTTTCGACGGAATTTCTGTGTTAAAAGCGGGTCCGGTGCTCTTTAATGTACATTTTTACTCTTCCTTTTGCCCCTTTCCATTCCAAAAATTTCTCTTCAGAAATAATTTCCCTAGAATCCATTTATTTCAAAGAAATCTTATTTTAAATTCTGATTATTTTCCCTGACTAAAAATTCAATTTAATATGTAAAATAAACAATAAGTTAAATTATTCATTATTACTACTAAATTCATGTAAAATCGCTCTAATGTCAGATGTTCATAACGAAAATTATTTTAATTCTGTGGAAATAAAAGTAAACCAATAGTCCAGGGTATAACGAGAGTTAAAGTATAAATTTAGCAATAAATGAAGAAAGTGTGAAAGTATATAATTTAAAACATGCCACATATTTAACTTATTAATTACAATCTTCAAATTTTATCCGCAATAATTAAGATATTTAGGTACACAAAAAGTCGGACTAAGAAGCAAATAAAAAACAATAATAGCTTTTAAAAAACAAATTAATAATTAATATAAAAATGCCATTTTTCAAAACTGGTCTTATTTTCAACTTTTTTTTTTTTTTTTTGGTGTCTGTATTCTTCACCATAGTTGTTTCTATGTGCAAAATTTGAGGAAGATTGAATCACGGGAAGTGGTTCAAAATTGGGGAAACGGAAATGTGCGATGAAACTTACAAAGCAAAGTAATATAAGACCAGTAAAAATATATATTATTAACAAAAAATATTTATTTGTCAATGCTTTACAACATAAAAACTTTCTTGGACGTAACCTCTGCATTTGTAACTATTGTTCTGCTTCTTTCATTTTGCTACATATAAAAATAAAAGGGATGCTTTAAGATTCAATGAGTTAATCCAGCGAACAAAACACGATAAGAGGAGAATGAAAAAGTAGCTGCTATCACTAACAAACAAGAAATTCACAGCAAAGCTAACTAACAGACTAGACTAGTATACACAGTACACTTTACAGTAAAACATTTAAAATGTATTCTTCTGTACCCTACACTTGTATAATTTCTTCTTTCTAAATTACTTTTTACAAACTATTTTATAACTATTTGATAATTGTTCGCTTCGAACGAGAAACGGGTTTTTTATTACTAATCAAAGACGTCTCTCTACTAAACATAATTTTAATTAATTTATCAACTAAATATATTTCTTTGCGAAAATCAATGCTAGTTAAAAATACTCAGCATTAATTGAAGCGAGCGTAAGCGAGCTTCTTATATTCAACAAACTATGCGTCTTGTCTGTCTGTCAGAAAAGTTTACGCGTTTGACAATAACTTAAGTAAAAGTTGACCGATTTAGTTGAAATTTGGTATACATGGTCCTCTTACTAATACTCAGGCTAAGTTCGTTGGACAGCGTGATCCGTCCAAGAGTTCGCGCGCAACGCTCGCGTAAACGAGAGGTTCAAAAATTAAAATGGAATTTCAGGACGGGAAAAGATTCTATCATCATCTATTCGATGAGACGAACATTTTTTTAAAATAACATTTTTTAGTAAAACCAACAGCGACCCCGCTATGAATTAATAAAGATCGCTAAAACTATTAAAGCGGACCAAAACGTTTATAATAGAGAAAACAACTTTTTTACCGATATCTTACGTTCTAACGTAACGATTTTAAAAAAACTTCATATACACCATCTAATGCACAATTGAAACAGGCATGCAAAATTTCAATTTGATACATGCAGTAGTTTTTTTGTATCAAAGAGATACATTTTATAATAATTGAAAAGGAGATGTGTGGTTAGAGGAATAGTAAGAATGCGGGGGGGGGAACCATCCCTTACTACTAGCCGCTGTACTACTACTATACCCATTATCCATTAACTCATCATGATTCACGATTATCTATTTTTCCAATATTCAATACATATTTATTACTATACGCTCGCTTCAATGATAGAGCCACGCGATGACTAGTAATAATCCAACTTAGAAGACTAACTTATTTAAATTTAATTTTGTTAAAATAAAATACCAATACGGTAAGCGGCATAGCCGAGAGGCGTACTCGCAAATCGGCTGAAACCGAGATGTAGACACACCGACGTCACTACTGGTGAAGGTTCAGATTCTATAGATATTGCACGTATTTTAAACTTCAGTATGAAGACCTTAAGTAGATGAGAAAAGCAGGCGCTAGACCCGTCCTGCAATAATCTAATATTGTGTAGTCAATAGTAAGTCCTTGTACTAGTACCAGACGAATACGCCGAAGTTCATTTGTTGAACCTAGCAATTAGACAATCAGCCCATTTTACTAGCCCTGTGGTGGTTCTGGTTTGTCTTTTTCAAATGGCTATTGCCAAGCTATGTCCCGCAGACGAACTTAGCCGACCACATATTCTTTAACGTTACTAAAAGATTAAATTGTACACAAAATTCTAGCTTCATGTTAGGCCGCTCCGATGTTAAGTTTCTAGCTGATGTTAAGCTAGTATGCCGATGCGGTAAGATTCTTTACCGAGCGCCTATATCTTAATGAGTCCACCCTGAGTACTTTACCGCTTCTGTTTTTACTGCTTGTTCTTACCGACTCTCGGTATTCGGTATACCGATTCCTTACCGCCCGGTAAAGAATTTGTACCGAATCGTTACCGAGCGAGAGCTTACCGATACCGTAACGACAAGTGAGGGAGCGGCCTGACTAGGGCGCATGCGTGGGAGCGGGGCGGTAAGGAATCGGTACACCGAGTGTGTAAAACAAGCAGTAAAAAGTACTAGATTAATAAACTCCTATCATTCTATCTTTGAGCGTGGTCGAGGTGTCATCGCAAAATGGCAACGGAGAGAGATATTCATGTTAATTTGGTCTCAGAAATATCCATTGTTGTAAAATTATAAATTACCGGAATATGCTAGAAAGGACCTGAGGGAGAAAGCTTGGTCGGAAATTTCAAACAAAACAACAATTTTAGGTATTTATTGTTTACTTATTAATTTTAAAGTTATAAATTATAATATTAAATTATATATAAAAGGATATCGCTAGTACTTCTTTCTTTTTCTACGCAATCGCAAATAAATGTAACACGCTATAATAATATCTTCTTCTGACGACGACATAATCACGCCTGTGACTGCAAGATTCTACCGAAAGTATACCGACATGTGGGGGAGATGAAGGCGGTATCGGTAAGTTATCGGTAAGCTGTCGGTAAAGCAGAAAATACCGCATACCGATACCATACCGACAAGTCAGGGAGCGGCCTTTTAGTCAGACACTTTTTGCACGCTATCTCCAGGACTATTCCGATACCTTCGGAAATCAAAATACAATTATTTCTAAAGATTTTTATTCAATAATAATTCTAAAATGTAGTCCATTAAAATGCGAATCTAACAAATGTAAGTAGTTTCCCCGGGAAAAATTTAGTTCCTAAGAAAATAACGAATTGCAAGTGGTGAGAGGTCGGTCGATTCTACGTCAGAGAGGAATTATTTGTATGGTAAATTTTAATAAAATGTTTAATAATAATAAAATGTAACTACTAAATCCCAAAACAACTAACAAATGGAAAACACTGCACCAACTAATTATATACCTATTTGTAAACTAATTAATACCTACAATTTCTCGTAAGTTAAGTTTAAGAAACCTCGCTGATATCTACAACTTAAGAGCAGATGTAAAAGCAAACGAGTTGGATTTAACTCTGATATTATTCTCTTAGTTATACAAGGTAATTTCCTAATTAAGTCGAATGAAGATATCTGAGACAGTGAGGAAGAACGACTACTCTAAGCCTAGATGGAAAAAATAAAAAAATCAGAAGCAATAAAAATTAATGGAATTATAACCATAGTTCAAATTAGTATAACTATCAAAGTAATTAGGTTCTTGACAGTAAAATTTACTGGCACTAAAATATACTGGAGATCAATTTAATTAAAACATAAGAGAAAATTAAATTAATTCAATTCTGTTCATTTTATACACAGCTAAAGAAAACAATGGAATAGATAAAAAAAATTAAAAATTAATATATGATTAAAAAAGGAGTATATATATTTTAGTAAAAAAAACTTTGATCCTCAGACAAAGAAAAAAATGTAACCTAATAAAAAATGTAAACTTCTAAAACAAAAACTTAAATGAAATAATAATTCAAATTTAAATATATTTAAACAAATACATAATTCTTATTATTATTATTTGATAAAAAAGGTAAAACAAAAACCCACGAATTTATTTTAAGCACATATAAAATTTAAAAATCTCTAACTTTATTACTCTTGGATACATTATTTAAAATAGAAAGCAAATAGAATTTTAAACTTCTATTTACATCAAATTTAAAACTCAGAGTTTAAAAAAAAAACATTATAACATAAAGTTAAGTATATGCTGAGTACAAAAAGCTAACATATAATTTTAAAACTAAAGAAAAAACGTCGTCACAAGAACAGATTACATTAAAATTTAAAATTCTAGAATATGTAAATAATAAATAAAGTTTTTGATAAAATTAATCATATGTTTTTTTTTATTTAAATTATATTAAATAAATATATATATATTTATAAATTTGGAGTAAAACAAAACTTTTATTATATAAATATAAATTAGTCTTACAAAATATAATTTCCTTTTTATTCATTTTACTGTTTTTATTGACTGTTATGGCATTTTTGATATTTTTAAGTTTTTTAAAATTTAAATAATTCAATTTTAATTAAATTAAATACATTTAAAACTTGTTGTGTCAAATAAATATAGCCTGCCAATTTGTGCGGCACATAGCTTCCCCTACCCCTAGCACATAGCGCCCTATTAATGGACAAATGGTCTCAAGAGAATTGGATCTGATGCAATTTCCAGTGGTGTCACATTTATTTTTAATGTTAAATTTCCGCAAACCAATTGTTTTCAAAATCAGACGAATGTAGATACGATGGTTCGCAAAAATTTTGAATTGCAAAAAGGCACAAGACCAAAATGTTGCCAAAAAACCGATTTCTATATGGGGGAACAATCAGAATGCTATCATTGGAAAGCTCAGAAGCAATAAAATAGGTTTGTAAATCATTAGCACATTTTATTCGTCATTATTCATATACCGCTGCATTCGTAGCAGACCTATATGGAATTGTAATACCGATATTGGAATTGTAATACATAAAATATAATTTTAAATAAAAGTGCTGTTAAGAAAGGACTGATACAGTTTAGCATAGACCAAGAAACGTATCATTTCGTCTTCTTTAAAAACGCACAAATGGTCCCAACTCCAGTACTTAAGAAATCACAAAAGGAAAATTTTCGTGAATTGAATTCACTAAAAGGGATTATCCACACCCACCAGAAAAAAAGGATTTCCGATTGAAATACAGTCCACGCTCTCCATATAGATTTCCTTTTCTTTCTTCTCCGGATAAGGTTGGACAACTCTGCTTTAACCACAGGTTTCCCTTACCGACTTTTTTTATTCACGAAAAGTATAGAAAGCATTTTATCGTTGCTTTTTATAAATATTTTTTTATTTTATAGAAAAAAAGTTTCTTTCCAGAGGATAGTCTGGTCTGGAAAAAAGTTTATAATTTAAGGCTGTAAGGTACGTGCTCTTTGTAAAGTAAACAAAAGAGAAAATTGTAGGAAAAAATCCTACAGACAAAGAATTGTAAAAACCATATTTATGAATTGTTTATTTTTATTTTATATATGTTCGAGTATGTGATAACTTGATAACTTAGTTCATGTTGAATAGTTTTTTCTTTTTCAGTATTAAATTGTAAATTTTAGAGTGTTAATAATGAAAATTAATACATTATGACGAACATGGTCTTACTGGTGGAGTCTTATGGAGGATTGTTTTTGCTTTCATATCTTCAAAGAACTACACCTAAATGGAGAGTGATATTTTATAATTTATAATATGTGATTGGGAAAGTTATACCAAGTGTCTCGCAATAATTAGCGCATAGAAAGACAATTTAATCGTGATATTTTGATGGATTAACACGTTTTAAGCCCCCCCCCCCCCCCCCCAAAGAAATAAAAAAATTATACGTAAGTGTTCTATTGCCTATTCATAGAACAACAAAAGTCATGATATCAATATATATCACTTTAAAAACAAACTAAAGGGGTTTGTTTTTGCTCAACATGTAAAAGGAAGTAGTCCAGTGACTACCCCTTTTTGGCGTGAGGATTACACAGAAGATTACAAATTAAATAAATAAATAATAATAAAAGTAGATCGTGGAGAAATGAGATACTAATTAATTAATTAATTAATTAGATAAATAAATAAACTAAATAATTAAATAGACTGCCAATTAGTGTGGCACATAGCTTCCTCGCATCCTATCATGTACTTTATTATATTAACATTATTGTTATATTACTTAATTGTTATATTGTTTATTGTGTAAAAACTATTAATTGTTCAAGCGATCTTTAATACTTCATAGCGGTGTCGCTGTTTGTTTTACTAAAAAATCGTATTTGTAAAAAATGTTTGTCTCATTGGATAGATAAACATCGATTTTTTCCCCGACCTAAATTTCCAATTTCAAATTTGAAGTTCACGTTTACGCGAACGTTGCGCGTGAACGCTTGGACGGACATCGTTGTCCAACGAACTCGTCCTGGGCATAGGTAAAATGAACATGTGTAACAAATTTCAACTAAATCGGTCGACATTTACTCAAGTTATCGTCACATGTTTTAAGGATTCGCGGACACACAGATCGACAGACAGACACGAGACCAAAAATGTTTCCTCATGTCTTAAACGGATTTCTTAAAAAAAAAAAAAAAAAAAAATGGAATTGGAATTTTTTTAAATAGGAGACATACATTTGTTCGTTCTTAAAAGTGTACACAATGCTTCCGTCACCTTCGGTAAGCTCGGAAGCATTATACTTAAATAATGATACAAATGAGATATAACAGATAAGAGAATAATTACAGATTTTATAAGTGTATATTTAAGTCTCTAGACCTAGACTACTCTCTCTTCAGGCGTCGAGGAGGGTTATCAGGTATATATTGGGTACAAAGAAGTTGAACTAGAGGATTAGGATGATCTAATAAGGATTCATGGAATGTGTGGTATCGGGATATGGATAGATCGCGAACGAAGGGAACGTTAAGATCATTATGGAGAGTGAGGTTGGAGAAATAGAAAAGAGCATCGGTGATTTTCTTAGGATCTTGATGATTTGGAGACGACATGAGTTAGAAGGTTTGGTACTACCCCACACCTCCAAGCCGTAGGTCCAAGCTGGTTTTAAGACTACATTATACATTTTAAACTTGTTATTAAGAGCTTGGACCTACGGAACAGTAACTTGTTATGTCAGTTTTTTTTTTTCGTGTGTTGTTGCCAAGTAAGACGTCGGTCAAGGATAAGACCAAGACCAAGGTATCGGATTGTGGAATAAGAGATTGGTAAAGGATGACTGGAAACTAAAGGTTAAGCTACCGAATACCGGCCACACGTTGTAGTATACCTGACAGGTAAACTGGAGCATGCGTGCTATCGCTATATCATACCTGTGAAGTTATAACTTGATAGCACACGCGCTTCGGTTAACCTGTCAGGTATAGAGCAACGTGATATGTCTGCCTTAAGGATTCTTTGCTTATAATTGTCCATTCCATGATAATGCCTCTACACTGAGACAACAAAAGAATACTGTGTTTGTTCGCAAGAAGAACACTATTAATCCAAATGATACAAGGACAAGGTGAAAATAGTGGAAAGTTATAGTAGCTACTTAGAAAGGGTTGTCACTGCTCAGTATAATGTGAAACACAGACTAAATCAGGTCAGGCTAGTTAACCTTTGACTCCGATTAGACAAATCGATCAAAAGTGATACCACATCAATGAATCCACTGTTTGATTCACCAGCCCTTTTCTTTTGACTCAAACCTAACCTTCTCTGTATAACACTACCTCTAGAATCAATTAAACAAGCACACATTTTCACCCGTTTAACATCTTAACTAAGCTCAAATAAAATCTCAAAGACTAATCATTGCAATTAAATGGATTCACGGCTAACTCAATCAATTTTAACAAATAGAATTTCACAATGATGAAGGTGCGTTCTTTCGGGAATCAAAATAAGTGATCATGATAAAGAACGTTATTTTATGATCAATAAACGTATATTAAATAACTTTAAGGGCCACATACGATCAAGCTAGTTTGTTAAACTGGTTGGCTAAATTAATTTGTCAAGTATGTTCGACGCTAGAAGTTGACCGCTGGTTTTTTTGGGGTATATATCTACTTAAAAATCCAACAAGAAAAGCAATTTTTAAAAATGTTTATATATATTATATATTAACCATTATTTGGGGTGACATGTTGGGACTAAAAACGCAATATTGGCAGTAAAAAGCACACCACCCCTAAAATTTTATATATATATATATATATATGTGTGTGTGTGTTTGTAATCTATTCTTTATGAGCTTTCATTTGATACCCCTCTAGAAAATTAAAAAAATTGAGCTTAGCACATTTTTCCGGAGTGTGCATACGCATGTTAAATGTTTAATTTCTCTATATTTTTCCAATGTGTGGGTCAAAAAGGTACGCCAGTATTTCAAATTTCAACTCTCTAGCGTGAACAGTTCGGGGGATATAATCCAAAGTACGACGGACGGACTGACACATCATCCTCGGCATAAGGGTTTCGAGGATGATCTACGAAACCCTAAAAAAGACACTATTAGAGAAGTGTCACATCTCCATATGCCACGCATAGGCCATATCTTGACGGTTGAAGAGTCACGGTACTATGTAAATGTAGTCACGATATTACTTGTCAACCCAACAATCTTCAAACTACTTTTCTGCCAAAATCATATAACTGTCATCAAACAAGGTTGACAAGCCACGTTTGACTGATTTTTTGTAGTTGATTCATGGCCCTGAAGCAATTTTCGACCATAATTGAATTGACAATAGAATTAGTCATAATGAGTTAACTGATTATAGCAATATAATAAGATAACGTAGATATAACTATGTCAGTTATTCAGTAACATTTTAGGTTAATTAATTGAAAATAACTTATAGTATAGCGGGTAAGTAGGGCAACTAAATCAGGATATAATGTAGGTCAATTAATTGCAAACAAATTTAGTAATGGAGCAACTAATTAATAATTAGTTAAGCTAGTTCAAAAGTATTAGAAAATAAAATTAGTAATAAAGTGAGTAAGTCTGATAGTACTAGGTTAATAACACGTGAGTAAAATGGGAAAGTGAATAAGTAAGTAACATTAAGCTACTTGTAGCTTATTAACGATGTTGGTTAATTATCAGAATAGTTTGAAGTTAAGTGAGTAAGTTAAACATAAAGTAAGTTAGTAACAATGAAGATAAATTAATAAATAAATAAAAGATAACTTAGTTAGAAGTAAAGCAAGTGATTAAGTTAGTGAAACATAAATAAAGTTAGAAACAATGTGGCTTAGTAATCAGAAATTTAGTGAATAAGTAAGTAAAATCCAACAATATTAGTTGAAATATAAATAATATTGATAAGTAAATAAAGGATAACCTAATTCGAAGTTAGTGAATAGAAATATTAAAATTCAATTAAAACTAAACAAATTAAAAATGAATCACTAATGGAGCAAACTGAGGTTTCGTGTATCCAACCTTAATAACTTATTAACAAAGAGAAGATGATTTTTAAAATTTCAAAGAGATTTTTTTTTAACTTGGTCCGTAGGCTTCCGCGGGTAGATTCGTCATAAACAGCTTGGGTTTCCGGTGAAATCCGCGTCACGAAGGGGTTGAAATCCGACGTTTCGCTTCCACTATTGGAAGCATCTTCAGGGGTGTGGTGCATCGTGGTGTTGACTCGAAGCAAACACAGGATATACACGGACACAGACGTCGGATTTCCACCCCTTCGTGACGCGGATATCACCGGAAACCCAAGCTGTTTATGAAGAGATCTTTTTTTGTTGATTTTAGTGAGATTCAATTGACTACTACAGACTGGGACATCCTATAGTTCTAGGAGTAAATAAAATCCTATAGCAATAATTCTGGCCCATATTGAGAAATACGTTAAAATAGAAGTAGTTAAATAGAATATTCATAATATAATAATAATAATATATTTGTATTTAAAACATATAGTTTTATACAAAGGGTCGCAAAAAGAGAAAGAACGGCTCCTCTACTAACCGAAACATACAAGTGTTACATAACATAATAATTAATACTAATGGTAATTGATGCTATAATATTTTGTATAAATACACTTACTTATTTATTCTTCTCTCAACAAAAACTCCCTTCATTTGAGGCTGTTAGATATAAAATAATAAATATTTTTAGCATTTGATTATATTGAGGGTGTTATTTACTATTACTTTAATGCTGTGTTGGGCTAGGACACGTTGTATATGGTAGGGAAGGGAGGGGGGGGGGGGTTCTGAAATTAGGTAGTTGAAATCTGTGAGTGAACTGTTTAGAATAAGGTATACAAACTGGAGTAGGATGAGTTGCGGATTGTCTCTGAGTCTTGCTGGTACCTATATATTAGTTGAGATATCTGAGGCTACCATGTAAATAAGGTTGTTTGTAAAAGAGAATTGAAAACCACTTGATGGTCGACATTCATGCTGCTAAGAAGATGTTTCACCTGGGATACCCAGTTGTATTTTACAACTGGGTGACATGTTCCACTCTAAATTCCTTTCTAACAATGTCGGGGGGGGGGGGGCGTTAATTTTGGGGGATAAATATATTTGAATAAATAATTTTGTGCCGCCTCAAGTTGATGTGTATACTGGAGAGACCATACAGGAGAGGAGTAGAGCATAGTGCCGAGCACACTAGCGTTAGGAGTAGGAATATACAAAAACCATCATAGTATTGCCATTACTGTAATCTATATTAAACGATTGTTTTGCATGGTAGGAAAAAGTACATATAAACTCATTGCCACCGCAATATACAGTAGGAAACATATTATAATACATGTATTTTCAATTATAAAATGCAATTAGATTAGGACGTTAATAGTTAGAATCGGCATTTTAAAATGGTCCTAAAAATTATAAGAGATCTTAGGCAGATGGGAAAATATATTTATACTCAGATATTCCTCTAATCTAAACCCATTGCACGAGAGAAAAAAACTATAAAACCCGATTCCGGGTTGTTTTGACAATAGAAGAATCGAAGCGGAGTTTGTGGCTTCCCCTGCATTACACTCAGACGGAATAACCTAAATAAAGAAATTGACTGGAATATTTTTTTATATTATTTTTTCGTTAGTTTGGTACGATAAAAAGAGGAAGAAGGGCTAATGGTTGTAGGAGGAAAAGAGGTTATTATCCAACTTTGGAATGCATTAACATACAATATTAATGTAACCAGAATCCTCTTCCCGCGTTTTTATCCTCTATTATGGTGGGCTTTCATTTTTTCTTCTTTTTAGAGGGATAAAATAGCAAGGTAAAGTAATATAAGTATAAAAGAAAAAACGGATTAATATTTTTCTTTTCTTTAATGTTTGGAAGATCATCGTGGTTTCAGAATTAATAATGTTACATTTTCTCTGTCATTGTCAAAACCTTCTAAATATTCAGAAGATATTAATAATAATTACAACATTTTTACTTATAAAGTTTCTATTAGGTCTAGATATATAAGGTCATTACAGGACGGAGAAATCGTCCACTTTAAACATTTACTTGATGAGATTAAAAGTACGAAACTTGTACACACATCTCAGGGATCCATATACCATCGAAGAAACATTATGTCTAACCCCAAATAGAGTTTCCCCACAGGTGTAAATCCAAAAAAAATTGAAAAAAGTCATTCCGTATAAAGGTCCTGCATCTTTTCAAATGAAGATTTATTATATTCAACATTTTGTATCATGTACCTACCCTGTGCCCAAAAAAATGGGTACAAGAGGTAGGTAGGGAGGTTATTTTTTTTATTTATTTTTTTTTTTTTTAACAAATTCTTTATAAACATTTTTATTTGCCCTTTTAAAATAATTTTTGTCATAAAAAAGCTAAAAAACGATTGTCCGAATTTACCCCCTCCCCCCACCGTATCTCTCCCATCTGAAATTGAAATTTTTATCTGTAAAATCTGGATAAATGATAGATCTCTTTAAAGGTTTTGTTTAGTATATCAAATAATGTTGTAATGAGTTTATCAGTTAAAGTAACTCAATGTAAATTACAATATAAAACCAAAAGGTTTTAGTAAAAAAAAGTTTTTATTTACTAAATCCTTTTTGTTTCCATCCTTTTTTATTGTAACTTACTCATTACTATATTCTTTGATGTACTAAATAATATGTTTGAAAATAGTTTTTGTAATATATCTAATTATTTTAATATTTATAACATTGTAATCATGACAATGTTGACAACTAAAAACTGACACATCAAATCTCCCCTCTGATTTACAACTTCACAATTTGGTCGGTATGCCATCTCCAAATTTCTCTATCTTTCATCATTCTTCTGTAAATAACTTCTAGTTTTACTACCTTCCCTCTTCTCCACTTGTTTCCAGCCCTGTAGTCTCGAACTTGAACTTCTTCCCCAGGTTGGTCACTTCTTTTCGCTTTTAAGTGAGAAAATTCATTTTAATTTCTTGTCAACATGTCTATTCTTGTATTTATTCTTGGCAAGTGAAAAAAAAGTTAAATTGGGCTGTAAGTTTTTTTAGTTACCCTGTAACTGTTAGTACTGGCTCATGTTCTTCTTTTACTGGAGAAATAAATTTGTTTTGAAAGGCCAAAGGCTCGATGTAACTTTTCATTATTTCAACTAATCCGTCATAGTCCTTTTTTTTTCATTTGGGTTTTAGTCCCGATCAACTGCCAGGGTTATTACAGGACGGGGGTTATCCGGCCACTTTACTCATCTAATCGATGAGATCATCAGTGTGAAACATGTCTTACCCCGCTGGGATTCATAGTCCTTATCAGTAGGTTTGTCCGGGGTGCATAAATCATAGGTGTAATGTTGGTGGTAGAGCATGTAAAAATGTATGAACCTTTACTTTTTCCAAGGTGATACCCCTAGTCCAGTCCCGAGGGGAAGTCCACCTTGCGTTTTGTGCAGGAAACGATTTTAATTTTTTTGTGTCCTCAGGCATGATTAGGAGATGTCAAATCCAAGTTCTCGACCTCTAAAACGGGGCGGACAATTTTTGGTAGGCTAAAAACCACGAGTTTTTTTTTTTACACTATTTTCGGTTTTTCACTTATAAAGGCTGCTCCTGTCGACAAAATGGTTCAGTTCAAAATTAAAGAGCAAAAAAGTCCTTTAAATGAGGATGTTTAAGTCTAAAGTATGTCTACTCCCAATTTCTACCGGTTCTACAGAACTCTGAAAATTGCTAAAAATTTCCAAAATCGAAAAAACTAATATTTGTAAGCTTTTACATATTTAACTAAGTCGTAATGTCGATATAAGGCTTTTTAAACTTCTCCAAAAGTCCCAAATTTTGAGGGGGGGGGGGGGGGTGAAGTAAGAAACGAAACGAATATTTAATTGAATATTGTAGCGTAAAACGCAGTTCATTCACGACTTTTGCTATGTCAAATTTATTTTGACGTTTTTCATAGGGAAGGGGGGAGGTTTGGAGCTAGTACCCGCCCAACATTTAAAAAGACCTGAAAGAAAATAACTTGATATAATATTGTGTGCGACGGCCAGGCTCTCTTAAATTCTAAACCTATTTGCGTATTCTTAATTTATTTGATGTAGCTTTCGGTCTATAGTTGTGCAGCAATTTGAAGTAAATTAATTTGAAAGCGCAGGATAATTAAAATTGACCTAAACACCAGTTTAAGGGACATCCCCTGTTATGCTTGCATTACATACCAATTTATGTCTCGGATTTCAAAAACGGGGGAAAAATGAAATAAATTGGATAATAATAGGCTTTAAAACCATAAAATAATTAAATTTTACGAAATAGGACACGAGGAAGTTATGTGCCACACTAATTGGTAAAGTATTTAAACAAATCAACGAAAAAACCATAGTTATTAGTTATCTAAAAACTATTTTCATACGTTTAGTTTAGTTTGTGAGAAAAAAATGTTGCCTTCCCCTAAATGTTTCATCGCTCTTGGACAATAAATGCATGTCGGTAATTAAGGTCTTTGTTTCACGTTATTATAAAAAGTTTTAGCTAAAACAAACTTTCAATTTGGTTCCCCATCTTAATAATGAACTCAATCTATTGTTAATTGCCTACGGACCCCTTTGAGTGAGCTGAATGGACATACTTGACCAATTTATTCTAATAATACAATCATTCTTTATGTGTATAATTTAAACCAACAAAAGATAATATTGGCAATGCAATAATAAAAAACTACGTGTAGGTTTTATGCACATCACTAAGTTTTAATCTGGAGAAAAAACTAATCTAAAGATCCCTCCAGACATAATAAGAGAAAAGCATTTTCACAGTTAATTGAACTAAAGTAAAGAGTTTATGATGTACATAGTTATGCAGAGTATGAAAGCTTTTTTTTCATATTATATAATGAACCCTTTTCAAAAGCTAGAAGATTCAACTCACAATCTTATTACTATACAGAAAAACATTTTCACACAATTTCCCTTGCTTTTCTTTTTTTAAATTTAATCACAAGTAATGCATGCCTGCACTTCCTTTCCTTACTCTACATTTGTTTCTTGATTAGATTTGTTTTTCATGCACTAAAATTCATGTTAGAAAGGTTTTTTTTTTTATTCAGTACGAACAATCGAACATGTTATAATGTATAAATATACCCACAGATTCTTACTTTAAATACAAATTTTCCTTAGCATTTCTCTCGTAAACCATTTATTTTGATATAAATGTGACTTCTTTACGAATGGAAAGTTTTTAATTTGTATAATGTAAGAGGTTTTTCAAATATAGATTCACTTTGAGGTAACCCCACTAAAAGAAGTCTAAAGCCCACAAATCCGGCCACGACTAATACGGCGGGGGCCAAGGAACGGCACTAAAAAGCGAGGGCTACGTGGTCATGCCCTATTTATCGGACAACTAGCATCGTATGGGCATTGGTCCCTTCTAGTTGGAACTAAATTTCATCCATATTGGCCGGTAGTCTTCTAAGTTCAGGATATAATAAGTAGAGCAATATGTTAAAATGGCACTCTTAAGTCACTGTTACAGTTGTCCCTTTCTCTTCAAATAAGTAAGGTTCAATGAACATTGTTTTTAAAACGCCGCACCAAACAGTAACCTTAGCACTATGGAGGAGAGGTCTCTGGTAAAACTCCCTTGAGTTTGCTGCTGACCAATAATTTTGTATACCAATTAAGGGTCACCACCAACGGAAAAGACGCTGAACGGAAACGAGAGAATTGTTATTTCACATGAAATCCTCAACAGTGAAACTACGGAGCTCAAGGCTCAAAATGGCTACTTGAACTAGAACTCTCTGACCACGTGCAGGCGGAGTGAGATGGTCCTATGGCCTCTTAATTTGCAAGTACTAACCATTAAAAAAACATCTGTTCATTTTGCGCCACTCTGTATACACACCAGACTCATTAATGCGGGTATTTATAAACGCTGGCGCCTTAATGGATTATTTGACTTATTTATCATCAAATATCTTTAATAAGTATTCAAAAACTTATATTATTTTTAATTCTTGATTAACAACCTTTCACAACGAACTGATGGTTTTTGCTCTATGAGTTGAACTCAACATGAATAAGTTTCACTAATCTATACAAAAAAGATCGTAAAGTTAAATAAACTGATAGATTTTGCTAATTGAGATGTATTCAACATGAGTAAGTTTCGCAAAGTTAAATGAATAACGAGGATTCGACGCCTTTATAATTTACATACTGAAGTATCTAATTATAATATATTATACTTAATTTTAAGATGTAAAAAAGAATAATATGGAAAAACAACTAATAAAGGAAAATAGACTGCCAATTGGTGTGGCAAATAGCTTCCTCGCATCCTTTTTTATGATTTTACAAGCCATTATTGTCTAATTTGTTTAATTGTTTCCCCCGTTTTTTTTTAATCTGTCAAAATTGTTTTGATTTTTAACTCGAATTAAAGTATCAATTTAGCAAAAATTAAAAAGCGCAGACGGTTCATATTAATCTGTGGCTATCTGCGGGTAACTTTCAATAGACTAAAAAAGTTTCATTCAAATTGAATAAGTACTTTTGAAGCTATAGGTGTAAATAAATGTATGTTTGTGCACAAGTGGAAGAGAAACAAATAGGCGCAGAAGGTTGAAACTTATATGGGACCATAAATAGGCTAATTATGACCTACCATCCAAATTTCATTAAAATTGGACGTGTAGTTTTTAAGATATGTTGGTTCGCAAATATTGAACGACAGACCGACCGACAGATCGACAGAAAGACCGACAAACAGACACGGAACCGAAAATGATCCCTGATGTCTGAAACGGATTTCTGTCTTGTAATTTTTGAAATCGAAGACCTAAAAATTTTTCGTTCTTCAGAACGATCACATAGCTTCCGTTACCTTCGGTAAGCTCGGAAGCAAAAATAGACTACCAATTGGTGTGGCACATAGCTTCCTCGCCTCCTATCACGTACTTTATTGATTTTATGCTTTTACAAGCCATTATTGCCTAATTTGTTTGTTTCAAATCGGACGTGTAGTTTTTAAGATATGTTGCAAAAATAGAGCGACAGACAGACACGGAACCAAAAATGTTCCCTAATGTCTGAAATGGATTTCTTTCTTTGAATTTTTGAAATCGGAGACACAAAATATTTTCGTTCTTCAGAACGATCACGTAGCTTCCGTTACCTTCGGTAAGCTCGGAAGCAAAATAGACGTAGACAAAATTAAAAGAATGAGCAAGGCCACAAAATCAAAGGATATGATACAGGGTGATTTATTTTTAATGTAAAAAAAAAAAAAAAATTAGATAGGGCACCCTAGAGAGAGAAAAAAGTTTCTATGGACTACATCCTATGGAAAATGAAAGCTCCCATGGATACATCAATATTTACTCGTACGGAACCATATCCATTTTTAAATTAAAAGAACATCTATAACAGAAATAAATCAACAGGTCATAAAATTCCCTTTAAAGTGACAATACTGATCCTGTAGCTCTATTTGACAAGGAGTGGCAAGCTTTCAAATAAACAACTGTATTCTTTTAAACATATGGTCACAATTTTGGTCCTCCACAATTACCTTATGAACCTACCTTGCAAATGTTCTTCAAAAACTCAATTTGTGGATAGAAATATGTGTTTTCCATGATTTTTAAGTGATTTCAATATTTATTTTAAGCATACGGCCTTAATGCTTATGTGAAGTACGGCATATGTTACATCAAATTAAAGCTAATAAAATAGGGTAGTTTTTAAGCTTATGAAACGCGAACATTGAATAAAAGAGTAAGGTAGTTATGTAGGACCAAAATTATGAAAATTTAAAAAAAATAAAAAATTGATGTATATGCTAATCCTGGTTAAATTGAGCTACAGGAGTAAATGTATTAGTCATTTTAAAGGGAATTTTATGCCCTTAAAAACGGAGTTTAGTTTATTGTTCTGGCTTAAATATAACAATAAAAGATAAGTACATTTTCTAGAAAAAGTCGTGATGTTCTTAAAAAATGTAAAATGGATATGTCTTAAGTTTTTTACATAAACATAAATCGCTTTATATACAATATACATTCAAAACTTTGTAATTTAAAGTAAAACGAGGATAGAAGATTGGTTGAAGTTAAGCATATATCTCGTAATAATGAGCAAATTTTAGTTGTTCATGGAATTTTTATAATTTATAAGATTTTGTATATGTATTTATAATCCCCTTTTGTCCTCAATTTTTTTTATTGTTTTGCCCTGAGGCAGTCTAAAGAATAAAGGAAACACAGCAAAAAGTTTGATGAGAGAGAGAGAGAGAGAGAGAGAGAGAGAGAGAGAGAGAGAGAGAGAGAGAGAGAGAGAGAGAGAGAGAGAGAGAGAGAGAGAGAGAGAGAGAGAGAGAGAGAGAGAGAGAGAGAGAGAGAGAGAGAGAGAGAGGGAGAGAGAGAGTGAGAGAGAAAGAGAGAGAGAGAGAGAGAGAGTGAGAGAGAAAGAGAGAGAGTGTGTGAGAGGGAGGCAGAGTGTGTGTGTGTGAGAGAATGAGAAAGGAGGCCTCTAAACTTCAAATATTTCTGGACTTAAAGCCAACAGGAGGAAGAAGGTTTGCTTGGTGATAAAAAAAAAACTTTAATGATAATAATTAGAGCGGACGGATGTTTCCATTAGTGGAAGTAACCGGAGGCGGTGGTTTTAGTCTGTGAGCCCTCCGGGGGCGGCAGAGTGTACTAGTGCGCCCACAGGCAGTCCAACGCCATCCTTTCACTTTTCCTTTCTTTTTCCCTTGTTCAGTAATTAAAAAGTCTTGTGCTTAATTAAAAGGAAAAAAAAGAAATGAGAGAACCTTGCCTTTTTTTGTTAGTGGATACTGCCACATGTATTTTAAACTTTAAAAACGGTTTTAGTGTACACTGAACGTAGATACAAAGGAGACCAGGTCGATGTAGATTGTGTTTACACATGTCCGAGTACGATAGGGAATTATTCCCCGTCTATATATGATGACAGAAGGAGATTATCGGATTCAATGGGTTTGTACAAGTGAAAGTAGGAAAAGGGAAAAGAGCTGTGCGGACGTGAGAGGCCTACACAACATATCCCTGCGCTCTTAAAGGAAAAGGAAATATATAATGGATTGAGAGCCATAAGATAAGGAGAGGAGTTAAGGTAACCAACAAATTATTCATCCTTTTCCACAAATATCAATTCTTTAACACAAATTTCCAAACAGAGTTAACACTAAATGAATACGGTAATTTTAAGGTGACGTAATAGCATTAAAACAAACGGCATAACGAAGTTCAGCATTGAATTTAGGATTTTAGATTAAATGAATAAAGATGAATTTAGGATGGCAACAAATGTGGAAAGGTGTCGTTTAGTTTGAGACAAGTCATATATATGTGAACCAGTAACCCAAAACCAAATTCCTACCTCTTACTTTAATTCCGTCCGCTTCCATGGGTTAGGGTATGTCCAGAGTGCACGCGGGTTCCGAATCAGGTTCAGGCTCCGGAAACAGGCTTGCGATATGTCAACTTGAAGAAAGCAGGTGATGGCCGCAGTGGAGGTAGGTAGAAATACGCGCTGTCTTATATAACGAAGCGCTAATAGCGCTGTTTTTATATTGAAGAGAATCGAACAAGAATCAAAGACAAGAAGTAGGTATTTGCTATTTGTATATAAAACGTGACAAAAAATAATTTCTCGAAAACGGTTCCAACGATTTTGATTACATTTTTTTAAAATGTAGTCCATGTAAATACGAATCTAACTATATTATATAAACCGTTTTCCCGGGAAAAGTCTAGTTCCTGAGAAAATAGCTTTAAACTTGGACGGAGAGATGCCGGGTTCGATTCTCCGCCGACGAGAAGTTATTTGTATGATAAATTTTGAAAGATTGTTCATAATAATTAACTATACCTACGAAAACTTGAAAATTAATAAATAGAAGACGCTGGCTAAGTTATTATGAACTCATATACGAGAAAGGGTGTCTGAGTTGTCTAGGACTGATTTCTAATTAAGAGAAAGTCAGACACATATTCTAGGAAAATGTAGACTCTTATTTAACCTAATAACCTTTGCGACAGATAATTCCTTTAATGAAGTAAAATCAGAACTGCAAAGAGATTGATGGAGAGGATCTTATTATAAAACATAAGAAAAAACTGTTAGATTAGGGGGCAAACAGGGTTAGAAGATATAGGGAATGTGGTGATGATTAGAAAGTGGAACTGCACTGGTCATATAGAACTATTGATGAGGTGGTGTTACAAAGCTATATATTAAAACCCGAGAGACAAAGATGAAGAGAGGAAGACCTGGTCAGAGAAGATGAGAAGATTTGTGGGGGAGTCACACTCTTGATATTTAGCAAGCTTTTAACTATTATAGTTGAGATGTTATTTTAATTAGGAAGCGTGTATTTTTTTGATTACATGCATGATGGTAAAATAGCTTATCTCAACTTTTACTGTTTCTATTAAGTTACGATCAACTCGACATGTCTTAATTACTGCACGCAGGGATTGATTACTTTACGCTCTCCTCGACGAGAACGTTGTGACCACTTTACATATCAACTCGACGCCAACGTGCTCATTACTGTGAAAAAGTCTCAAATCTCTGAAATTCAAACCAGGTGTTTTTATTCGAGGCAGTGGATAAGAGCATGTGCGTTCATTCGGCTAAGGATTCCCTATAGAATATATAGAATACATTTTTGATTAAATTACATAGAATAAAACAAATCTGGCCTAAAAAGACCCAAACAGATACACAACTGAAACGAGAGACAAAACAAATTAATTTAAAGCAGGAAATATTCATAATGACAAAAATTGATGATGATAAAGAAAGACGAAACTGAAGAAGAAATAGATTTACCCTTAATTAATTTTTAACAATATCAATACTAAGACGAAAGTAGATTTCTAAATACTTGGTTAGTTGCACATGACTGGCCGTACTTACTTAAGATGAATTATTATGTTGGGATGTTGGTAAGCTGGAGAGGAGGCCATGTTAAGCCGTCTTCTGCTTATCACTAATCTCTTACTAAGTCCTTATAGAAGGAAGACAAAGTCCTGGACTCGCTCACAACTTCACCACAAGATATTAAACCTCTTAGAACTGAGAAGATGATGAGAGAAAAAACTAAGTACCAAGTCTTACTTAGTATTAAGCCCCGTCCTTCCAGGATTAATCCATCCTTTCCCCCACTTTAATACTTTTACCAACAGTTTGTGGAATTAATTTTTACCCCTATTTTCAATTCTTAAAATTCTTAGGAGAAAGGATGGTGGAGCCAGCGTTCCCTTTTCTTTCTTTTCAAGTATACTTCCATTTATTTTTAATATCTTTATCCACTCACTTGATTTGATTCTCTTTCCTCGATTACATTATTTCATCCTCATAATTATTTTAATACAAGTACTCGAGTGCATCATGGCACTTGATTGCTTTTTTAAATCTATATCTTAGTTTACTTTTCTTTTAGTTTCTGCATTTAAATTACATGATAGTACCTAGCAATAATAAATAATAATAGATAGCAGAATAATAAAGTATGAGCATTATTCAATAAAGTAGCTTAGCTTTTTCATTAAAAAAAAGATGGAAAATGCCACTAATGAATAAAGAATCACTTCTCTACAATCCCCTCTCTATTCTACTACTCCTATTTAAATCCCAACATTTTTATTCAAAAGTAAATAAATTGAAATTATTTGCTATGTTTTAGAAGCAAGAGGAACGCTACGTTACACTCTACCGATATGGATAAAAGCTATTCATCTGTTTTGCGATTCAAATAAACAAGATGTTATTCACTCACTACTCAGTGTATGAGATATTTTATATTCAATATTTTTCTATTCCCTTGAAAAAAACAACTTTATTTAAAATAGTATCTTTGAGACAAAAATTTTGAATTTTCTACGCTAACATATTTTTATTTATTTATTTTTAACAAAATGCGTATTTTCCTCGCGGCGCGGTTTTTTACCTCTGTGCAGTTATGTTTTTTTTACTAAAGGTATGTTTGTAAATTTAAATACATTTTTTTTTCAGTGGTTGTTGAATACTTTAGGTAACCAATTAGTGGTGACTGGTTACTTGGTTGCGGGTGTTCCTCAAGCCACCGTTGGTCCCCACTTATTCTCTCTCTCCACTTTTCATACAAACATATAAAAGCAACTTTTTTATACAAAAACTCCTATCCATTTCCAACCTAGTGGTCTAATTAGTAATTAACATTTGTTTCTGCCTTGTTAACTTGTAACGCTTTTATATAAACTAAATTAGCAATTTATTTTTGTTTGCCTTTCTACATTTGCTCTTCTTTCATTAAAGCAGCGAAATTACGTTGTAATAATAAAAAAAATCGTAGCTTGAATTAACATCTCGTGTTATTCAACAACCGTTTTTATGTAAGGAGTATTCAATAAAAGAGCAAAAAATATTATATTTAAAAAATAAAAACACCCTTTAATTAAAAATGCACTAAAAAGTAGAATATATTATTTTTAATAGCCAAAGAGTAATCACATTACATAAGTATGTCACTAAATATAAAAGCGTGGGACGCTATTAACACATTTAATATTACCCTCAAGCTATTTATTTTCTCATACATACAGTATAAAAGAAGTGGAAGTATTTTGATGGCGCGAAAAATTGATTTTTGAGAAGTGGACTGATTTAAACGTTTTAAGGTCCATTGAGTCCAATAAAGTGGGTTTTAAAAAATGTCTTTCGTGACTGTGCAGACGAGTGGAACCTAAACTGCTGGGCCGATATTTATAAAATTTGGTATACATGTTTAGAAAAACATACCACAAGGTGAAATCAATATATTTTTGGGCGCTACACCAAAAAACTCATCAAGAACATTATTTCTCGGAAACTGTTCTGACGATTTTGATTAAAACATACTAAAAAATGTAGTCCATTTAAATACGAATCTAACCATATACTGGGGGACAGAAGAAATTTCCGTCATGCTACACCATATTTAGAGGTGTAAAGGTTGGCTAAACTGCAGACTACACTGGAAAATGGATACATCGTTGGGAATTGCAAAAAACATATCCATGATTCAATGTTTTTCCATGAAGTGAAGAAACTTTCAACACTGTCTAACCCCTAATTTGATTTATTTGAAAGGTTACATAAATAACAGGTTATAAACATTATAATTAGTTGTTTTGACTGAGTTTTTGTGGTACCCCTTCATAATTATGACTAGAGAGGATGGTATAAAGTAACACAACAATATTGTCACCACAATTTTTTTATTATAAACTCACAAACGCGTTTCGACATGCAATATCATCTAGGGCCGTGCGGGTAGAAGGATTACGGAAGAAACAACAAGATAAGGGATATGGAGTTGAGATCTAAGTCGGAAAACCCAGTAAAGGTAAAAGGTTCAGGTAACATTTGGTTTTTCAACTGCTAAATAATGATTCCTTATATTACTATGACTAAAATATCTTACAACAACCACATTACAATGTTAGTTACCTTGTACTACTGTTCCCACCTTGTACTGTTAGTTTGAAATAAATGTTTGTAAATAGTTGGCTTAGTACAGAATTAACTCTTACTAAGTTAACACGCACACTGAAGATGATATTACATGTCGAAACGCGTTTGTGAGTTTATAATAAAAAAAATGTGGTGACAATATTGTTGTGTTATTTTATACCAACCTATCTAGTCATAATTATAAACATTATATTTTTTATAGAGTAAAACACTAGTTTTTAAAAAACTAAAAAGAAAGAGTGAATCCATCCTCTCTGTTGAAGTTCTCTGGTTGTCTATAAAATTTCTTGCAGTTTCGGCAAAAACTACATCGGGCAAACCGAATGATTGATCTCTAACCCTCTACAAGAACACGTAAAATCAGTGAAAAACAACGATTACAGATTAGCGATAGCTCAGCTTTATGAAGAAACCAGCCAAGTCATCAAGTTTGAAGACATATATGTACTCGCAACTGTCAACAGGTATCACAGCAGGGTGGTAAAGGAGACTATTGAGATCGAGAAACAACCAGATAACTTCAACAGAGAGGATGGATTCACTCTTCCCGGACCTGGAAACCTCTGGTTGGCACCTGGTCCAAGCAGAAAGCAAGAAGCGGAGCCGCGGTTACCAATACCTATATACGATTTTTAATTGGTTTTATAAGCTAAAAATGTTGCTTCCTAATATAATAACATATATGCTTAATAATCTACAAAACCCTAAAAAGTACTTCTCAAGAACTTCTCTGTGATTTTTCTTTTACATTTCCAGAGCTTTTGCGTGTAGCACCTCTATATTTACAGGTAAAACACTGAACATGTTTGCCAAAGTTCATCGAAATCGTTCCAGTAGTTTAGGCTACACCCGTCTGCACAGACTATAAACAGACAAACGCACAACAGACACACAAACATTTTAAATTGGACTTAAGAGACCTTAAAACCATCAAAATCTATTTTTTCGCTATTGCAATTCTTTCTCTACTATACTACGTATCTAAGACTGTAAAATGAAATGGAAACGTCATAAAATCACAGAGTCAATTCCATCACAAGAAGTGCGAATTCGTGTTGTTACAAAACTAAGTGAAACATTTAATTCAGTTATCCCTTTGTTAAAACTAAGGAACATAATAATTAAATGGACTAAGACATTAAGCAAACTTGAGAAATGGAATTAAGATGACGCTTCGAAAATTAAGATATTGGTTTCAAACTCATTCGAAATTCCAACCATTTGACAGATGGAATAATTTGACCTAACTCAAGAAGGATAATTGAATAGTCTCAATGTTCAATAACTAAAGGATGGCAATTGTCTACTAACACTAAAACTACAAGTCAAGATGTTCCATTAAAAGCCTCTTAATGAAATTGTTAGATATTCTACAATATTAGAACTATATATATCTTACACAGATTGTAAAATGACTGCATTTGTACATCAACTATAAGAATAAATAGTTAAAACAACAAAATTTGTTTCGATAAAACAAAAATAAATCAATAAAAAAATACGTGTGGTGTCGCGGGACACCCGGTAGGAACGAAATTCCTTACATTTTTCATTAAATATAAATTATAAAATCACACTAAGTACGTATACATTGCTAACTAGTTATACATGGCGGAGTTAGAAAAGAGACAAAATTATAAGTAACGAACTGTTTGTACCAAGCAAGAGTTAAGGAAAAATTAAAAGAAAATCATTATTTGTATCATTAAAGCAAGCGTCTTACTATAAATATATATTGAATATAAGAAAAAAGTTGATCATGATGAGTTTATAGTTAAAGAGTATGGGCAGAGTACGTTTGTTAAAGGATGTTCCCTACTCTAAAGCTTCTGCTTGAATCCGGTTGAAATTGTACATGCCTTTTTCCATTGTAGGCACTCTTTTACTTTGTTACACACCGAATTTATTTATTTATTTTTTTCTTTATTATTAAATCCAAGTGAACTATTCTTTTGTTCAAAATTTTATGGATTAAAGGTTTCTTTGCCTTAAAATGACATTTGAAGAGCTCTACAATGGAACTGTTTTAAGAGTTCCCAAATATGAGGACAGAAAGGGAGAATAAGAGTTAAAACAATACTTTGATCATATCTCGACAGCAGTTGTTAAAACATTTCTAAGATAAGATATAATATTACAAGTTTGAAAAATCAATCGATATGAACAACAAACTTTGCCAATAAATACAATTCAGTCTGTCAGCTGCCAACATAAGTAAATATTTTTCTATTATTTTATTTCTTTAAAAGATAAAATTTATTAAATTGGTATTATTTAGAAGAAGAAAAAAAGTTTTAATTTAATAAAAACGCACAAAGTTTTATTTTTCGAGGACGGAATGAAAAGTTTTGCCTCTACACGAAGTGAAAATCGGTCCGATAAATCGAACAAAACTTTCTCATATAGATATTGAATATTGTATTTAGATCCCATACCTCATAGAATTGATATATTTTTGTAAACATGTTTAAAAATTGTTTAAAAGTTAGTAGTGTTATTTTAATTTTTGATTTTCAAACAAATTAGATTTATACAGAAATATTATCTCGGTAAACTAATTATTTTCAGGAAAAAAAAAAAAAAAAAAAAAAATGGATTACATTTTTAAATCAAAATTGCCAGGAATTGAACAGTTTTTAGGAAATCAGCTCCCTAAAGTAAAAATAACTCAGAAATATTACTATTATTATTACTACTGAGGAGTTCCCTCTAATGTTACACAAATTGCAGAATAGGTACTTAGAGAGTGAGTATAGCAGACTATTCTACCTCGTGCAATATGCTGAGTGACAGACATTACATTTTATATTATTTAATAATGTACACTAAAACTTGTCTAAGCTAGAACCTGTATAAACTGGAACCGTGGTAAGATAGAAACTTTTTCTTGGAACGAATTTTTTCTTCTATGTAAAAAAAACCGTATAAGCTGGAATGCTGAGGTATAATTTCTTTTGGAACCGTGGCTTTCTAGCAGACAGATGATGCTGTACTTAGTACAAGTATACTAATGACAAAATGACATAAGGAAGTATTACCACTAAATCCATCCCTTACAGACGTCTTACTTCCTAGATAAGTCCACATTATTTCCTTATTTTTTCTGTGTGTGGCCAGTACTTACTTCCTTTGTTATCCGGCGCTACAGCCAGGGTCGGCTTTGGCCTCTAAAACAACCCTACTCCATTCATCTCTTTCAAAGGCTCACCTTCTCCTTCTATTCCTATTTGTTGAGATCTGTTTCTGTTCCGTCCATCCATCTTAATCGCGGTCTTCCTTATCTACGACGGTTGTAGAGTCTCCCCCTCAACATCTGTTTGGCTATACTCTACTCATCTATCTCTGGTATTCAAACCTCAGCCTCAGCCTCTCTGCGACTTAATGAAACCCTCTATTATCATGACTCATGACCGTTGATGAGTTCTTCCAGCTCGACACCTGTGGCCAGTAAGTTGTTTATTGAGTATCGCGATCTCTATAAAGAAGAGAGAAAATAAAATTATAAAATAATAATAATAATCCTTTATACAAGAAGAAGAAAAAACACTTAATGTCTCTAGAAAAATACTCAAAGGACAAGTCTTATCCTTCAAAATTCCTGACGTTTATTTACCTAGAGTAAATATTTTATAAAACCCCCTCTCTCTCTCTTAAAACAGTTTATATTTGAGCACAAGTGAACCCTTGTGACATAACAGTAAGAATAGAGGAAAACAGAATTAAAATATAGATATATTCTAATATTTGCTTATTCTATTCTTAAGCTGAGGTCCAAAAAATAAACCAGAGAGAGACCGCTAAAAGGAAAAGAGCTTATAAACATTTTTTGGGAAGCACAATCCCACTTTTTTGTAGGCGGTCTGTTAAGTTTTTAAGGATGGGGGTAAATATTTTTTGGTCCTTTCTCTCACTTTCTTAGGGCTCTCATCTCGCTTCTTTTTTTTTCGTAACAGCTCTCTGTTAGGATGTGAAGCAAGAGTAAACGCCCTTGCATAGAAGAAAAAAGGCACCACTTTTGAAGGCATAAGGTATATCAAACCCCAAACCCCTTAGATACCTACGTCATGGGGCTGAGAGGGGGAAAAAAAAGAAAAAGCGACCAACCCTCGCATAATGCTTTTATAGAGGACCTTTACTGGGAAAAAAACCAGAGGAGACGTCTTCTTTCCTTCTATTCAAGGTTACAAACCACAGCCCGCTTCCTTTACTAAGTATCCACTAACAACGAAAAGACCAAAGAATTACCCCTCCGAAAGAGCAAAAAACCCACCCTCTATATGAATAATGAAATACTAGGGGTTGGTTTTTTTTTTTCTTCAAGAAGTGGTAAGAAAAATATATGGGTTAAGAGTTGGTGGTTTATAAAGGCTTGTTGGACGTCTCAAGTTTTCTACTACTGACCTACACTAATGTTTTTCTTTTTCTTCGAGTCTAGACTTTTTACACCTCAGGGCTTTTTTTGTTAGTAGAAATGTCAAATTGTAAGTACTGTAAGATTGTAAAATAAAAACGCTATAAAGGACTGTTGTTATTATTTTTTTTTTTTTTATTATTAAGGGTTTCCTTTTGTAAATTGGTATAGTTAATTAAAAAAGAACTCACCTGTTTTCATTAACTTGAAAACTCTTTGCACGTGGTTAGCAAAAAGGTAAATAAATGCATCACAAAATCCGTCATGGTCCGAATGGAAGGTAAAGCTGCCTTTATATACCCAGAATTGGTTAAAAGATTTAATTTAAATCATGTCATCACGAAACCCGTCAAAAGTTAAAGTATTTACTCTTTATTACGTTCTCATATAAAGAGAAAGTAGCTATTATGAAGGCGCAAAAAATTCAATTCGGAGATTTTGATGGATTAACACGTTTTGAGGACCCCTGGTTGCAAAAAAGTGTTTTTTTAAAAAAATGTTTGTTAGTCGTCAGTCGTCTGTGCAGAGCTTGGAGCTTAAACTACTGGGCCGACTTTGATGATGATGAAATTTGGCATACATGTTCAGAAAAGAACATGTACAACCCCCATGTACTAGTCCTTTTGAAAAAAAAAAAAAATGTAGTCCATTTAAATACGAATCTAATGATATAAGCAGTTTTCCCTGAACAAATCTAGTTTCAAAAAAAACAAAAAGAAACAAACCCCTGTTAAAAACTTTTTAAATGTATTTTATCTCCAGTGGGGAGAAAAAGTTATGATTTTGAATTAGTTTAGAGGGACTAAAGTAAGTCTTTTCATCCCTGAACTCAAAAAGTAGGGGAGAAAAAGTAAAAGTAGGGTGAAAAAGTAAAGTAGGGCGAAAAAGTAAAGATTGTAACTTAATTATTTTATAAATAGTAGAAAATTAATGGCTAATGTAAAGAAGTTGTTGAAATCAGGTTGGCGACACTGCTTTTTCAACAATGTTTATCTTTGTTTATAACCTGCATCTAAATAACGTTCTATTTAAGTTTAATTGCAATTCTTATTTGTTTTTAATATTGAATTATATCTGTATTTAAAAGTGCTAACAATTATAGTTATTTACTAAAATAATGAATAAAAACTGTGCAATGGTTGAAAATGTGTATTTTATCCCTAATTCGGCTTCGCCTCAAGAACCAACTTACTCGCTAGGGAAATAATTGCCTCCTTTACTCCCTAGATGCATAAATAGAAATTTTTTTAAATCAATTAAATGAGATATTATGGAATTTAAATACAGTTTCGATAATATGAGAAAGTTTATCCGAGTCGTCTCGGACCTATATTTTGAATTGGCTACCTGTAGGCTATACAGCCATAACTTCATAATTAAATAGCTTTCTCAAATATTAAGTTGTATAATTTTTAGGAAGTATAAAAGATTTTATATAAAATAGGAGATCTGCTAGACAAAATACACAAATAGATAAAATAGTTAGATAGAAAGTCGAGACTTTGAAATAAAAATATTATTAAACAGTTTCTCTTCTCTCTTTGTCTATAATATTTTTTTACAAAACACTATTACGTGTGGAAGGTCTTCTTCAATATTATTTGTAGGGCATACGTTTACTTTGTTTATTCTTTTTTAAATATAAATTGCACATAACATGATTAGATTTTAATCTTTTATTAACTGTGCGAATTGTCTGTAAATCTCTCCTTTGAACAGAGGCGTTGTTACTACTGCCGGTTGTATTTGTATGTAAATTTGTCAGTAAATAATTGTGTTTTTAATTTTTTTGTTGCTTTATGGATAATTTATTTTGAGCTTGGTTTCTGTTTTTTTTCTACAGTTTAGGGACAGTTAACTATTAGAAAGCAAATTAAATTTAGAATTGGATTTCTAACTTCTCTTTGTCAACATTTTAATTATAAAAGGAAGATTGAATTCATATCTGGAAGGAAGTGAATGAATGATATTTTAATTACATCGGCTTCAAGCTTGGAGATAAGTTGTAGGGGCCTCGAGGAGTTCTGGTTTAGAGGCATTTCTGTTGACTCTCGCTGGCTTGAGTGTAATATATAGGAGTGCCGTTGTAAATTAGTCACATGTCGCCCAAGTTGTTGCGAGAGTTAATTGACTATACTGTTGGGATCTAGAGTACGTGCGCTTACAATACTGGGAGTTACCGACACCCTGGGCTCTGGGTCCAAAACGGCTTCCCACCTCCTATCGTACCGCAAGCTCTAAGCCCTGGGAACGTGTTGATGAATTATGTATTAAAGTTAATCAAGGGAACAATCCGTGCTCGGGAACCCTCCCCCGAGGCTTTACCTCCCCCACTGAGTGTACTCTGTTATCACGAAGTGCATTTAAGCACATGATTACTTGCTAATTTGGAAGCTACGGATGAGAAAGCCGGTGACCCCTCTCTCAAAACACGTGACCTCTCACCTTACAAGCAACTTCTGACATTTTGATTTCCCTTTGGACTTTGAAACTGTGCAAACTCACGGCCTCCTAATTAATACAGAATACAAACATAATTTCTGCATTAAACCTAGATCACTCACTATAAACTAGGTCAATGATAATAATCTACCTTATTACTAACGTTCTTTCCACAATTTCCAACAACAGTATGGGTCTCCCAGCTTATTTAACTCCTAATATATATTTAAGGTTGGGTATTTAGGGTGGTATAAAAATATGATTACTAAATTACTCAGTCTCATAACTTAAGGTTATGAAAGAGTATTACCTAATCAAATAGAAAAGGTGATCATGAGGTATTAAAAATTGAAAAGAGTAATAAACAGAAGTAATAGTTTTTTACGCACCAAGGAAAGAAACAAAGTCATTACACTCTGTGCTTTTTTTAAAGAAAAATAAATTGGCTCTACTGTTTACAAATCTTATTATTTTATTTATTTTATTATTTCTTAAAATAACATCAGTATTATTAACTTAAGCTAATGGGGTACTTACTTTCCTCCCTCATTTTTATTTTTCTCCCTAATTTTTACTTTCCTTCCTCATTTACACATCTAGGCTATAATGGGATCCATTCCTCCCTATAAACTAGGGTGGAATGTTAATGTTTTCTCCCTTCTGGAGGAAAAAAAAGCTTACTTAGATTATGCAAACGCATTATTACATATTAAAAAGGTAGGAACAGAACTGCAATTTGACCTCTCACCCATTGTGTTCATAGCTATTTTCTCAGGAATTAGATTCTTCCGGGGAAAACGAAAGCAATTCAGTTTAGAGCTAAAATTAATTTTTAGATTTCACTTCGGGGTATGATTTCGATGAATATATGCCAAATTTTATCGACAAGTAGCAGAGAGAAAGACACTTACTTGAATTTTAAAATCTCATAATTGAATTTTTACGCCCTTAGAATTCTTTCTCTTTATATATATATATATATATATATATATATATATATATATATATATATATATATATATATATATATATATATATATATATATATATCCTATGCATATGAAAAAATAAAAACATAACAAGAGGACGACTGAGATACAAACGTCGAGGAAGACCTTAAAGACAAAGGAAATTTCCTGATCAGTGGCATACTCTCTGAAAACCCGACTTTGAGGTTTAAGGAGACATGTTTCCAAAACGTAAATAGGAAATACCTATATAAAAATAATAGGTTCCATTAGCTCGTATAGAAGTTGGCAGTTGGCTCTCCTATAAATACCAAGGTAAGGAACATCGGACGTAGTCACATCTCGGATGGGTGACCATGACAACAGATCTAGGTTCAATTCCCGAACCGCCCCCACTCGGTGATCTCCCAACATCGCTTTATAAATTGGTAGCCACTCGTATGAAGTGACGACTAGTAGTGATTGCCAGTGACTAGTGTGAAATGAGAACTAGTAGTGAATTCCAGCGACTAGAATGAAATGAGAACTAGTAGAGAATGCCAGCGACTAGTGTGAAGTAAGAACAAGTACTAGTAGTGAATGCCAGCGACTAGTGTGAAATGAGAACTAGGGGTGAATGTCAATTACATTAATCCCCTGTCATCAGATACATATATAGCTGTATTAGCTCTTTGGCAGGCCTTCCACAGGCAGTACCACAGTTCCAGAGGAAGTTAATGCCATAAAAATAATAAATAGTATTATTACAACAAATTGTATGTTAATTACGACCGAGAATTCGTCGAACTTACTCATGGTGAATTATAGTCATTGAACTTTCATGAATAACCAAAGAACGGTCTCGATCAGTTTTTGGGTTGAATAATGTACTAACATTATTAGTTTACTAATATCAAAACTAATACTAATAATCTAACTAATACTACTACCAACCTTACTAATGAAAAAAATAATTCTCCAATGATGGCATATTTAATAGACAAACGCTCCAGCTATTACTGTTAAACATTATTGTTCCATTATTCATTATTCAGAGCTAAAGTTACACGATGATGACGTCTGATGTTCACAGTGCCAAGGAGTCCTCGGTTGATTCCATCATACTGAAATCCGAGGTTTTTCGGTAGAGACCGCATTTCATGAGCACTTCAGATATATTTAACTCAGGGCCTCCACTCGAAAACCCCGAGTTCCAATATGAAGATATTCGCAAGACGATTCTATCCTGAAGACGTCTCTCTCACGGCGGTAGATAGAGAATTTAGCAATTTAATTCAACTTATGTATTTTATCATTTTATGATAATATTATACCAAAAAACCTATTTTGCTACTCGAGTATTTGTGTTTCCATTTAATTACGCCCTAACAAAACTTTTGTGATCAACAACAATCGTCTGGCGCTTTAATTAACTTTTACAATCAATTATAGCCTCTCTACTTAGAGAAACTTTTAAGCCGATAAAATTTTTTAATTTAAAATTTAAATTATGAATATGGTTCAATGACTATATTTTTATTTTATAACGGTATTACGGATACTTTTCCAGCACTTAAAACACAATAATAACACTATCATGTGAATATTACAAGGAAATCTCTCTATGACATTACCTATGATAAATTGCAGTGATAATATTACCCTTAAATTAATTAATTACTACAGTATGCATTGAGGTTCTATCGCATACTATCCCTTTATAATTATTACAGATGAAAGGAATTTTAATATATCTGCAATATTCATTTATCTTTGAAAACTAATCCCTGTTTTCTAATATTTATCATATTTTCAAACTAATTGTTATCTACCTTCATAGTTTTCTTAATTCTCATTGATTCGTGTTGTTAAGTTTCTAGCCATGTACCTCATTTTAAATCCTCGATACAATTCTGTTGGTTTTTGTGCAGCTGACTATTTTCAACATCTTCGGAGGGCTAATTACCCCCACTTGCGGTCATCTAATCGAGCTGAAACATGGCACCTAGAATCTGAACCAAATTGTTTCCTTTTCAATTTTTTAACTAATTTGCCGATGACTCACACAACCAAAGCATAAATATAATGGATCTATAATAAAAATAGACTGCCAATTGGTGTGGCACCAGTGGCGATCCTAGGGAGGGGCAGGGGGGGCTATAGCCCCCCCTGGGAGAAAATTAGCCCCCCCTAGAAGAAAATTAGCCCCCTCGAAAGAAAATTAGCCCACCATTAAAATTTTTTTTAAGAAATATTTTTTTTTATTATTATTATTTTTAGACTAAGAAGTAGTATCCGAAGTACTGAGTAGCCTCCGAGCCGAAGGCGAAGACAGGCTATGAATAAACGAGGCAGAAATGTTTCCTTTGCTGCCTTGTTGCTGTTGAATACAATATTTTATCTACGGGCGGCAGAAAAATGAAACTGCTAAAATACTATCTTTTAACATACTTAATTAATATGTGTCATATTAATAAGATGACATAAGTATGTTGATAAAGAAATCAAATATGAAGCTTGAGAATAATATCAATTGTGAATAACAAACTGAAGCTATAACAACAAAATACTAAACACACGTTCATAACATACATAACTGTGGAATGAATAATGTACGCAATATAAAATATTAATTTATATTTTTACCAACAAATTACTAAAAGTATTAAAGATATATTCTTCTGCTTAAAAGAAAAGAAGTAACTAGGATAAATCAAGAAAATTAGCTAGTCTAATCTAGAATCTAGAATGACTTCAACAATAATTAATGTTGGATGTTTACATGAAGCTGCAGTGTGGCCAGTGACTCCGCTATTTTTTTTTAATTACAGATCTACTATTCATTGAACTTATTTAACAGAATTAACAAATATAAACAAATTATTTAAATATTAAAACGTTTATATATTAAATTTTACTTATTCGACTATAATTATACAATGTTATAAGATGGAGATAGTAGTATAAACTGAGAAATAATTCATGGTTATACCTTATGGTGGGGCGATGAAAATTTCCGAAAAAATGTAATTTATCATGTCGTTACTACCGAAAAAAAACATTTTGATCCCTTGGAGGATCGAACCAGGGACCCTTGAGGTCAGAGAAAAAAATATATAACGGTAAAAATTAATTATGTAACAGGTACGCTTAATCATCTACAAAACCCTAAAAATTACTTGGACGCAAGTGCAAGTACTTCCCCGTGATTTTTTAACTTAATTTTTTATTATTTAGGGAAAATTATGGAAGGTTATGGTTAGTTTAGGTTAAGGTTAGAATTTTTTGACCTTCTATCATTGCCACATTAAACGTGACACTTTGCGTTTATAAAAAAAAAAAATATATATATAAATAAAATATAATTCTGATTTTATCGAGATGCTACAACCGGAATCGTTTTTGTACAGAGATACTGTAAAAAAGACAAATTCTGTAAAAAGGAACAGTTAAAAAATAAGTAAATCGGACAGTACGAAATATAGGTGGGCCAAATAGTGCAGTTGCAATTTTACCAATGATGTCCCAAAACTTAATCTAAAGTTTAAACTTTATCCAAATTTTTGCTAGGGCCCCCACTTTCGTCGGGGGGCTACAATAGCTCGACCACCTTCCCAAAATTCAATGTCCCATTTTGGACTAAACTTTATATTATGGCCACCCTAAGAAAACATGTTTTCCACAACTATTGAATAAATGACACATTTTATTATAGATGTGAAGTAATATTGCATAATTGCTATTACCTGATCTATTTAATCTACCATGATTAGATGCACACCTTTTATTATTTTACAATTACTATTTTTAAGTTTGTATTGAAATTTCTTCGTTGGTCAGAGCACTGTAACGGAAATATAGAGGCCCATGGTTAGAGTCCCGGTGCTGGGGTCTATTTTTCTCTGTCTATTTCCAATTGTTAATAATAATTATAATTTTATTTATTTAAAAATTAAAATTCTTTTAAAAATACTTGTGCATACTTTTGTGCCAACGAAAGTAGTTTAATTTATTTTATGAAAAAGAATTAAAATCAAATTTCACCTCAAAGAAGCATAAAAACGATGTTTTGAGTGGTCATATTTTATAAATTTTCCTTCCAATAATGCACTGCTGTCGACCTCCATGTTAATTTTAACATTTTTGTTATCTATAAATATTATATTGTTTCTGACAATTTATACATTTTTAATTAACCTATACAGTTTTTAAACCAATCCTTTTGTTATCCTCATGTTAAAATTATTATTATTTAAAGACCAATACTTTTTTCTGTGATGATATATCATAGGAGACTGTTTAAATAAGCCTCCAACTATACTTACAATAGAACTTCCCAGTCCCAGTTCAGTGGCAATTATAACATTCTTGAATGAATTTAATTGTTTAGCCTCACGAAAAAATTGCATAGAATTGCCTTGGGGAAGGACTGCAATAACATATAACATACAAATGAGTTCTTCCTGGTATATTAAAATGTATACTACACCCGCAAAACATGGGGGGCTTTAGCCCCCCCAGAACTTTCAACCCAGGATCGCCACTGTGTGGCACATAGCTTCCTCGCATCCTATCACGTAATTCATTGATTTTATGCTTTTCCAAGCCATTATTGTCTAATTTGTTTGTTTCCCCCGTTTATTTTTTAATCTGTCAAAATTGTTATGATTTTTTATACGAATTAAAGTATCAATTTAGCAAACGTTAAAGAGCGCAGACGGTTCAAACTAATCTGGGACTATCTGCGGGTTACTTTCGATAAACTATAAAAGTTTCATACAATTCAGATAAGTACTTATGAAGCTGTAGGTGTAAATAAATGTATGTTTGTGTGGATTTAGATGGGAAACAAATGAGCGCAGAAGGTTGAAACTTATATGGCACCAACAATGGGCTAATCATGATCTAACATCCAAATTTCATTAAAATCGGACGTGTAGTTTTTAAGATATGATGGTTCGCAAAAATAGAGCGACAGACAGACACGGAACCAAAAATGTTCCCTGATGTCTGAAACGGATTTCTGTGAAGGAATATTTGAAATCGGAGACCTAAACATTTTTCGATATTCGGAACGATCACGTAGCTTCCGTTACCTTCGGTAAGTTTGGAAGCAAAAATTGTTTTATAGGTTTATTTTTATACCAAGCGCAACTATTTTAATTCATCAACTCTCTATAATCGGTATTTGAATCAACACTGCATAACAACCGCGATGTTTTTTGGGTCCTTATCCAGTAACTATTTTCATTAAAATTTCTTCATTACCTTAATTCTATATTCAACACCTCCTCTTTACAGCTTCTAACTAATAATAATTATGTCCGATTAAAAAAAGTCATTACAAATTTAAGAAACCAAACTATTTTTTCACTTAATAATGTGATTTAACTGTTAATTACATCAACTTTGTCTTTTTCATCTTCACTTTAGGAATTTTCTCTTGGTTAAAAAGAAAATAAAAACCCTTTTTTTTTTTCATCCGAGTGAGAAAACTTGTTGTCTTGGTTTTTAATTTGAGGATATTAGTTAAATTAATGGTTTGCTGAGGCGGGTGGGACGGCTGATGTTGCTAAGTCGAGACCAAGCCCTTAACCGGATGAATATTTATAAGGTCTGGGCTTCAAATTAAAGTTGACAGGGCTCGGGGATGCTTTAGGACTTGCTTTGCCATATTCCTCCAGGCCATATTATTCCAAGCCCTGACCAGAAATTGTCCTTTAATCAAATCAAATGTATTCAAATAAATAACAGTTTCCACTCTCTTCTCCAATTTTGTTATCATTTCATTTTTAAGATTAAATGAGTAACAAAGTTGAGAATTTGAATCATTATAATTTTATATTCTCTCACTATCGCGCCTTTCTCGCGTGTTTTACGCATTAGAGTTATAAGAAAACAAATAAATGGTTTATATAATTAGACAAAAAAAATGTGGTTAATCAAATAAAATATCCCATCTAAAGCAATTCATTTTATTAGCTAGTTATGAGTATGGAATTTTAAATTGCATGAATGTATAAACTTGTATAAAAATATGATTGTAAACGAGAACTATCAATTTTTGTTCGCGAATAAACCTTTTTTTGCGACAAGCATGTTGACGTATCTAATATAGAACAAATTAATTTATTTAAAATCCCAATAAAACAAAGTCTATAAACTTACGACGTGGAGCCCTCTAGGTACAAGACAATTACGACATAGACCATAATCATGTTAAATGCACAGTGAGATATGAAGGTTTAACCATGCCGTCTTGGCCTAAGTAAGGCTTTATCATGCACAACGTTATCACTATGGAGATATCTGAGTGAACATAGCTGAGAACAAGGCTTGTTAGGATAAGCAATATCATTCCAGAGAAACATGACATAGGGACATATTTCTAATATATATGAATACAGAAGCAGGTACTTGTATATAATGTCACCTCTATTCAACCAGGTATGACAGATGGAAGCAAACAGCCAGACATAATATAATCAAGGTGGAAATGTTCTGAGGGCTTCTGGAACGTTGAGACAATGCTTTAGCTAGAAATTCTACATCCGCGTGGGTAGTATTCAACAGAAATGCTACATTGCTCCGTAGCATTATCCAGCCATATTATTGCACGTACTTAGCATAACATTTACCTACCTCCATCATAACATAACTTTAGAATAAGTGTGTATATTAACAAAAAATCACGAACAACTAATTAAAAACACTGAGCATTGAACGTAATACTGCCAATACTAGTTTCTTACAAATTTTAAATCTCACATATCTAACATATACTAGAATCTACATACATTAATATTTATAATAAACAGATCTCAATGGATATATGTACTTAAATAGTCTGTCAATTACTACGTTCACACATCGTTTCGAAAGCGTTTCGGATCCAATTCGTTTTCAAAACGATTCGCGTTCATACAACAAAAAATTACAGGTGGTCGAAATATTTGTTTTTGATATTTCATAACGGTGACGTCACGAGTAAAACCTTCTTTGTTGTTACCTAATATGTCCACGTATTTTTTACATTTTATTTACAAGTTATTAAAAGTTTTTATAGGTTCTTTATAGTATTAACTTTTGTTTAACAACGTTTTTGCAGTTTAAAAAGAAGAAACGGAAGCTCACGAAAACAAAGAACTTGAAAAGAGTAAAATAACCTGATATCTCGATCCCCTCCCCGACCTGTTCATACGAGCATTTTAAATTCGATTCCCCGTTCCGATCACGTATTTTTGGTGGAGCGGATCTAAACCGATACGATCCGTCGATCTCCGTTCATACAGCGTTTTGAACTAGCGGATCATTTTCAAAACTGTTTCCAAAACGATGTGTGAACGTAGTAAATTAGAGTAGACTGTAGACCATAGCTTCCTCACGGTCCTTTTATAGGAGAAATAGTCGCATTAGTAATATAATAGGATTAAAGGTTTGGTGTTGTGTGGACTTGTTTCGATTCCCACATATTTTTAAATATGACGTTAAAAATTTTATTTTAAAGAAAATAATAGTGAGTGTAATTATATTGTGACTCATGTGATTTGAAAAACTATAAGGTAATTATATTTTGTTTTTTATTTATAGAAAAATGTATTGCTGAAAATTGTTAACTTTAATTTAATTTTAAAGAAATTTCTATTTGTAAAAAATTGTTAACTATAATTTAATTTTAAAGAAATTTTAAATTTCTGAATAATCTATTAATTTGTCAAAAATTGTTTATATGTTATAGCCTGAAGAAGCCCCAATGTGGAGGGCGAAATATAGCACATTTTATAAAAAAAGAAAAGTTATGTTTTATATTTAATATATAAAATACCTTTTCCAAACAAAACCCTATACAAGGCCAAATATTTCCGTAGAGAAAATTGTTAATGAAAATTCATGGGTTCAAAACTACAAGATAAAGAACACATATTTTTATTTATTTATTGATATGCGCTCTCGGTTGGAATAAATGTAGGGATCATCTGCGGGAGATTTTCTACAATCCTTCTAAATTTCTATAAAATCTGATAAGTACTTTTAAAGATATAGGTGTAAATAAAAAAGTTTCTGTTCATGCAAGAGGAAGCAATAGGCGCTGAAGAAGGATGTCATTAACATGGGGCCCATAATCGGTTAAAGATGACCTACTATCCCCATTTCATTAAATTCAGACGAGTAATCACTTTGTTAACAAGTTAAACTAACTTAAGTTTACTTAAGTAAACTTAAGTAGAGTAATAAACTAACTAATTTCTTATACTTTAAATTGACAATTTGAATCTTTTTATCTAGGATATTATTATATTGTTAAACATGACTGTGAATAAACCCACATTTAATTCAAGAATACATAGTCATTCTCATTTCTGTATAATAGTGAGGAACTGATATCAATGCCTACCTGTCATGCTGAATAACAAAGTCTGGCATATAATGGCCAATTAGGAACATATAAATTTCACATTGCAACACAGATGGAATTCATGTTATCATGTAACATGATATAGATAGCATAATTAGCTAATACATATATCGAAAAGGAGAATTCCATTGGTCCGAGACAGATATATTATATATATATATATATTACCTGTGTTTGTATATGTCAAAGATACTTCATCATGCTCATATCATTGTCGAAATTATTCCCACAGTCATGGGTGCTTTGTCATACATAAGATTTTTCTATTCTTAAGTGTGTTTCTATACTAATACTTCGGGAATTAGATTTATTCTGAGAAAGCAACATTAAAGTTATAGAAACCAACTGCCTTAATAGATTGATTATACAAATTCTTTGCATCCACTGCCGTGAGAAAAACTTTTTTTTGCGCCCTCCAAATGTAAAATTGTATTTATCGATTTCTTCTCGCGTAGGGTACTAACATTTCATAAAAATTGCTTTAATTTATTTGTTTAAGCCCTTCGCGGCACTTCTTTAGATTGTTACTCCTCTTATAAAAAAACAAAGGGGAGTAACAATCTGAAAAAGTTGTACGGAATGTTCTTCTTTAGACTGTTACTCCCCATATAAATACAGAAGTGTGATATTCCTTTGTCTTAAAGTACATTGGACTACAATCCTTTGTCTTTATAGTTATTCAGTCAAAGTTATTTATATTTGAAAAAACATAGGGGAGTAACAATCTAAAGAAGAACCCCTTTCGCTTCAGAACAGACGATAGACTGACTTTTCATTACGAATATTACTATTAAAGAAATACATAAAACAGACAACACAATAAAAAACAAATAAGCACATTCAGTGATGGATTTTACTAGGCTAGAAACTTAGTTTAAGAGCGCTGATTAAAAAAATGTATGTCAAATTCTTCATGAAAACGAATCAAAGCTAGAGCATTATATCCAGTCATATGTGTAAGCTTGCTACAATGAACTCGGGAATGTTGATGGAAGGTTTCAATATGAGACAGCGTGTGAAGGGTTCGGTTGGCTGAAAGCATTCGGGTCAAAGCGTCTAGTTCAGTTCGGCTCCAGTTGGTTCGGGAAGATTCGAACATCTTCGTAACTAGGTCGTATAATATCTACGAAATATCAACACAAATCTATCCCTTCCAAAACAAAATTCAAATGATTTAATAATAACTAAAAAAAAAATCGACGAGATAACTTAGTCAAACTTTCTCATATTATTAAAACTGTTTATAAATTTCACAATATCTTACTTAATTGATTTTTAAATTAAAAGGTGTTGAATAGGTTTTTACTTTTTGTTTTCAATGTTCAACAAAATCAGATTTTTTTCATCAATATCTCTAGGTATAATATATATATATAACTAGATTTTTTTTCCGGGAAATTAAATTTAATCGTTAGATTTGTATTTAAGTGGAGTATATTTAACTTTATTTTCAAGTTTTTCTGAGTCTGCTGGTTTCTAAGTTTGTTTGGGGTGACGCCCATTTGGAGCTAAAATTCATTGCTCAATTTCACCACGGGGTATGAATTTTTTAAAAAAGTAAGCAGACACACACTTTTTAAAAACCACTTTTTAGTACTCAGGGGACCCTCCTAACGTGTAAATCCATTAAAATCTTCAAAATCGTATTTTCGCGCCCTTCATAAGAGAAAGTAAAAAAATTAACTATTTCATTTATAAATACAAATACAACAGAATTTCTAAAACATTTAAATGAAATTTATTGTTTAAAAGAGAAGTCTATAAATGTTCGTCTATACACGATAACATTATCCTGCTTAACGTGAAGCCCTAATGTTATTGTTATACATTTATTTTAAAATGTTAATGTTTAAAAAGGATTCATACTATAAACTAATTTTCATATTGACTTATAATTATTACTAGCTGAAGTTCCCGGCGTGCCCCGGGTGTTTCAAATATAAAATTTTTGGTGAATAAAATAATAAATAGATGTAGATTTATATAAATAGGCCCAGAACATTGGAAAATAAGTGTTTATTGATCTTTGTGTTGTGTGAAAATAATGTTAAAATTATATATATATCCCACGCAAATGACCATAACAGTCATATAATGATTATATATTATTAAGTTAATTATGCGGTATGTGTTATATCATAGTCCCAGTTCTTTAGGCTGCTTATCTTTTCTTTCCCATTTCTTAATTTCTACTCTTTAGGAATGGACAGAGATTTTTATACTATGCATATTCTTATTCAGGTCTTTAGGGTATTAATAACTTTATTTCAATCCTCTTTTGAGGCCTCTTCAGGCCTAAAAGAAGATTTTTAAATTTTATTTCTTCCATCAACACTAACATACAAGAGATTTTTAAGCAGAACTTAACAGCTATTTTTCTTCCCCCCCCCCCTCCCCATTTTACCCCCAAGATGCTGATATCGAAAAAAAGGTTCTAAGGAGTCACCTATTCGATAAGACAAGCACTTTTTTTTAGTAAAACCAACAGCGACACCGCTATGAAGTGATAAAGACAGTTAAAACTATTAAAGCGGACCTAAACGTTTAAAACAGAGAAAACAACGTTTTAACCGATATCTTACGTTCTAACATAACAATTTCACTAAAACTTCATATACATCGTTTAAAGCACAATTGAAACAGGCACAATGTAAAATTTCAACTAGATACATGCAGAAGTTTTTGTGTAGTGAAGTGATGCATTTTATAATAGGAATGGCCGGGAGGTGTAGATGAGTTGAGGAATAGTGGAAAAAACCCCTTCCCTCCCAACAAACTCTATTACAATCATATTCTTTAACTATTAACTCATGTTTAACTATCTAATATTTATTGCATTACGCTCGCTTCAATGATAGAGCCACGCGATGCCTAGTGATTAATAAGTCATTAGGTAGAATTTGGCCTTAGGAGTAGCTCATAAATGTCCGCCATCTTAAAAATGAGTGAGTATTTGGGAAAAACACTAAACCAGTATTTTTACCAGAAAGATGACAAATATGCCAATTTGGTTCAGATAACTCAAAAAAATAAAGGAGCCTATAAAGAACATACGCGCACAAACACAGCCACGTTTACTTGTATACATAGATTAAAGAACAATAATATTTTTAAAAAAAATCCAATTCCAGTTTAAGTTAAGTAAACGAAATTTATTGAGGCAAAGATTTAGTCTATTGAAGGTAATTTAGAAATGTATTATATAAATAAAATTAATATTTGAGATAAGGTTTGGTAAGACTAAGTTACAATACGTGACAGAGGAGAAATCCTAGATAAGTGCAATCATAAATAAACCCTTTCCTCCTTAGTTTTCATATTGATAAGGACTTAAACCCAATTTTAAGAGGTCGAGAAAGATTAATTTATGTAAATGTTGTATTATTTAGAATTTAGACAATATAAAATCTCTTTTCTTAAAAGAAATTCTTCCAATATAGAATAATTTTCTTAAAAACTAATTTCGGAGACATAAACAGAGAACATGTCAAATTGCTAAAGGTAGAAAGGACCAAAACTGGGGAGGGGAAAGGTGTTAAGTATAATAAACAGGTCAAGTGTGTGCTAGTCAGCACACAACGAGGGTCCGTAGGCCACACTGTATAGTGTTTAACTGTAAAGTGTATAAACAGTGTTTTTTTAAAATGCTAAAAAGCTTACTTTGAACTATTCTAAGGGTCTGATATTCTCAAAACACTCTGATAAAGTAGTTTTTTGCCACTGTACGGGACTACAACCATATAAATACATCGAAAAGACCATAATTATTAAAAAATATTGTGTCAATAAAAAAATAAAATAATATTTTTTTCGAAATTTCCAAAAAGTGGTATCTTTACTTTTGGTCGAAGAATGCTCAGGAATTTTCTCAGATTTTTTGCACTTCACATAAGCGAGATAGAGGGGGGGGGGGGGGCACGTTTGACACCCACTTCAACTTCTTTACTTATTCCTCCCTCTAAAATATACGTAATCACAAATGAAATGTGACTATTTTTAATCATGAATAGAATAGCTTAATAATAGAGTAGGAAAAAACTAGGATTAATTTAATTTTGATGTATTAATCATTATTATAATAAAAATACTTTATAACTTATTATATAGAACTTTATATTTATATTATTACTGTAAATACGTTATTTAAATTACATATTGATTTTTAATCTTAAAAAAACATAATTACATACCATAAGAAAACAACATACCAAGTTCCAATTTGTCCAAGTTAAAAAAATTCTTACCTGTAACAGAAAATAAAATGAAATGCATTAAAATATATTATATTATATTAAATTAATAATATATTAAATTAATACAAATTAAAATAAGCGGACTCAATAGGGTGTTTTGTGGTCACTGAGATCTCACCGAACCGAGAAAGCCGAGTTAGCAGAAAACAAAATTAAATACAATTAAGGTATTATGTATAAATTTTTTTTTTTTTTTTTTTTGAGAGCAATAAATTGTAATAAATTATTGAAGTAAAAGAGCAGTAAATAGAGTATTTTTTTTTTTTTAAAAAAAGGGGATTTACATGTTATTTCACAACAAATATCAGTACTACAAAATAGTACGAATTCACTTAAAAACAGTACAACTGAAGGACCAGTAAACTGTTTTGACAACATCCCTAATTAAGAGCGTCGCCTTATACTTATTGATCTATATTTGAAATTAATAGAATAATTTAATGTAAATAAAACACAATTGTGAACTAAAACATGAAAATCTGGCCGATACAACTCCTACAAAACTGTCTTATATATTAGTATATTATTATTTGGTCCAGTGTTTTCCATATACATACATATATGTGTTGTTTTGAGCATTCGTGGTTACATTTAATTATTATCAAACATCTAATCAAAATTTATCAAAAAAATTACTTATCCCTGGCAGGGAATCGAACCCAACCTCTCACCCTTTGCGTTTATAACTAATTTCTCAAGAACTAGCAGTAGCCTTGGTTTTCCACAGGGAAAACTATTTTTATGATTTAATTAGTATATAAATATAAAATATTTTATTAGTAAACTAATTGGATAAAAATTAAATCGTTTTCGAGAAATAATTTTTGCTTCCAAGCTTTCAGAAGGTAACGAAAGCAATAAAAATATTTTATGTCTCCGATTTAAAAAATTCCAAGACAGGGTGGGAGATGTCATCAGGTGATGTATATAGCTGGAAGGAAGGAAGGTATCCCGCCGCCAGTGGGCTATGTTTAAGTTTGAACGAGCCGTGTCGGTTTATTGGACAGTTGGGTCGATTTCTGTCTGACTCACTTGTTGCCACTTGCGCGGTCTCGGTATTAGATTGGTGTTGTTTTTAGTATGAGTATAAAAGCATTATGTTTCGATGGTGGATGTCTGCGAAGTTCGGTGAAATGGTAAGATGGATGTGTCATGTCCAGAGTTTGTGGACTGAGCTATTAAAAGGTTCCGTCAGAGTGCGCTCGTGTTTCGTGTTCGTAGTTTGTTGGTTGTCTGTTGCCGGAAATTCAACTCCCCTCTAGCTCCCTTACTTTACGTTCCCCTGTTGTTTCTAAATGTCCTCATTCTGTCAACCAGAAGTTTTTAGAGGATGAGACAAAAAAACATTTTCCGTGAAACAATGTGCGAGTCGAGGAAACTGCCAACTAAACTCATGTTTTTTATAAAGAAAAACCTTGCAAAACGACAGGTGTTAAAAGACACATTTTAAAAAAAGGATTGCTTCCGAGCTTACCAAAGGAAACGGACGCTATGTATAGCTCTGAAAAGCAAAATATTTTTAAGAGGCTGATTTCAAAAATTCCAAGACAGAAATTTGTTTGAGGCATCAGGAAACATTTTTGGTTCCGTGACTGTCCGTCGGTCTGTCTTTCGCTCAATTTTTGCGAACCAACATACATTAAAATCTACTCATCCGATTTTAATAAAATTTGGATGTTAGGTCACAATTAGCCCATTGTTAGTCCCATATAAGTTTCAACCTTTTGCGCCCATTTGTTTCTCTTTCACATGCGCACAATCATACATTTATTTACACCTAATAAGAATAGCCCCAAATTAATTTCAACCGTCTGCGCTCTTAAAATTTAATTTTCATGAGAAAATGACCCTGCAATGAGTTAATTAAGATATCTATTTGTTAACCTTACTGAAATGGTTTTAGATTTGTATCCATTGACAACTTAATTACTCCAGAAAATTTTCCTGGACTGGATTTTCCTTACATAAAAGAGACTTAGGGAGAAAACAGTTGAATGTAATTGCACTAATATGATGTTATTTGGCCTGCTTGGTTGATTGAGTTAACAACTTAGTTGGCAAACAGCCCAAATGGACTTTCATTGTAACCATTGATTGCAACTGGAGATCATTAGAAGAGTTCAGTTGGCAATCAGATCTAATGTGATACAGTCTTTTAAGAAGGAGAACACAAATTAACTAAGCTAATGATAAAAATTAAAAAAAAAAAAAAAAAAAAAAAAAAAAAACAATGATGGGACGGATTGAGGTTTTAATTACTTTTCGTAGCACAAGCATGCTAGATTGAGGCATATTTGAGAATCTTTGCTGCGACTAGTGAAACAATTTGGCCCATTTGGAACGAGAGGATTACATCATCCACCTCACAGTTAGCTAATTTTAGCTTAAATAACGCTCTCCCTCTCCGGATGTATTTGTACCGTTAAGCCGAGGAGGGATGATTATCATGGTTAGATTCATTTCATTTTTTTCCTAAATCCAATATTTATTTTATTATATTAGGCTATAAAGGTGTAAAAAAGGAATTTTCTTCTCTCTCTTCTAAAAATATTGATATGATACCAAATTTTAACTCGTCAAAGAATGAGGATTAATACACATTTGTCCTTTGCTAATAAAAGTTGCGGCGTTAAATCAGCATCTGAAATCTATTTTATAATCTAAAGTTAGATTTGATTGAATCTAATGTAATTGTGACTTGTTTTGCAATGTTTCTTTGGAAAATATCTTTGATGTAACTCTGGGGTATTATTTATATTTTCTATTGCAAATGAGGATTGTTTAAAAAAAAATATTGATGTGAATATTGTTAATTTTAAAATAATCTCCCTTGCAGTTTATGTTATTGTTTGAATGTTACACCTAAGATGTAATTGAAAGTTTAGTGTGAAGCTTGTCAAATAATGAAAACGTTGGATTAGGACTTTGATGGTAAGAGGTAGGTGAAGCTTTCTAAGATATTATTGAATCTGTATCAATGAATAATAGAGCAAATCATTTAAGAAAATCAGTACTACCTCAAACTCTTGAACTAACTCTTCTCTTCTTTTCTACTCTCAACGACACTAAAGATTAATGGTCGAAAACCGACTTTGACAGTTAAGTAATACAAGCGGCTTGTCAATTTACCATAGTGGAAAACATTTTTTCTATATTTTTATAATATGATTCTGTTGTATACCTGTTTTAAATGTGGCCATGAAATTATAATTTAGTTATTGCATCAGCAATCTATGAAGAAAAAACTGTAATTATTGTGACTAATAAAGACTGAAGCAATTCTCAGCTAAAAGCTACACCCAATTTAAACAAATCAATAGAGTGAAAAGAAATGCGCATTTGTAAGACAGCAGTCAATAAAGGAAACGTAGAGGAGTAGGCAGTAAAGAGGTTGCAACTGTAGTCAGTTGTAAGTCGATAGCAGCCATTAGGAGCACATCCTTTCAGCTTGTTACACCTTAATGGATTTAGAACGCCATCATTATTCTTTACTCCAAGGTACAGAGTACACGAGTCTTGCATATCCTTCTTCTTACACCTTATTCCACCATGTCGGAGGGTTTGCTTTCTACTCGTCCTAGTTTAACCGAAAGCCTGACACGTCATTACGCCGGCCCCCATCCCCATCTCTGGAATTCCAGACACTCCCTCACGCCTCCCATCCTTCAGCCTGCCGTCAGCTCCCTTCATCACGTGACACCCCAGACGTGAGATGGGTGCGCAAGCAAACCCGACACCCCTCACCGTGTATTTCCTTTAAAATCTAAACCCTCAGAAGAATTTCTTTTAACGCCAACACAATTTTCAACAGGCTGTCTGTCCTCTTCCCATCTTACAGGAAACATTTAGGAACTTAATAAATAAACGCGAAAAAACTTTAATTTAATACGTTAGTTGAAATTCCAACTTATTATTTTTTTTCTTTCTGACAATTATTCCGACTACAACATAAATTGCATTGTGCTACCTGATGACGTTCTTTTAACAAATAAATTATCCTTGAAAACTATAAAACTAGTTAACAGGGACCTCATTCCATCTTGAACATTATGATCTTAGTGCTGAGTAGCTAAGTAGCAAGGAAGACAAGAAAAAGAGCAGCTTAAAGTATAGATTTATTACCTTCCAGGTCATCTGTCTGGTTATAAAAGGTGGGAGGTTTAGTCTGTATAGAATCAACGAAGTCACCACCGAATCACTATAGAACTTAGCTTATTTATATTATTGAGCTGGTTATAATGATCGGTTTTTAAATAAACTACGCAGACAAAACTATTAAAATATTAAAACTAGGACAGCGAGGCTCTTATAATAAAGTTATCAAAGAAATTGATTATTCATTTTAATACAACGTAAGAACAAAAAGTTAGATGTACAAGAAAACAATCACTCAAATGCTAGTTCCATCGATTTTAATAACTTTGATAAAATACATTTAATTTAAATCATGTGTGAATATTACACATTAGTGAGTGTTACTAATATGAAAAAACGATTGTATACATGAAAAGTGGAGTAATTTAATTAATAATAATAGCCTACTTAAACCAAGCTTTTATTATAAATCCTTTTTACACACATGCATTTTGGTTGCGTGAGCCATCCGCAGGTAGTATGTTTATAAAAAAAATGCTTTGAACATTTTCATAACAATCATGGTTATTGAGTATTAATCGAGCATCATCGTTATTCAGTGTGTGTTAGGGTGGGTAATCTAGTTAACGACGTTACTACAAAAAACTAAAAAAAATCGTGATTGTTATGAAAATTTGCAAAGCGTGTTTTTATAAACAAAAAACTTGCATATTCATGATGGATTTATAATAAAAAAAAGTTACGGAAATGATGTATTCAAACAATGATAGCAGCATTCAATGATATTGGTGAAGTTATATAATTAAAGTGGCATGCTCCATCAAGTTTCTCACCCACTCAAATATGGTTTCTTCCTTAACTGGAATAACGATTTTTGAGTAAAATTCCACTGCGCATTGTAATTACTGTTGCGACCGGACTAGAATAATAATGTGGGAAACAACTAATAAAACGAGAGAAATTCCCAATTCTCAAATGGTAAAAAGAGGGGGAAAAGCTATAAAATTAATAATGACCCCATTTTACAACCACACCTGGGGGCGGTTTAAATTAAATTTTAACCCCCACCTCTACCAAAATTAAAGTTATAAACGCCAAAATTGCTAAATTAAATTAAATTCCTCGTTCTCATAAAGTATTTTAAATGTTTGAAAAATGGCGAAATTTGTCGGATTGCAATAACTTAAAATCAGACAATGTAGTTTTTAGGAGAAATATTTTCAAGAATTGAGACATATAAAACTATTTAAAATTAGTAATAACAATTGATACGGTTTTCTTTAACTGTAATTTATACAGAGAGGGGTCTAAAAAAAAAAGGAAATTTGTGATAAACTTATAAGGGTATACATTGTAACTGCTAACACTAAATGCAATATTACTTTGAGGCAGAAGATTAGGTTTTAACGAGTAATAAGTAAGGCTTTGCATGATCATTTCAATTATTCTTCTAAAGCACGCTATTAAAAAATTCTGTAAAACTTATATCGCATTTGCATTTTGTGTAATAATAAATTTGTAAATTACTTGCAAATTATGTCTTTAAAATATGAAATTCAAGCAAGTTGTGGAATACGAATATTGAATGTGTTAAGAATACAAATTAGCATATTAACGTTAAAACTACATACAAAAAGCATAAGAGACCCCATAGTACATGGGATAATAGTATATAAATTGCTTAAGAATATGATTGGGGTCCTTGGCAGTTCGTAGGAGAGCAGATGGCTCTATTATCAATAAAGCTAAACACATCTTATATAAACTAAATAGCTCAGTTTTCCGATAAAATCCGCGTCACGAAGGGGTTGAAGTTCGACGATTCGCTTCCACTCCTGGAAGCATCTTCAGGGGTGTGGTGCATCGTAATGTTAACTTGAAGCAACAACAAGACATACTGGAGTGAAGGAAGGCGTATTTATACTAGCTTTCTGGAACGTAGATTATCCGGAAAATCCAGGTGTAATCTACGTTCCAGAAAGCTAGTATAAATTCGCCGTCCTTCACTCCAGTATGTCTTGTTGTTGCTTCAAGAAAACATTACGATGCACCACACCCATGAAGATGCTTCCAGTAGTGGAAGCGGAACGTCGGACTTCGTAATAAACCGCAGTTTATTACGAGTCTATCCGTGGAAGCATACGCACTAAGTTAACATCGATGGTGGTTTTATCTTGGGTGGGTGACTACAGATCTGAGTTCAATTCACAACCCCTCACTCGGTGATCACCCAACATTGCAATATAAATTGGTAGCTGCCCACGTATTTTGATGGCTAATTGGTAGTGTAGGCCAAAATTTTAAGGTTTATACAGCTAATGGAGCGACACACCGCTGTATCAGCCTTAAGGCAGGCCACAGAATTAGTAAGAGGTAGTTAATCGAGAGTGAGTTAGTTGAAATTTGATTTAGTGAAGAATAAGGTCATATTTGGTTGATTCAAAAGTTGTTGTAAAAAACATAATTACAACAGTTATTCATATTAAGAAGGATTGGATGTATATGATATGTTCACTTAAATAGTAATAGAGCGAAGGACATTCCATCCTTTGTAAATAGATACATACTTTTTCTCACCAAAATACTAATTGGTAGTGTATACGACTTTCCATCTATAATGGTGATAAACAAGGTTTGAAAACGCCATGGAGAAGTATGGGTTTTTGAAACCGATGCTACCGGTCGGAAGCATATAATGAGGTAGTATTTCATGGACCTCGGCCGCGGCTTGACCCTCTAAATTACACGGATATTGGCTACTGACCGAGGCAAAGGGTAGACGAGGGCCCAATACCCGGTGATATCGGTCATCTCTAGGCAATGATGTTTACCCTTCTCTCAGGGGAAGTAAACAGAGGCAAAAAGCCCTAAAATCAGGAAATTGCCTGAGCTTGGGATACTACACAAGAAAGGTCATGTACTCAAAGAGAACAAGAAAAAAACATATAATATAAAAAGCTTTTTAAATTAACTTAGTATAAGTCAACAACTAGGTAAAATAAAGGTTTTACAATTTCATTATTACTTTTTGGTGGGTCATTTTCAACAAAAGTGACACTTTCACTGTCCCCGAGTTAAACCAATTAATTACTTGCACTCCTCATAATTCAAAAAAATCTACAACCCCACAATAGTACATTACGCGTCGAGTGCGGAAAGTAGCATTTTGCATGCGAGTGTGGAGTTTGCACCCGAGCGATAGCGAGGGTGGTAAAACCACACGAGCAATGCAAAATGCCGTTTTCGCACGAGTTGCGTACCGTACTTTATCTACGATTGTTAGATTTAAATAATAAATACAGAAAAAAATAAACTTGCTGTATGTAAGTTCGTATCTCTCTCTTGATAAAGATGGCATTAATTCATTAGTTGTATTTTTTTCCAAATTAATTAATTCTGGAGGATTATTATTCTCCACATTTTCGTCAAAGTCACTTGATTCACTCATTGTTTTTCACTAAAAACTCGATATAAACAGTTACTTTAATAAAAGAACACCAAATTAGTTTTGTTAAATGTAAACAAACTCACTAATCGTGCGTAAAGCTGAAGAATTCCTCTTCTTTACCGCACTAAAGAAGAGAAATTATTCAGAACTATGAGACGCGCATGCGCAATGAATACAAGTACGTAAATAATCACTTTCTACGCATCTAAACAAAGATATAATGTTTATATTTCGTATCAATCGTAAATAAACATTTTTATATATACATATAAGTTATATTTAATAAAATAAGTTAAAAAATATAAAACAATAAGTTAAATTTAATATATATAAGTTATAATTTTTATATATATAATTATATATATCTATATACATTTTATATATATAGAGTCAGATTCTTGAATATCCTTTTTAGGGAGGAGAAATTTAAATTTATATATATTAAAAGGTCATGATAGTTATGTCCCAGCCCCTTTTAACCTAAGTTACCATGCTCAAAAATGTTCAAAAAATATTTTTCTTTGACTTTCTAACAATGATCCTAGATAGGAAATATCATGTACTTTGTGATACTAAATATAATTTCTTTCTTATTCCGGTGTAACTTGGGAATTTAATAAAAAGGCTTGTCCCAGCAATCAGTCACGATAGTTACGTCACAATAGTTACCAAGAAATTGGCTGCACTGGTTCACTAAGGGCGGGATTTCAGTGTTTTACAGATAAAAGAAACATTCCTTTATAACCTAAAGTTCGCTCCACGTCTCCTGAAGTAAGCCGCGGTCACACAAAAATTCTATTTAAAAATCATGGGATGTATGTTTATTCAGTCACAATAGTTTATTCAGACCATAAATTTTAGTACTTAAAAGTGCATTTAAAGCTTTTTAATATTTTTTTTTAGAATACCCCAGTAGTATACAGAAAACGAATGCTTTCCTTTGAAAGCATTAATACATTAGGGTGGCTTGGCCACCATGTTTTAGTTTATAAGACACGCTAGTTACTTGTCCCGATAGTTACTTTTCACATACATATTCTTGTTGTATAGATGTTCAGCGTCAAATAAAGCACTAGTTGACTCAGAATTGTCAAAGTGTCACTTTTTTTGAAAATGTCCCTTCAACTATTTTATCATTCCCAACTTTAGAGGAACACGACACAGGATAGTTACCCAGGAACAAGATAGACGTCACATTAGTTACCCAGCGTACTACATGTCACGATAATTACTAAAAAAAAATTGAATTTAAATAGGTTAATTTTTAAAATAAAAAAACTACGTCCTCATCATAGAGTTGAGTGTGCAATGACTTATTTAGGAAATTAAATCGAATTAGCAAACAAAAATTTCTATGACCAGGAACTTTAATAAAGGAACTTGAACGGTAACTATCGTTACAAACTTAATTAATTAATTAATTTTTTCACAAATTATAACCAATGTCCTGTAAGAAATGTCCTGAGTAGACAATAATATTGGTTTGAGACTATGTGACGATTTCCAGGTGGTATCATTTTGCAAATCGGTAAATTGAAGAAGATTCCGGTAACTATTGAGACTAAAAAACGATTTTTTTTATTTAAAAATTGATAAAAAATAGTTAAACTTAAAAATCCCGCGACCCACATACATATTCTTGTTGTTTAGATGTTCAGCATCAAAATAAAGCACTAGCTGAATCAAAATCTGCAATTTTGGGCATTAAAATTCATTTCTCGATGGTGTATGATTTTTCTAAAAATGTATGCCAAATTTCGTCAAAATTGGCCAAGTAGTTCAGGCTCCACGCGTCTGCACTGACGGTAGACATAAAATTTTTAAAAACCACTTTTTTGGACTGAGGGGATCTCAAAACGATCTCAAATCCATTAAAATCTCAAAATACAATTTTCGCGCCATCACATAACTTTCTCTTTATATAAGAAAGTACAAAAGTAGAACGTAAATTAAGGAAATAAAAGTAAAAGCAAGACCAACGTACCCGAGTGGTTAGCTTACACACCCCTACTACCCGCCAAGGGTAGTAGGTGAGTGTATATACTAAAGTAGCCAACTATGAAGACTATTTCTGCTTAAACTATGAAACATATACAAAAATGTAATCAACAAATGTTTCCATGCTTCTTAGTGAACTTTTTTAAAAAAAAATAACAAAAATTGAGGGTCAAGAGGAAACCACGTTCTTCAAAGGGACATATTGACCCTTTGATGGGTGGAATCAATTTTTACTTTTTGTTTATTAAATTCCCCTTAAGTCCTACAACTTCTAATTGAAACATTTTTACTAGTTTAAAAGTTAGAGCCATTTGAAGTTTTGATACATTTGAGATGGGAAACTCAATTTATATATATATATATATATATATATATATATATATATATATATATATATATATATATATATATATATATATATATATATATATATATATATATATAAATATATATATATATAGATAGATATATATAATAACAGCTGTGGGATAGTAGAAGGTTTTATGATGGCAATTTGTTTGGAAAGAAGAAAAGTTTATTTCTTTCCTTGAGCAACTTGATGTTATTTCTTAAAGGAAAAGTTCGGTAATCCTGCTTCATCCAGTGGCAGGATACTAAAAATAAAGTATTAGAAACAAGCCATATCGTCTATATGTTCACTTAAAAAGTGGACATGTTTAATTATAATTGCAATTAATAGTCATTTCTATTTGCTTTTCTAAATTTACAAACGAGAGTTAACAAGAGTGAGCGCATGGTAAGTTCTGCTTGACCCTTCCCAAACTAAATTCACCCCAAAACTACCCACACTAAACCACAAGTAGCTCTAAAATTAGAAGTTAGTCCCTTTCCTTCTTTGTCCTTTAATTTAAGGCTCGCATTTCACTTGGGTTTAAAGGTCTAGTCCTAACAACCCTTTTAAATCTCCTGAAGCCCAGTCTAGGAAGCTAAGCGAAAATAAAAGTCCCAATATTTCCCCTCTTTTAAGTACTGTACAAGAGTACTCGTGAATTCCCATAAATCCTAAACGTTATGTAGGGATAGTTTTGGACGGGAGAAAGGTTCAGTTCTACAATAAAACAATATTTTTAGTAGATCGTCGCATTTTTCTTTAAAATAGATAAAGTTATTTAAGAAAGGAGTTAGCAATTTCAGCAAACTACAAAGCACAACTTATAAATTACTATAACCCACAATAATCACCTCTTTTTTTTTAAAAATTAATCCTACCGCGGGGTTCCGCAAACCGAGCGAATTTCCATTGGAAATTTGTGGTTCAATGTTGTGCAGTTTAAACTTCCTTCATAACTACTACCATTGTGCGTGTTATTTTAAGTGAAGATAATTTAAATGAATTATTTTAGTTGGATTAGGGTTTTTAAAATATTGCTTAGTTAAACATAATCGTAGTAGTTTAAAAGAAGTTTAAACAGCACAACATTGAACTACAAATTTCCAATGGAAATTCGCTCGGCTTGCGGAACCCCGCGGTAGGATTATTTTAAATCTTTGGTGACTCATCAGGAGGGGTTAACGACGTCATAAAGATCCCATTTTCAATAGGGATCCTCATCTCAACGAGCTTGATTTTTCGGTGCAAGTTTTATTTTGATACGTCAATTCGTTCGAGAGCTATCGTGCTTACAAGATATCCACAAGAAATTGTTGTAATTACTATTATTATTATTATTATTAAATTATTATTCGAATCGCTATGGTAACTTATTTTTTGGATCCAGGACCCTAAAAATCATATGAAGCGATACCTCACTTGATTTTTTGTATTTTTTTTAATCATTGCTGACTCATCAGGAGGGGTTAATGACGTCATAAAGATATCATTTTTTATGGGGATCCTCATCTCAACGAGCTTGATTTTTCGGTGCAAGTTTTATTTTGATACGTCAATTCGTTCGAGAGCTATTAAAAACGTTACCTTGGAAAGTAAGATATCGGTAAAAACGTTATCTCTATTTAATGTTTAGGCCCACTTTAATAGTTTTAACGATCTAAATCCCTTCATAGCGGTGTCGGTGTTAGTTAGAATTTTTTTCCGTCTAAAAAATTCCAATTTTATATTTGAAGGTTACGTTTACAAGAGCATTGCGGTCAAAGGCTTGGGCAGATAACATTTTCCAAGGAACTCGTGTTGGGCATTGGTAAAATGAACATGTGTACCAAATTTCAAATAAATCGGTCAACTTTTACTTAAGTTACCGTCATCGGTCGATTTCGTGAATGGTTTTGTGACGGTCGGTTTTACAGTCAATTTCGTTACCGGCCGTTTTTTTCGAATTCACTCCCGGGCTCCAGACGCTGTAACGTGCCATTAGGAACTTCGTTCCAAAAACCAAATATATATTTGTATTTAGAACATTCTCCTCTTTCATTTAACACTCCACATGACGCACTTGTCTTTAAAAAAAAAGTCTCAACCCTTTCAGCTTACTCTACACTAACGAACTCAGATAGACAAAACAAACACAAATAGACAAACATACGCAGGAAATTATAAGGGAATTATATCGGATTCCAACTACTAGGACCTTAAAAAAATTCCCATGTTAGAGAGCATGTGTTTTTAAAGCACTGAGGGATCGATTCATTCTCGGCGGGGAAAGCTTTTCTAGTTTTTTCTTCAAATTCATTAATAAAAATATTCATAATATAAATCTTTAGACTAGGAGTGTCATTAATTTGTACATTTTTACGCTTTATTGATATTATAAAACACGAATCTCATATACATTTAAACAAATAGTACATTATTAAATAATAAATGTATTGTTTAGAATAAATTTTTTTTTTTAACTCAACAAATATTAGAGGGAAGAAATTGAACATAGTTTAAAATAAGACGAAAACATAGTTTCAAGTTATTTTGTAAAAGCAACTTAAAAAGTATTATAAACAAAAAAAAAAAATCAAAATCTCTGCGATAAGAACAAATGTTTTCTAACGAGATTTGTTTTGCTCTCTCGTTTTCCTTATCACATTCAACGCAAAAAAGAATATATATATATATATATATATATTTAAAGGAAATTTTCCTCGAAAATAATCTCGAAAAAACTTTCTCAGTTTAAAGTAATAATCAACTTTTTCTCTAGAAAGTAAAAGTAAAAGAAAGAGTTGTTTGAGGAATTGATAACAACTTTTTACTCAAAAAAACAACAAACAAGTTCCTAACAAGGGACTTTGCAAAGGGACTTAGTCCTTTCTTGTTCCCTTTTAAACAATAAGTTCCTCCCCTCCTTCCTACAAGTTATATCCCCAGTCTCTTACTTATTGGAAGTCAAAATCACTTTACGAAATTAGCAGACTTCTTTTTATCTACTGTTTCTTCAGACAACAAGTTTTAAATTAAAAGTTGATGACGCTTTCCATTTCATTTTCCTATATTTGATTCTTTATAGAGAACTCAGAACTAAACCCCTTAATATATATAAATAATATATATATATATATATATATATATATATATATATATATATATATATATATATATATATATATATATATGAAAAAGAAGCTTCTCGATAAAGTTCCTAAAACAAAAGACTATTAGAGACAACTTTTTAGATGATAAAATATGTAAGAAAGAAATGGTATTTGTTTATTGGGATTTTTGTTCTTCTTCTACAAAAGTTTGATAATATAAAGAAAAAATCGGTAGGATCAAACTTGAACAAAACTTTCTCACACACATAGTAAGTCTGAATTTTTAAATAAATTTAAAAAGAGTTTATAAAATAAGTGCTTATCAAACAGGTGGTACTTTACTTATTCTTCATTTGTTTTTGATTTACAGGTAAATAAGTTTTATTTCCATCATAACATCGAAAACTAAATTTTTACCCTGATAAAGGACTTTTTTGGTTGGATTCGTAATTAAATGGACTACATTTTAGATTTTTTTAATAAAAATGTCAAAAACATTTTCGAGAAAATTCTTTTCACGTTTCTTTATAGTTTCGAAAGGTAGCGCCTAAAATTAATAGCTAAAATACATTTCTCGATTTCACCTCAGGGTATCATTTCTTCGAACTTGTATGATAAATGTCATCGAAAAAGTACTTTACGCTCCATGCGTCTCCTCACAGTACAGACAAATAGACATTTAGGAAAAAAACAACTTTTCTAATTATAGGGGACCTTAAAACGAGTTAACCCCTTCAAAATCTCAAAATCAAAATATTCGTGCCATCACAATACTTTCTCTTTACAAACATGACAAAATAAAAACAACCACATATTGAACATATGGAACGTTAAAGTCATTCTGGAGGATGGAGTTGGATACACAAAAGGAAGCATTTGTTATTTTTTTCTTAGATTAGATAATTTTGGGTCCACGGGAGTTAGAGGGCTTTAGAAAATATATAAAATTTAATAATCCTAATTAAAATATATTTTAATTATAACATAATATAAATTTTTATACGAGTTGATCTTCTAAGCACCTGTTTTTATAATATGTTTTTACCTTTGAATTATGTAATATTAGCCCAAACATAAATTAACTGCATACAATCTTTAATTCTGCAATAAATTTTTAAAAATATTTATATTAAAACGAAAGAATATACGAAATTATATAATTTAATTCATAAAGATTTATTTGATTTCTTTAAAAGAAAAAAAAACAAGGAAGATAAATTTTCGAAGCTTAAACTAAAATTATGAGTGGAATTTGGCTAAAATGTTTAGAAAACCTCCCGTTTTCGAGTTTAAAAAAAAAAAAAAAAAAACGGAAAGGGAGGGCTATGTTTTTAAACCCCTCCTCCTCGGCTCTAATAATAAAGACGAGAGAAAATTTCTAGAAAAAACATTTAAATATAAATTTCTACGGGGTTTTCTCTCTTTGTTTATCCGAAATGGAACTTGGGCAAATAAATTAGGGATTCTGTTGGTTAGCCGAGAGCTACCCCCCCCCCCCCTTATGGCTTCATACTGGAAATATTTCTCAAGGGGGGAGGTTTAAAACCCAAGCTAATTTGAATTTACAATTAGGGAGAGGGAGTTTGGAGGGTTAAAAAGCCATTAGCCCCGTTTCTTTTTCCAGGGTTTAATATGAAAGCATTTTAGTCTGCCCATAAGTTGTGTTTGACTTCGGCCCAGTGCTTGAAATCTAAGGTTCGCCACGGTTTTTTAAAAGCTATCCTTCAAAATGTCAGTATTGAGTTGCAAATTAGGCTAGGATTTTACTGGGGGAAAATCGGTTAATTGAGAATTTTTTTTCAAAGTTTAGCTATTTGCTTGTAACCGTACAAAATAACGATGTACACCTTGTATACATTCCCAAAAACCTGGGGCTTTAAACAGCACTGTGTCAGACTTGCAAACCCTGAAATGAAATTTAATCACGACCTACCATCCAAATTTCATTAAAATCGGACTAGAATATTTTAAAATGTGTTGGTTTTCAAACTTTCAGACAGACCAGAAACAAAATATTCCCTGATGTCTAAAACCAATTCCTGTCTTTGTAATTTAAAATCGGAAACATATCAAATTTTCGTTCTTCAGAACGATCACATACCTTCCGTTGCCTTACGTTAAGTAATATACAAAATAAACAGGTCAAGTGTGTGCTAGTCAGCAAACAGCGAGTGTTCGTAGGCAACCCTGCGTATAGTTTAAGTAGTACCCTATTAATGGTGTTTTTTAAAATGCTAAAAAGCTTACTTTGAACTACCCTATGGGTCTGATATTCTCAAAACACATAACCAAACTTCTGATAAAGTATTTTTTTGCCACTGAACCGGACTACAACCATATAAATACTAGTTATAATAGTTAAATAATAGTTATAAAAACGTATTTTGTCAATAAAAATAATTATTTTTTTTTTTTCGAAATTTCCAAAAAGTGGTATCTTTACTTTTGGTCGAAGAATGTTCAGGAATTTTTTCAGATTTTTTGCACTTCACATAAGCGAGATAGAAGGGGGGGGGGGACACAGAAGAATTATATATTTTTGTAACCAGCTCGCCGTACCCTTTCATATGATACCTCTCAAGGTGTCGAAAAAAAAATATAAAATTTTAACCCTAAGTTTTTTTACCCTAATATTTTTGAAAAATATTTTTTTTAAGTCGCTATATTTTTAAAATATATGGGTAGGTACAAGACACATACATGCCAAATTTCAAAGTGATCGGATGAAAGGTGTAGCCGTGAGAGCAGGTGACAGGACGGACGGACAGACACACGGAGGAAAATATAAGGGTCCTTGGTTTTGCCTACGGACCCTAATAAGCTTTCAAGGAATGACCCCATGCAACTACTACTTTCTTTGCAGAAGATGCGTGGAATACAACCAGTTTAACTTTGGGTAGTACTGCAGGCACACAGTACCGCGGAGAAGAAGCTGAAGCTTTTTTGGACCACAGACTTGGCGGGGTGTTTTTTTTTACCACACAAGTGGTTTTTGGTAAGTATTTTCAAGAAATACTGAAATACCTTGTCTTCACGATTTCTTGGAGGTTTTTGTTTCTTTTTTTGGGAGGGGGGGGAGCGCCTCAAATTTAGTAATGAAAATAACTTATCGATTTTACATCGGGCATAAATAATCCGCGTCTGCGCAGCCAACAGAGGATAGACAGACATAAATGCCACTTTTCTGAACTCATGGCCCCTCAATTATGAAGATCTATCAAAATTGAATTTTTACACCATCACAGTACTTTCTCTCTATCTATTCTATGTACTTTATTTATTTATTTATTTTTATTCTGGGGGCCTTTTACGCCCGAAGACGCAGGCCACTTAGGTGGGCACATTGAACCTACCCGGGTTAGGAACCTAACTTCTTCACATTTGAGTGAAGTGTTGGGTCGTTAACCATGACTCCTTCGATGTGACTCGAAATGAGAGTGTATTTCATGGTTTCCAAGCCGAAACCTGGTGACGCTACTCTTTCGAGCAGCTACCCATTTATTTAAACAATGCTGGGTGAACATTGAGCGGGAGGCCTGGTCCGGGAATTGAAACCAGAGCTCAAGGTCAAGTGGACACCCCCGTTCTACTGACCTCGCCCGATGCTGCTTTAATTGCCTAATCGAAAAACAAACGATTTCTACTCCGATCTAAACAGCCCCCCCCCCCCCCCCCATGTACGTTTAAGATGTTCGTAGTCGATGCGAAATCGTTCTATAAAATAATAGTAATAATAATTATATTTATTATTAAAGCTAAATATGTATATCTAAAAGGTTTTTAAAATTAAAGAAGTGAAACACCTTTCTTTTTTTTAAAAAAAAGAAAGCAGAAACATTTGCTATGTTTGAAAATAATCCGGGTTTGGGTAAATTTTACTGGTGAGCCCTCTTCTGCTTTCAGCCTGAAGGCTGTCTAATCCCACCCTCAGCACAACCAGTAGCTGTCTAGAAAGTTCTGACAGCTACCTCCACTTGCCTCTGCCTCCGTAACACCCTGGAAATATTTAACTGTGGAATTAAAGTGTAAACCAACAGCCTGAGAGAATTTACAGAGACGGGGATTAAAATTCTATCCTTATTCACCAGAGGAGGGGAAGGGTAAAATAAAACACTAGGGGGGGGGGGGGGGGGAGGAGCATCAACAAGATATTTTCAACCATTTTCTGTGTGTGTTTTAGCAAACACATACCCCAAAATATACACTTTAACGAAATAGAGAAATATTAACACATACAAAAGCATTAAGGATCTAAATAATAATGAAGTATATAGAATGAAGTCTCTATATACAGATCTAAAATATCTTAAAATATTAATCCAACACCCAAATATCATTTATAACCAATCCCATTAATTATTTTACTTTTAATCAGTAAAAAAACCAGGAATGATATAAATGTTGGTTCGCAAAAATTAAGTAACAAGCACACTGACACGGAACCAACAACACGGAAAAACCAAATTTTTCCTGATGTCGGAAGCGCAGATCTGTCTTGGAATTTTTGAAATCGGAGACATAAAAAATAATCGTTCTCCGGTAAGCTCGGAAGCAAAATTTCAAATATAATATCTCCTCAAGAAACTTGAACTCTTGAAATGTACCAACTCTCTAGAAGTGTGAATAGTATAAATGAAATAATATTTATACACCATATTCTTTACAACAGAGAACCTCTTGTCTTCTACATGGCGTTCTGATCACAACTGCCTTGACCGTTCCTCTAGCGCTGCCTAATCTCAAGAATTGACAAGTCCACAAAAATGTACTACTGTAAAAAAAAAATTAATCAGAGGGGGATACGGCAAGGCTCAAACAAAAAAAACATGTGTGTTAGACACAGTGACTGGCGTTATATGTGAAAAAATGAAGTAGGTTGTTCTACGACTTATGGGCCACAAAAAACGCTATATTAACCATGGGTCAAATATTAACCGTTTTCACGCAAGGTCAAATTTTATGAAAACTTCCGTATTTGCTAACATTTCGATCGATATTAAAAAAGTAAAAAAGAAACGTATTTATTGTTGCAATTCTTGACTTACAGGTGAGTAAATAATTAAAAACAAGTAAGGTTGGTTTAGCATACTCATATTTGTGTCAACGATAGCAACAATAACTATGATTCTTTTTCACTTTCAACGAAGTTTACTAAAAATTCCGCCTTATGAATGGGTAATAATAATAATATTAATACTGATCGAAAGGTTAGTCAATAAGGAAGTTTTTCCAGAAGTCCGAAAAGTTTGAGCTCGGTTCTTTATTAAGATAAGTGACCTCAAAAAAATTGTATTTTAATGTTTTTCTTAAAAATAAAATTTGTATCAAATATTTGTCATATAATTTGAAGGAATGAAAATTACATTTTTCTTATAGCAAATTTTGTCAGCTTTACAAAGGTAGTGCCAAACATTTTATTCTAGCTTTTATACTTTTGGTGCAATAAGCATTTTTATGAGCAAAGGTATGTAATCTTAAAAAATCCATGAAATTTGATTTTGTGGGAGAACGGTTAAGATTTGATTGACCCATGGTTTATATTGTGTTTTTGTAGCCCTTGAGGCGTAGAACAACCTACTTCATTTTTTCACATATAACGCCTCACCCTGTATATTTACACCACAGTGTATGATAGATTGGAGAGTTTAGTATTTATAATTTGGAATGCTTTATGCTTTACTGTCCCCAATACATCAAGAGAGAACGTTTAAGATTGCATAAGGAAATCTATAGCGGTATAGACAAGCAGTTGTTATTACGAAAATGAGCGCTGAGATAGATTATTCAGAAGTCTGTTGTCGTTTTTGTATTGTTTGAATAGGTAGCCCAAAACAGTCGTTATCAAGATATAATTCCAGACAGCGTGTCTAGTTTGACTGGGATAAAGGAATCGGGAAATAAATATGACAATCTAATTATTCAAGTGGTAAATGATGAGTTAAATCAAGGTTCGAGGTAGTTGAAGCAACAGGGAAAGAGGTGAACTAGATATGAGGTGCTGTAGGAGAAACAAATTGCTTTAAAGTTTTTGACATTTCGACACGCTAACATCAAAACAGAGTTGGCAGAGTGAAGAATCAAAATATGGCAAAATGTAACGAGCTGATGTTGGTGAAGCAGCTCTCAGGCTCTAACAGTGTAAGACTAACGACTTGGCAACTTTACCACGTCAAACTAACTTTTCTTACCAAATTACTTTTACCAACAACTAACTCTGTATTCTCTAAACACAAATATTACGAAACTTCTCTACTTAACAGCTAGGTGCAGGGAGAAAAGGCACGAAAACAAAATATTATGTAGGTAATAAGAATAACACTCGTAAGAGTATAAAACTATCAGAACACTAAAGATATAACAAGAGAAAGACTTAAATAACAAATCAAATATACTTGCAGAAAGTTAAATTATTACTAGATCTTTACATCAACGAATTTCTAAAGTAGCAAATTATATAGAACTTACTTCAGTAATTAATCACTGTGATTTCGGTAGTATAAATTAATTCAGTAATTTCAAAGTTTGACGCTACACTTCGAGAAAAACATGGAGAAACGGTCACATGAGATTACAATCTGTTTCGATTCCCAGTGGGGCCACACTTATTTTTAAGAAATATTAAATTTTCATTTTCGCAGGTGGTTGAAATTAGTATGCCACAAACTGTGTCATCAGTCCTTTCGATAAACCCTCCAATTTCTCCACAATTGGATAAGTAATTTTTAAGATAGGTGAAAATAAATGTATGTTTGTGGGCATGAGGAAAAGAAAGAAATTAGCACAGTAAGTCGAAACTTATATGGGACCAACAATGAACAAATTTTGACCGACAGACAGAGACGGAACTCAAAATGTTCCCTGGAAGGCTGATACGGATTTCTGTCCTGGAATTTTTGAAATCGGAGACATAAAATATTTTATCTACTCACGGCAGCAAAATTAAGCATTACTCATTACTTAACTGTTTTTAGGCTGGAAAGAACAATTTCGCTGAAGAACAATTGGCAGAAAAGTAGTTGAAACAGTCAGGGAAATATTTCTCTGCCTAGGCAGAGAAAGTACAGTGTTTATCAGTGCGTGTCATAACATATATTTTTGTTTGTGTTTAGTTTTATTTTAATTTAGTTTTATACTTGTTTTATTAAAAATAGTCCAGTCACTCGGGCGAAAAATAGAGCCTTACCTCCGAATTCTGTCGGACTGCATGGATGTGGCTGAAAATTTGGATTTAAGCTTGTCTTACCCTCCTTTTCAAAAGTTATATATGGGCGAGGTGTGCCTTTTGATTTTAAGGGGTTAAAACTACCCCTAAGTGAAAATAATAGGAAAACACGTATTTAAGCATTTTATGCATTAAAATGTGATTGAATTAAGTAAAATAAACATATTCAATGATAATTTGTACTTTAATACAAATTTTCAACCCTTAGAAACCACCCCCTTATAACGAAAATAACTTTTTTTTACGCTTTGAAATGCTTAACTTGTGAATTAAAATCAATAAAAATGCATTAATCGTTTGTGAAATGATGTTTCATTGGTTTCAAATTTTCAACCCCTAGAAAGCACCCCTTCATGCAAAAAAAAAATACTAAAAAAGCCTATTTATAGTTTAAAATGTTTTAATTTTCCATTTTTTCACTAAAAATGCATTCCCCGCTTATGAAACGATATTTCTTTAGTTTCAATTTTTCAACCCCTAAAGGCGACTACAACGTTAAATATAGCTTTTTACACTTTAAAATTCTTAACTTATGTATTTAAATCAATAAAAATTTGTTCCTTGCTTATGAAACGTTATTTCTTTGGTTGCAACTTTTTTATCCCTTAGAAACTACTCCCTATGCTAATAACAGTACAATGCACTCAATATTATTTGAATTTTGGTTTTATTAATTATAAGATATAAAAAATACGTAAAAATGTTGGTAAATTATGTAAAAAATAGTAAAAAAAAAGTAAAAAAATAGTTTAAAAAAAGATAGTGCAAAAAATTAGGAACCATCACAATCACTTGATATAATATCTTCATCGACTTTATCTTCTTCTTCATTAATTGAAGGGCAGTTTTGACAATTATCTCCCGAGCAGGTCGCACACGTGGCATTTCAAAATAAACCTAGCCTCCAACAACCACACGAAGGTCCGCAACCTTTTTTACAATTGCAAAAAATCATCTTCAACAGCTCCTCTGGTGCAGGCAAACTTAGCATTCTACTGGTTGTAGAGATTCTGCATCTTTGAGCTATCCCCAATCAATTATTTTTATGTTCTTATTTCCCAGGCATAACTGGGTTTGTAAGAATACTCTTTTTATATGCTCATTGAGAGCACCAACTGTTGGTACAAGGGAAGATAATTTAACCGCAGTATCCTTTGTAGTGGCTTTTATAAATGACTCGTACCTCATTTGCTGTAGAAACGATGAGTAATCTTCAATTTTATTTAATTTATTCACGTGAGCAACCTTAGCAAGTCCATACAATAAAATGGTGCAGTACCTGCCAGCTTCCAAAATGTGGTCAATCTAGGAAGTGATATCATAAAATTCATCTACAAAACTATTATACGTACTTTAGATATCTGAGAGCTCCAAAATACGTATATTTTTCACGCTCCAAAATTATCTCCTAAAACTATTATTGGTTTTTCTTCAATAAATTAGTTAATTTTCGAGCTTTGATATATGTATGCATAGCCATTTGAAAGGTAATTTCAAGGGCTACAAGGCTAGGTTCATTAGAAAGTCAAACTACCCCTCAATTTTGAAAAATTAAGGGTTGAAGCACTCGAAACAGGGGGTGTTCACACCAAGACCCACACTTTAATCGGTGATATCTCCATTGATTTTCATGCTGCAGAAGTTTATAAGAAATGAAAATATTCATTGAAAAAAGAGCTTCATTTTTGTATTCTATCATTTTAAATGTATGTATTATAGTTTTTAAGTTATTTTGAAAAAAGGGAATTTTTTAGAAATTTTCAAAATAGGCGATATAATTTAATCGAACTTATTTTTCAAAAATAATGCATTTTAAACCAGTCAAACTCCTGGATCTAATAAAGAACACTAAAATAAAATGTATTATAGAGGGAAAACGATTAATTTTGATTCTGGTGGATATTAGGTTGATTATACTGCCTTTTTTTCCTTAAAATATTCGAGGAGTCCATCGTTTACGAGCTGTAACTCACTCAGTTTACATGCAAATGACTTTTAACAGTACTCATTTTAAAGGTCTTTTCATGGACTATAAAAAACTTCCTTATCATTATCCCCGAAAAATCAACCCTTTTCTTGCAATTTAACGTTGAATACATTGATCCAAGTATTCGCAAAAAAAAATGTCTCCTTTCACCGACCATATCTCCCTTTGTATTGCACCTAGAATATCTTATAAAAAATTAATCTCTTTGTTTTTTTATAAGCTTCATTTTTGTTTTCTATACTTTTTTCGATCAGAGGCATATTTTTTAGTTATTCGGGAAAAACCGTTAAAAAACATGCCTTTTTTCAATGAAAATTCGCTGTTTTCAACCACGAATAACTCAAAAAGTATTGACTTTCGAAATAAACTCTATAGAACAAAAGTTGCTTAGAATTTGATCCTCTATCGATTCCCGTGGTTATTTTGAGCAAAAGAATTTCCACCCCCGAGAAGGGGTGGCAACCACCCCTGGGGTGGAAGCACACATCGGCACTATATAACTTTTGTTGTTTGAGCACTTTCCCATCAACTCACCAAATTTCAAGTGAATCGGTTCAGTCCGACAGAATTCGGAGGGGAATAGCCCGAGTGACTGGACTAAAAGCAATGTTTTATTATTAATGTATTATTAATATTATTTTTTAAACGTTTATAAATGATAAACTGAAAAAGGATTTGAATTGTAGGTCTTTAAATAATTAATCTCGAGTAAGAAGTGACAACACTGAAGCACGACTTGTTTTGGTTTGAGTTTTTTGACGATTCCTCCTAAACTAACTCTTTTACCTAATTTTACATTTTTTATCTAAATAGCGTGAGTAGATAAAATATTGTAGTATGCAACAAGGCAGCAAAGGAAACATTTCTGCCTCGTGTATATTGCCTGCCTCGGCAGTCATTTAGGCATGTTACCTGCCGAGGCGAAGCAGAGGCAGTTAATTTTTGTAGCCTGTCCTCGCCTCTGGCACGGAGGCTAACTTTATCACTCGTCAGTAAAATTTCATTTTGCTGCCAAGTTACATATTAGCTCTTCAAAACGATCAAATTGCGTCAGTTACCTTCGGTAAGCTGGGAAGCAAAATGTTGAAGATTCTGAAGCACTAATTTTTAATAGACTAATAATTTAAATGTTACATACACAATTTTCGTTTTTCAGAACGTTCTAGATAATAGCTTCTATTATCTTTGGTAAGCTATAGGAAGCGAAAAAGACTCACAGCTAATAAGTGTAGAGTTATGAGTTATGTCTAAATGTTTTATTTTCTCAAAAGTTAATTTCAAAGTCATAGACAAAATGTACACTTACTTATAATTAAAGGAATATTTCTGAAAACATTAATGATCCATATTCTAACAGAGGCAACAAAAGCAAAACTTCAAACCTTCAAATGGCAAAGTTTAGTAAATTGTTTTTTAGTGTGAAAACAAAAGATAATTTAAGTTTTAAACTATTCAGAAGGGAAAGAGTAAAACTTAGTATTATCTTTGAGAGCCTTCTAAGAAAACTTTGAGTTTAGGGTGAAGCGAAAACATTTCTAAAACTAACAAGTCACAAGTTAAACGGGCTGTAAAAGATTTAATCTGACATGTTAACAGTTAGTACTACTAACTGTTCCCAGTAATAATTATTAGTTGAAGATAGTAGTTTCTTAGAAATGACTTAAAAAACTCTTTCTTCAAAAAAAGGCAATTATGGTAAATCAACCAAGCAAATATTATAATAATTTCCCTAAAAATACAAATTCCCCTTATCATTCTTCTAGATAAGTGGAAAACTAAATATTGCAAGACACGACATAAAAGACAATTTTTTTTACTACTTTTAAAATGAGAAATGTTCATACTCGGTTCACTTTTTACTACGTTTTTATTAGCTTGCATTCTTGTTTTTTTGTTTGTTTGCTTGTTTGTTTGTTTGTTTGTCCGGTACAAATCTGGCAATCGATTTCTAACTAACTTCCCGAATAGCTAGATATTTGAAACTTTTAGCATAGCTCAGAACACGATGACAATGCATTATTTTAATACTTTTAGCCATCTTTCAGCAGAATTTAATTAGTTTTCAGCAAATTTTGCTGTGCGGAAAGTTAGTTCGGAAAAAATCCGCAAGTTATTTTATTTGTTTTGCCATATCCAATATTTACGCAATTTTCATTTTGACGGGTCTCAAATTTGTGATAGAAAAACATTGGAATGACAGCAAAACAGGAAATATCGATTATATTATTTATCGATTATATTATTTCAAATATTTGGTGTTGGGGAGATCCGTTGTACAAAGATTTATCCTTTTATAGGTTTAAGATCAGCTCTCTGGATGGTTGTCATTTATGTGAAGTAAATAAATTCGGAACTATTTTTTTTTCACTAACATTATATATTATATTACAATAACAATTATATTATCAACATTACATACGATTCAACAGAAAATTTAAAAACTTAGTATATAAAAAGTTCTTTTAATCTTGAAATTATTTTTATTTTAAGTTTACTTGCAAAAGACTGCTATTAGTAACATAGCTATTACAATGGTTAATTAGCGTGGTGTATCGTGAGAGGAGAGGCTGCCCAGTGGTAGTACTCCTACAGGGAATTGTATATTATTTTAATATGATAACAGTTAGTACTACTAACTGTTTCCAGTAATAATTATTAGTTGGAGATAGTTATTTCTTAGAAATGACTTCAAAAACTCTTTCTTCAAAAAAGGCAATTATGGTAAATCAACCAAGCAAATATTATAATAATTTCCTTAAAAATACAAATTTAGAAGAGCGATAAGGGGAAAACTAGATATTGCAAAAGACGGCATACAATACAAATTTCTCACTATTTTATAATGAGAAATTTTCATACTTAGTATTTTTGAAAATTGTATATTTATTAAAAATAAAACAAAATTCAGCAGTTTATGCTTAATAGGTAGATCAATACAATATTTTAGTTCTAGCCATTCACTATACAAAGTACATATAAAACTATACTAGTGCATTTGTGAATAATAATGCTTGACCATAATGATACCAGAGAAACATGACCCCATTAAGGCCAAATATGAAGTATAAAAATTAGTAATGTATATTTATTAAGGGGGGGGGGGATTAGAAGCTAATCCTACGCCACAAAGTTAATAGTAGCATACAGAACAAATACACAGATATGCGACACTAACGCAGACTTCTTTAAGCTAGGCAATTCCTGTAATTATTGCACAAGTGCTGTCAATACACCACATAGTGCTGCTCTATAAGGACTAATTATTTTTTTGATTTTAACTAGCCCCAAGTAAGTTACAAAAATGAATAAACTAATTTTGGTCAAGATTACATTTATTAAACATTGCCATGTGCCTAAATGATAAGGGAAAACCATATATATATCTGCCCAACATCTGAATTTCGTCTTAAATTTAAAAAGAGTAAATACATAAGACGCAGTGATGGATATATAGTAAGGGGTAATAATTTTAAGTAGAACACTTTCATGCTGAAACGTTTCAACTCATGTAGTCATCCTCAGTCTCACGTCCGATAACTTCAGTAAAATTTAAACGATTTGGTTGGAATTTGGTCTTCGTGTTCCTTTCACTAATGCTCAGGCTAAGTTCGTTGGACAGCGTGATCCGTACAAGGGTTCGCGCGCAACGCTTGCGTTAACGTGAGCTTCAAATGTAAAATTGGAATTTCAGGATGGGAAAAGATTCTATATCATCATCTATTCGATGAGACGAACATTTTTTTTTACAAATACTATTTTTTAGTAAAACCAACAGCGACACCGCTATGAAGTGATAAAGATCGTTAAAACTAATAAAATGGACCTAAACGTTTAAAATGAAGAAAACTTTTTACCGATATTATGTACTCACGATTTTAATAAAACTTCATAAACATCGTTTAAAGTACAAATGAAACTGGCATGAAAATTTCAACTTGATACAAGCAGAATTTTTTGTGTAGTGAAGTGATATACGTATAGAAAAAATAGGGTATTCCTCTGATGATTAGTGATTTAACTTATTAAAAAAAATATTACGAAGTAAAATAGTCGGACAATTAGTATGACACATAGCTTCCTCAAATCTTACTTTCCTCGCATGTACTTCATACATGTTATGCTATTATAACCCATTATTGTCTAATTTATTTAATTATTTTCCCCTTTTTAGGGTTTTGTAGATCATACTCGAAACCCTTATGCCGAGGGTGATGTGTCTGTCTTTCCGTCGTACTTTGGTCCATAACCCCAGAACCATTCACGCTGGAGATTTTTTAAAACTGTCAAAATAGTTTGTTTTTTAATACGAATAAAAGTATAAATTTAGCTACATTTAAGGAGGCAGTTGAAATAAATGGAGGCTGCGGGCTACTTTCAACAAACCATAAAAAATTCTAAAAAGCCAAATGAATATATTTGATGATATAGGTGTAAATAAATGTATGATTGTGCGCATGTGGAAGAGAAACAATGGATTTAGAGGGGTAAACTTACATGGGACCAACAATGGACTAGTTGTGATCTAAATTTCAAATTTAATTAAAATTGGTGGTAAATATGTCGTATCTGACCCACTTTGTCTAAATAACTACTACGATAAAGGGATATTTAGTCTAATGTACATTGGGACAGAGGAATATCACACTTTTATATACAAAAGTGTGACATTCCTTTGTCCCAAAGTACATTAGACTAAACATCCCTTTTTCTTAATAGTTATTTAGTCAAAGTGGGTCAGATACGACATATTTACCAAATTGGTAAATAGTTTTTTAGATATTATGTAGGTTCACAAAATTTAAACGACAGCCGTCTTTCATAAGTGAGTTTATAGCTTTTATAACTATTATTATTGTCAAATTTATCCCACTTAAAAACACTAGTGTAAATAAACAGGTCAAATGTGTGCTAGTCAGCACACAGCGAGGGTCCGTAGGCCACACTATATAGTGTTTAACTGTAAAGTGTATAAACAGTGTTTTTTTAAAATGCTAAAAAGCTTACTTTGAACCATTCTAAGGGTCTGATATTCTCAAAACACACTCTGATAAAGTATTTTTTGCCACTGAACCGGACTACAACCATATAAATACACCGAAAAGACCATAATTATAAAAAAAACGTATTTTGTCAACAAAAAATAAAATAATATTTTTTTCGAAATTTCCAAAAAGTGGTATCTTTACTTTTGGTCGAAGAATGTGCAGGAATTTTTTCAGATTTTTTGCACTTCACATAAGCGAGATAGAGGGGGGAGGGGGGACAAGTTTCACACCCACTTCAAACTTGCCTACGCTCGCCCTATCAAATTTATATCCAAAGAATTACATATTTTTGTAATCAGCTCGACGTACCCTTTCATATGATACCCCTTCACGGTGTCGAAAAAAAATAAAAAAAATTTAACCCTTAAGTTTTTTTACCCTAATTGTTTTGATTTATTTTTTTTTAAGTCGCTATATTTTTAAAATATGTGGGTAGGTACAAGACACATACATGCTTAATTTCAAAGTGATCGGACGAAAGGTGTAGCCGTGAGAGCACGCGAGAGGACGGACGGACAGACACACGCAGGAAAATATAAGGGTCCTTGATTTTGCCTACGGACCCTAAAAAATAAGCCAAGTCTCGCGTAAAAAGTTGTGAGATCATAGGTTTAGCCAAGTCTCCCACTGTCCGAGTAAGTTCTACTAGGTTTAATTTATCCAGTACATGATATATGCCTGTTCCTCTCTCTGTTCTCTTTCCCAAATCAGTCTACGCGTTTAAAATTTGTAAGTAATTTTCCGTTTTTCTTACTTTGGCACTGCCGTGCCCTCAGATTTAATATTCCCCTGTTTTTAAATCTATTAACATTTTTTTTATTTTTTTACATGATTTAAAGTATCAATTTAGTAAGATTTAAAGAGCAAAGACGGTAATATTAATCTGGGGCTATCTGCGGGCTACTTTCGACAAACCATCCAAATTTCATAAAAATCAGAAGAATATATTTGGAAGATATAGCTGTAAATGAATGTATGTTTGTACGCATGTTGGAGAAAAACAAATGGGCGCAGAAGGTTGAAACTTATGTAGAACCAACAATAAAATCAGACCACTAGTTTTATTTTTAGATATGTTGGAAAAAATTGAGCGGCAGACACGGGACCAAAAATGTTCTCTGATGTCGGAAACGGGTTTCTTCTGTCCAGGAATTGTTAAAGTCAGAGGAATAAAAAAATGTTCCATCTTCAAAACGATCACTTAGCTTCCGTTACTTTTGGTAAACTCGGAAGCAAAAAAAAATACATTGAGAGTTTATACTTATTTTTCCGGGAAAGCATTCCCGAAAACTTAGATTTCATTTTTTTCGGATATTTGTTTTGGCAACTATCTTAAATATATATACTCGTGCATATAGATATATATATGTGTGTGTGTGTGTGAATTGTTAGAAAGGTTGTTCTTTTTTTCCACCACAAGTTTTTCATTATATAAGAGGAGGATGAGACCTCACCAAAAAACTCAGGTTATATTTTCCAACCCCCTCCCTCCATTCTACCTATTCTGTTAATAATCCTCTGCATAAAATGTAAAAAGAGTCTAAGTGCCATGCGGTTTTTTTTCCTCGGAGAGTTTATGAAATTTTTACAACTCTTGAAATTGGTATTTTTCAGACAACTGGGGAAAAATGACTGTTCATAATATCCCTATTTCTTTTCTGGGAAGTTAACTCAGCAATTTAAATATATATATATATATATATATATATATATATATATATATATATATATATATATATATATATATATATATATATATATATATATATTAGTACTTAACTAAATAAAGAGGTAAGTTTTATTATAGCGAACTCCAAAAGGTCATCATCTCAGTATTGATGATGACCAGGTATAGAAAAAAACTAATGAACTTCGTGTCATCGTATATACCGAGATGCCAGTTTTCCCCAGTAACTTTATGATGTCAGTTCTTTATAACTTTATGACCGCTAACGGTTTCACAAAAACTGGCCTATGGTGGAGAAATGGTATTTTACCTCAATCCAAATTACAGCTCTAAAATAGTCTGCCAATTAGTGTGGCACATAGCTTCCTCACGTACTTTAATGATGTTATGCTTTTACAACCCATTATTCTTAATGTTTCCCCCTGTGTTTTAAATCTGTCGAAATTATTATGGTTTTTTACATGAAGCAACATTTAATGGGCACAGATGGTTGAAATTTTATATGACCATCTAAGGGATATATGTGACAAACTATCCAAATTTCATAAAAATAAGAAGAGCTCTTTAAAGGTACTGGTGTGCAGGACAGACAAAAGTCTGTTCTATCACTGTAGAAGGTCGCCGGGACTTAACCACAGGACCACTTTACAGGAATGGAAAAAAAAAAATATTGGATGATTAGTTTTTATGTTGGTTAGCAAAAATTAAACGACAGACAGACCGACTGACATAGACGGGACCAAATATTTCCCTGATGTCTAAAAAGTATTTCTTTCTGGTTTTTCTGAATTTTTAAAATCGGACACAAAAAATTGTTTTGCTTTTGCGATCACGTAGCTTCCGTTACCTTCGGTAAGCTGGGAAGCAAAATCTATTTATTCTAATAGACTAATAATTAAAAAATGAAATTTAGTGGGCTTGTTTGTCATACAAATTTCAACTCGATCAGGACCATTTTCGATTTATTACGATTTTTTTAAATTTTTGCTGACTCAGCAAACTGGGTTCAAGATGGCGGAAATAGTTGATTTTCGGGGCGGCACAACTACAGGTTAGGACTGATTTTTCTGCCAAGTTTCACCTCTATAGGTTAAATACCTTGGGCGCTACGATGATAACACACATACTGTCATGCTGAAAACCACTCAGGAGGTCTTACAAACACCTAAAACGGATAATTCCGTTGAAATCTCGAAAAAAAAAATGTTTTGGTGAAAACAATACTTCTCCTACTATTAGTAGTGAGGAAAAGTAAAAAATCTTTATAAGAAATCTTATAAATCTTTATCTTTTTCTTTATAAAAAATGTATAAAAATTTGCACTTTGGAGGAACACGGTGTGCTTAATATCCTATACCGTTTTAGGTATGCACTTGATAAAAATAAAGTTAAAATTTTTTAAAAATAAAATTTACAAGTAGTAAAAGCAGAGACAACAAATAATATTAAAAACAAAAAACAACTCATCTAACAATTATCACATTACATTCTTTAAAAAGTACATTGAAAAATTATTATAACAATTTATTCTAGTAATTCGTATTCATATTAAAATTTGTAACTGATTCATCATTGAGAACGTTTGGATTACTTTAGTTATTTAATTAATATTGTACTATCTTAATAAGATATATTTCTTAACATTAATCTGGAAACATGAATATCTGACCAAAAAACACTTGTGTGGTAAATAAAACACCACGCCAAGTCTGTGGTCCAAAAAAGTTGTGAAATCAACTTTCTGTCCCGCCAAGTGATGTTGGCACTTTCTCCTAACCCAACTCTATCAACTTAGATACTTATCAGCTTCTTCTCCTTGGCGGAGTGCCTTGCCGTTTCCTGAAACTGGATAATATTCTTCAAACACCAATACAATTTCTTGATTCACCTTCACGTTTGCCACATGAGGTTTGTGTTGAAAGATAGTTGTTCACCTCATAGTCTTAGTTCTAGACAACTAGTACTAATATATGCAGGCGCATATTGGAGAGGAAAGCCTTTTAACAGTGTTGTTGAAGGCTCTTCTCGATGCCACAATGATCTTTGCTGTAAATCTTTCCTACTATCAAAAAGCAAATAAAATAGAAATACGTAATATACAAATTAAGCTTTCAAGGAATGACCCCATGCAACAACTACTTTCTTTGCAGAGGATGCGTGGAATACAACCAGTTAACTTTGGGTAATACTGCAGGCTGCAGGCACACCGCCAAGGAGAAGGAGCTGATAAGTATCTAAGTTGACAGAGTTGGGTTAGGAGAAAGTGCCAACATCACTTGGCGGGACAGAAAGTTGATTTCACAACTTTTTTGGATCACAAACTTGGCGGGGTGTTTTATTTACCACACAAGTTGTTTTTGGTCAGATTTCATTACTTTTTGTACGGTTCCTAAGGAAGGATTCTCTAAACTGTTTATTCCCACACATTAGAGTCAATAAAATAGCGAAGTCACATAAGAGTTTTTCACATTAGTTTCCTAGGAATGCACTAGGGCCCTAGACGAATCCAAAAAGCCCTCATTCATTAAAATAGGTTCAGTAGTTTAGGCTATAGGTGCATCAACGTAAAATGAAGGAAGAATAAGAATAAGAAGTCATTAAAACTACCATTTTCAAACCTATTTTTCTCTACTTCTACTTGACTGATTTCGACTTTTTTTATTTTGATCTACAGAACACGGCCTTCAAAGATATTAACAAATTATTTAGGTAGCTTGTACGTATTGCACGCTGCAGACCCTCAAAAACCCTAGTTTGTCATCTACAGGATATATATACTGGCAGCTTTAGTGAAATTTTGACTTTTTGACTTGGCGGGGTGGAACGCTGCTGCGTTCCTAAATAATATACTATTGGGTGTATGATATTGGTTATTATTTATTCCCAATAATTAATTATATAATGTAATTATAAATTATAATTAACTCTCTTAAAGGCCAGATTATAAGAAATTTTACACATGCATAGTGGCGCTATCTGGGAGAGAATGACGTAAACTTCTAGTAAAAAATATTATTATTTTATTTAATTATTGTTACGTGCAATCCTAAATTGATTAATTATTTATCTATTTATTATTATTCTCATTCTTATACTTTCTTACTCTTTTATTGTTTTTTTGATATTTATTTAATTTGAAAATTAATTCTAACTTAAAATTACACGTTTATTATACTTTGAATATACATTGAAATTTTGAATTAATACTATTGTTAATGATTTAATTTTTAGTACAAACAGCTGTTATTGGAAATAACCTTAAGAGCAATAAATGAAAATGGTCGAAACGTCTAACATTAAACAAATTAAAATCAACTTGTTTTGACTGTATTTAATTACACCTAATATATATATCAAGAAATATTATTAATTAAAATTAAAGAAGGAGTTTAAATTTAAATTTAAACCAAGTCATACGAAAATAAAAAAAAAAGTTATTTGTATTATACTTTTATAGTTTGAGACGTATTTTATTAATTTTAAGTTTAATGTGAAACAAATTAAATTACTTAGAAATATATTATAACTTTGAATTATTATAAAAAAATTAACTTTACTATATTTAATCTATATAGTTCAATCTATCGTTGGAATCCTAGAGAGATTAAATATATTTCACACTGATTATCACATCAAGTAGATGAGTAAATTAGCTGAATTGGTCAGCACGTAAAAGAAAGAACGAAAAAAGAACAGTAGAATTAAAATGTCAAATATCCGTCAGATTCGTCTGCATTTTAAATTTTGCTTCCGAGCTTACCGAAGGTAACGGAAGCATTGTGTTCACTTTTGAGAACGAAAAACTTTTATGTCTCCGATTAGACTGCCAATTAGTGTGGCACATTGCTTCCTTGCATCCTATCATGTACTTTATTGTTATGTTAACATTAAAATTATTGTTATATTAGTTGATTGTTATATTGTGTATTGTGTAAAAACTATTAATATAGTTTTAGCGATCTTTAACACTTCATAGCTGTGTCGCAGTTGGTTTTACTAAAAAATTGTATTTGCAAAACATGTTTGTCCCATTGAATAGATGAAGTTCGATTTTTTTCCCGACCTAAAATTCCAATTTTAAATTTTAAGTTCACGTTTACGCGAGCGTTGCTTGTGAACGCTTCGACGGATAACGTTGTCCAACGAACTCGTCCTGGGCATTGGTAAAATGAACATGTCTACCAAATTTCATCAAAATCGGTCAACATTTACTCAAGTTATCGTCGCACGTTTCATAATTCGCGGACAGACAGACAGACAGACAGACAGACACGAGACCAAAAATGTTCCCTGATGTCTGAAACGGATTTCTGTCTTGGAATTTTGATTTAATCAATAAACTAAAATAATTGGTAGGAAAAAAAGTTGAAATTCTATCGATCAGAACACAAAAATAATTTTCTATTCCCCTTTTCTAAAATAATAAAGAGAAAAATTGTAACCTCCCAGCATTTTTTAATCACATATAAAATTCTGCAGATAGTATAAGTATTCAACGAATACAAAACTGTATTTTAAGTCATAAAAATAGTTTATGAATGAATTTAAGATTGACAGTTCGTCAAGCAACATTCTTTGATTGACATATGTCATTGAGAGATAAAAGTGACCCAAGCATTGTTCCAGTGAGACAAAAAAAAAATCAAAATTACATTTACATATTCAACAAGACTGAACAAATATAATCTGGAGACAAATGAATATTTTACAGGAAAAGGTAATGCGTCACTATACCAGCCAGAGAATACCTTTTCCAGACAATATTGAAACTGCGCATGCGCTAAATAAAACCCAACGGCACACCTACTGCATCTGTATTATGTAGCTCTACTACAAGTTTTATGTAATTTTTCCAATTTAAATTTCCAACAAAAAAATATTTGTTGAAAAACAAATCATTTCCTTGAGGTGACTAAATGAAAATTGATTATTAAATTTAAATATTTTTTGTTACTAAACCTCTACCACATGTCCGACACATTCGCTGGCTAAATATGCTTAAGCTTTATATATATATATATATATATACAGTATGTCCCAGGATCGACTTGACGATATGTGAAGTGACCTAAAAATTTCATTTTTCGACAAAAAGTCATTCTTGATCATCCCTCCTGCATGTCTTCAAATGAAGATTTATCGCATTAAAAGTTTTGTTCCATGTAACCTGTTCCTAAAAATTACGATTTCTTAAAATTGCACAAGAGGGAACTGGTCTAAATATTAATTTTATGAAAAAATGTCATTCGTTATGAAAAATTACATTTTTCAAAATAAGAAAGAAAATACAAAAAAAATATTTATTTAAATTTCATCCCCCCCCCCCTTTCCCTTCCCGCTTACCTCACTATATTAATAATAAAAATGTCTATTCAACAATCATTGTTGTACTCAAAACGATTCCTAATTTGTTTTTTTAATTTAATTTTTTCATTTTATTTAAAGTAAGGTAAGCGGGGGGGGGGGGGGGGGTGAAATTTAAATGATTATCTCTTTTGTATTTTCTTTCTTATTTTGAAAAATGTAATTTTTCATAACGAATGAAATTTTTTCATAAAATTATTATTTAGACCAGTTCCCTCTTGTGCAATTTTAAGAAATCGTAATTTTTAGGAACAGGTTACATGGAACAAAATTTTTAATGCGATAAATCTTCATTTGAAGACATGCAGGAGGGATGATCAAGAATGACTTTTTGTCGAAAAATGAAATTTTTAGGTCACTTCACGTATCGTCAAGTCGATCCTGGGACATACTGTATATATATATATATATATATATATATATATATATATATATATATATATATATATATATATATATATATATATATATATATATATATATATATATGTATATACCATCTTTCTAACAAAATATACCCGCACTTCTTTCTATTCACACAATTTTTGAAATGGGACACATAAATATGTTCGTTCTTCAGAATGATCACATAGCTCCATGATAACGGAAGCTATGTGATCATTCTGAATAAGCTTAGAAGCAATAAAAGAAGGGGAAAAATATATTAGACCGTACTTTTTTACTTTGTTACCCACCCTAAGGTAAGTAACTAAGTAAATTAGGTCGTATGTGGCAAGATTTTACTTGGATACCCACCGTTTGTTTACATTATTTTTACTACGTTTTTATTAGCTTGCTTTCTTGATTGTTTGTTTGTTTGTCCAGTAAAAATCTTGTAATCGATTTATAACTAACTTCCCACGTAGCTAGACAGACATTTGAAACTTTTAGAATAGCTCAGAACAGGATGACAAGGCAATATTTTAATACTTTTAGCCATCTTTCAGCAGAATTTAATTCGTTTTCAGCAAATCTTGCTGTATGGAAAGTTAGTTTGGAAAAAATCCGCAAGTTATTTAATTTGTTTTGACATGTCCCATATTTACAATCTTCATTTTGACGGGTTTCAAATTTGTGATTTTTTATTAAGAGATTAACATTGAATGACTGCGAAAAAGGAAAAGTAAACAAAGAAATAAATTAATTGTCGTATGACAACCAGGTTTGTTTACACTTGTGTCCTAGGTATCGGTTAAATTTTTCTGCATCTGTACTTCTTTACTTGTACACATTTTTCTTTTTCTTCTCTTTGTCCCTACACGAGGGCATATCAATGGCACGGTTTAGATTCGGTGTTGGCGAGATCCGTTTTACAAAGATTTGTCCTTTTATAGGGTTAAAGATCAGCTCTCAAGATGGTTGTCATTTATCTGAAGTAAATAAATTAGGAACTATTTTTTTTCACCAACATTATATTATTACAATGACAATTATATTATCAACATTACATATGATTCAACAGAAAATTTAAAAACGTAGTATATAAAAAGTTCTTTTTATCTTGTAATTATTTGACTTTCTTCTTTTTTTTTCAAATTAATTGACAATCTTAACTGGGGAATGTTGAAATATTCCTTTGGGACAAAAGAACATCACACTTCTGTAAATAAAAATGAATTCTAACAATCTAGTAAGGCAAAGTAACCTGTAATCCAATAAATTTTGAACAAAATAATAGTTCACTTGGATTTAATAATAAATAAATACATTTGGGTGGGTAACAAAGTAAAAGGGTGCCTATTTATTAGACAATAATCCATATCTGTTGCTGCTCTCTTTAATTTTCAATTATGTTTTCTTTAAATTGCGTATTTTGAAAAAAAAAAAAAATGTGATATTTCTTCCCAAATTGGGACATTTTAAAGCACGACTACCAGATTATCTAAAGAAGGCAATAGAACAGCCAAACCATGTCTATTGATAAAATGAGAATAATTCTCTGCGAAGACAATGTTTGGTTATTGGACTAAACCTTTATAATGATAAGTCGCTATCACAGATCTGAGAAAATTATAGTCTTGGAGCTAAAAATTATAACCAATCCTTAATTAATATCATAAAAATGATAAAACAACCAATGTAAACACATTTAAGAGTTCAAGTTCAAGTTTAAAATCTAGTTTATTATTGTCTTGAAAAAAGGGCATTAAACTTCTTTTATTTAATGTTTTTTTTTTGTTTTTTTATTTTTTAGAAACAAAACGGCTGAATATAATTTGACAAATTACCAACTAACTGCGGTAGAGGTTTAACGAATAAAAAATGCATTTCAGTTCCAAAAAAATTTACTAAGGTAAACTAGTTCCATTGGCATTATTTTAATTGGCTCCATATTTAATTGGACTCCATAATTTAAAATAATTAACTATATTTTCTTTCCTTCCTTTAGGTGAATATCTGAGAAGAAAAGGTTTGCGGGTACTATGAGTTTAAAAAGTTGAAAGTTTGTACGTGCATTTTTCTTTTTAGCTTTTTTTTACAACTAACTAGTAAAAGATCATTACTAAGAGTTTGCTACCCTAAACCATTTTTAAACAGCGAATAAGCTGTAAAAAAGAGAGTTTTTATTACAATCCACACAAAAAAGCTATTCCTAGGAAAAACATTTCCTCTTAAGCTACCCACGTAACCCTTTCGCAATTTGCCAACTTTAAGCAATAACTTTGCTACGTAATAAAAAGTAACTCAAATCTGTTCGTATATTTTCCAATAATTATAACCATAAATAAGGTTAATCTAAATACAGATAGAAAGAATTTAAGTTCGAACTTCAATATAGTAATTAAATAATAAACGTGGAATAAGGGTGAAGTTCCATTCTAAATGTGAAGAAGTTTAAGTGAACGAGCTTAACTTAGATATCAGTCAGAACGCGAAAGAAATAGAAACATAGTTTTATAACAAGAAACACCAATTATGAACTTGAATAAAAAATAAATTTAAAACATCTTGTAGAGTGAGAATTTTAAGTTCAAACACAAGGTGGAAATACTTTTTTAAAGTAAATTAATCTAAGCAGAACGTGGGAAGTTCATGAACGATTTAACCTTTTTAAACACATTATAACTTTCGTTTTTCCATATTTTAAAACGTGATAAGTATAAATTTTACCACGATTAATAAATATACATAAAACGAAAGTAGTTATATAAACAGAACAGGAAAAGTTTTAATTCTAATACGAGATAATTAAGGAACTTGAAGCAAAGTTAATAATCAAATCCGGATGTAGAGCATTTTAAGCTTATTTAAACAGTTTAACACGTGCGATAATAATAACGGAATAAAATCGCAGGTCATTAAAAAATAGTTATAAATGGTATCAACCTTATCATTACGTTTAAATGCCATCAAAATATTCACTAAACAAATATAAATATATATCTAACAATGGAACAGCATAGGAGCATTATTTAATTTGGTCAATTATTCCACAATAATAAAATATCCACCCACTGTTTAAAATAAATTGATGGTGCGTGAAGTCTCACGTAAAAAGGGTTTCGTTGGTATTGTGAATATGAAATTAGTTACAACAAGGGAGAAGGGCCTAAAAAATTGATCTTTTTGACAAAATGGCATGAAACATTAAACACTTTCCACAAAAATATATTTTTGTTCAACTTTCTAATACCATTCAATTAACACCCCACTCAAAATTTAAATAAAATTTCACACAACAGAAATAATCCGCTATTTTGGATTCCTAGTTAATCAGATCAAATTTCTATTCATATTTGTTCTATGGCCCCGCAGACCACAGTTTATTTCTTTCGCATATTTTTTTTACATTTTTAGTAACCGCAGAAATATAGTTTGGTTTGTTTTTTTTTTTTGGGGGGGGGGGGGGGGGGAGGGGGGACACGCAAAATTTTGATGTTTTTGGACAAAATAGCGTTAAAAATTAAACACTTTCCACAAGTTTTATACATTTTTGTAATCTATTCTTCAATACCTTTCATTTGATACCCCACTCAAAATTAAAAAAAATCGCGCTCCATGAATTTTCCACCATTTTGTATTTGAACAGCAGTTAATTTTAAGTTCGCTATATTTTTCCTGTGTACGCGTTAAAATGATCTTTAATACTGGAAAGTTTTATGTTTTCCTATCTTTTGATTCAAAGGTTATTGAAACCGTAAGAGTGACAGGCAGACACACACAGAATGGTAAACAATAATGTTTTTATTGTTTTATTATTTAAAAAGCACATGGATGTCTAACTCATAAAAATGTAATTATCCACGATGACTATGTAACTTTCACAGCTACCTGACATTTTAAAAAAAAGTTAACACAACGAAAGAAGAGTATTTTGCTATCGAGTGGTTTTTGAGTGGTGATTAAGGGGGTTAGCAAAGAATCGGTTAAGTAAATAAAAAAAATAAAAAATTACATAGAAGCTATAATAGAATTTTGTTAAATTTTTGTCTAACTAATGACTGATTATTGTATTGCCATTGGAAATAATGATCAGTGAATGTTTCAGCTTTCTAGATAGTCGGGAAGTGAGTGAAATTTGTAGACAAGAAAACAAAAGAAAGTGAAGTTAAATAATAGCGTGTTACAAAGAGATGCATGCTTCAATATATATATATATCTATCTGGGCCCTGCGCACAGATAGGCATATATATATATATATATATATATATATATATATATATATATATATATATATATATATATATATATATATATATATATATATATATATGCCTATCTGTGCGCAGGGCACAGCAGGGCGGGTACTTCAGCTAATAAAGAGAAAAACCCTGTTTATGTACTTTTAATAAGTAGGTAATTATCTTTCAAAAGCAACATACCTTATAAATTAATATTTAATCCCAAATATATAAACTGCATACATACCTGGAACAAAAAAAATTAAATTATGATTCAACAAAACATTAGTGTACTGTACATTGTACATAATTAATATAGAAAAATAGTCACTAAGTATCATATTTTCTTTTAAATTACCACATCACTGCATCTAGAAATTATATTACTTACTAAACACGAGTTGTTACCAATCCTGTCTCTATCAGAGACACATTAAGTCACATTTCAGTAATAGTTTTAACGGGCATTGTAAGTGTACTTGATATCCCTTTATCTTTCTTAAAACTACACGAAATTAACAATTTTACACTGATTACGTATCTCCGTTGATTTAACATTGAAGGTAATCTCTTCATTTACTAACAAATTAAGTACGTAAGTAAGTACAAAGTATTGAAAAGTATTTATAATACTTTACCACAAATTATCTGCTAGTGTAATGCACTACAAACTAGGCATCGCGTGGCTCTACCATTGAAGCGAGCGTATTGCAATAAAGTACTGAATATTTATATTAAGGAATTATTAATCACGATGAATGTCATAGTTGAAGATAAGTGGAAGAGGGAAGAGTGAGGTAGAGTGGGGATACTTGGTACAAAGCTTGGCACTTCTTTAGATTGTTACTTCCCTTATAAAAAATAAGAGGGGAGTAACGATCTAAAGAAGGTGTACGGAAAGTTCTTCATTAGACTGTTACTCCCCTTATAAAAACAGAAGTGTGATATTCCTATGTCCCAAAGTACATTATAAACTAAACCTCAATTCGTCTTAATAGTTGTTTACTCAGTCATTTATATTATAAAAAAAGAAGAACTTTTGCAGCTAATTTTGGGCACAGGGAGGTGAGGACAGTGCAGAAGTCTTTGCTGAGAGCTAACCTTCGTCCGTTTGACAGGTGCTTGTCGACAATGTAGCACCCCCCGGCAGTCCATCAGCTGACAGCCGGTCGTAGGCGTGGCTGCTTCATTGGCTCTTGGGGTTCTCTGGGGTCACGCCTCCCTGGGAGTGGTTGCCGGGAGCGAAGGTAAACTTGACGGAGGCAGGGGAACCGGGTCGAACGGTAATCATCTTGGGGGATGGCTGCTTCTGGGGGGCCTTGGGAGTCGCGGGGTGGTCCTCGGTCTCGGCCGGTCGAATAACCAAAGGTCAGCACCGGCATCGATGGACTGCAACCCTCCTCCCTCAGACAGGTGCTAAGGAACCAGGAGGACTAAGGGGGGTGATGGAAAAGGGTCCTCCCCTACAGACACTAAAGAATTCTTAGTGGAGTAGCAATAGTGGAGGACCGACAAACTGTCCCGGCGCCAATAGCCGATTAATAATCGGCTGACGCGCCTTTGGGGGAAGGGAGACGGGTTTAGTCGGTAGGGCTGCATTGCAAACACCAGCGAGTCCGACACTCCACATACCGTGAAATACGTATGTGGGCTAGGTCGTAAAATGACTTCCAACTCCCTTCCATTTAAAAAAAAAAAAAAAAAAAAAAAAAGAAGAGGGGAGTAAAAATCTAAAGAAGCACCCTAAGCTTACCTTCCCAGATAAACCTACACTCCTAGAATCTCAACCACCCGCAGTAAATTTTAAACAATTATTATAAATGTATCACTTCACTATGCAAAAACTTCTGCTTGTATCAAGTTGAAATTTTACATGCCTGTTTCAATTGTACTTTAGACGATGTACATAAAATTTTATTAAAATCAAAGTAAAATATCGGTAAATAGGTTGTTTTCTCTACTTTAAACGTTCAGGCCCGATTTAATAGTTTTAGAGATTTTTATTAATTCATAGCGGGGACACTTAATTGTATCTGAAAAAAATGTTTGTCTCGTCGAATAGATAAAGTTAGAATTTTTTCCCTTCCCAAAATTTCAATTTTAATTTTGAAGCGCACGTTTACGCGAGCGTTGCGAGCAAACGCTTAGGCAGACAACGTTGTCCAACAAACTCGTCTTGAGGATTGGTAAAATGAACATGTGTACCAAATTTCATTAAAATCGGTCAACTTTTACTCAAGTTACCGTCGTTTCCTGACACACAGACAGACAGACACGGAGCATATTTCGTTGAATGTAGGAAGCTCGCTTCAACTATTCATATAAGAAAGAAAAAAATAATAGCAATCAAAGGCAGAGATTATTGAAGTATTAATATTTTAATAAAGAAGGAAGAGAGATAAATATGCATCCCAGTGGAGCATTTTCCTACATTTTCTAGCGGTGCATTTTCCTACATTTTCTAACGGAGCATTTTCCTACATTTTCTAGCGGTGCATTTTCCTACATTTTCTAGCGGTGCATTTTCCTACATTTGCTAGCGGTGCATTTTCCTACATTTTCTAACGGAGCATTTTCTTAGCGGTGTATTTTCCAGCATTGCATATTCCAGCAGTGTATTTCTATCTGTCACCTCTCATTTCACTTAATTATAAATTTTCAAATAATGATTTAAATTCCTAGTCATGGACAGCCATTTCAATTCCGAATAAAAATAGAAACGATAAAATACATAGTTGATACTTAATTAACTAAATGTCAATTTCAAAGAATACTTTCATTGGATAGACTTTATAAGGTTAGTTTATTAACACGGCACATCATTTTTAGAACTTTTAAAACTTGCCACAAAAAAAACTGAAAATGTGAAATAATGTCAAAACCAGAAAGATTTTTCAGAGCGAGGCTGGGTCTTTTTGAGTTCCAAAATGATTATCCAATACAACCTAATCTCCTTTATTTTTGTTTCGTTCCATTTGACCAATTCTTTTTAGAGGCTAAAAAAAATAAAGTACACAGAACGAGTTTGCGTTTTCCATATTGGGAATGCCAGAAACATCGGTCCAAGAGTATTTGAACTCTCTAGATCGGAAAAGTTATCTGGCAAACACCACTAAATCAAACCGATGCCGAACTGAAATTTCACAATCAGGACCCACTTGGATTTTTGGATTTTTTAAAAAGCGGTAACAGAAAATAAAAACAGAGCAACAGTGAAATTTCAAAATCTGTTTATTTGATTTATAACATGAAGCTAGTAAAACAGAAAACAAAGCTAGCAATCCCCCGCATTTCCTATTTGAATAACAAAAATTTTCAGGTTCACAAAGAAATACTATCCATATGAATAGAGTAAAATTGCATATGCATCATTTTAGCAATAAATTCACAAAAAAAAAACAAACTAAGATTTATAAATATTTCTCCAATCTATTTTTCCTCGGTTTTAAAAAATTAAAATTCTAATATATTTAATCCAATATGCCCGTGTATTGGACAGGGAATTGAATAATAATCGGTGAAAAATTTAGATTCTGACAAATTATTGTATTAAAAAAGCTTAGAATTGAATACTTTTTCATCAAAATACCGTAAATGAATTCAGGATAGTATAAATATGGTAAAATAATAATTGAAATAAGTAAATAAAGTTAGGTAAAGGGTAGAGGGAGTTGCTGCTGAGCTTAGATCTAAGGGAGTCCAACAAAATCCCTTTTCTATAAAGGGCATCTAAACTCCCTTCACATGTACATCGGCAATTCAAGAAACTAGGCATCGCGTGGCTCTTTCATTGAAGCGAGCTTAATATAATAAATATAGAATATTAAGAAAATAGTTAAATCATGATTGTACTAAAGTGCCGTGTAGTGAGAGAACAGGTCTATTCCTTAACCCACACGACCCGGCTTACTCCAATTAAACTATTATAAAATTTATCACTCCACCACACAAAAATTTCGCCTGTATCAGGTTGAAATTTTACATGCATGTTTGAAAGTACATTAGATCAGGGGTCTCCAAGATACGGCCCGCGAGACGTTTTCATTCGGCCCGCTGTGCCACGACAGACCTTAACAAATGAACGTAAACCATTTCAAAATAATAAGTTCTCCATAATGAAATACTATTTCAAACATTAAAATAGACCAGCACGAGTCTTACATAAGTTTTTTTTGGCAAAAATGGATATGGTTTATAAGCTTATTATACATATTCCTTACCATTGTTAAAATCAGTTTAATTATTATTATTTTAAAAATTATTGATCTCCTATCAGTTTAATCTATTGTTGTCTTGTAATAATTTTGACAACGGTAAAGAAAATTATTCATTAGAAAATTTATTTATTAAAATTAATTCCCTATTTGTTTAATCTATTGTATTCTTGTCAATCATTTAGACAACTGCGAAGTAAATTACTGATTTTTATTAATACCCTATTTGTTTAATCGATTGTTCTTTTGTCAATTATTTTGACACCTGTGAAGAAAATCATTGTTTTTTTATTATTACCCTATTTGTTTAATCCAGCGGTGACCAAACTACGGCCCTTGGGATCCAGCCCGTGACGCTTTTCATTCGGTCCGCCGCGCCACGAAAGAAGTCAACAAATGAACCTAAACAATGTAACGTTAAGTTCTTCATAATCAAAAGCCATTTCAAGCATTTACGAAAATCTGCACGAGTTTTATATAAGTATTTTTGGCCGAAATGGGTATGGTTTATGAGCTTGCTATTTATATTTTCAAACATTTTGAAGTCCGATAGCTGAATGATCCTTACTTCATCCGGCCCGCTATGGATCTTATCCAGATCAGGCCCTTCAACCAAAAAGATTGGAGACCTCTGCAATCTTTGCAACCTCTTCAACTGTAGAACAACCTCAATGTATATTCAAATATATATATATATATATATATATATATATATATATATATATATATATATATATATATATATATAATGTGGGTGTGTGTATAATTAATTCCGAGTTTAGCTGCAAAAAGCCATTTATAATATAAATAATTAATTAAAATATAACATTGAAATGAAATAAGAAAAATATTATTTAACAAAAATTTAAATAATACAGAAAAATGATACGAGTAAAACTAAACTGAGCAAATTAAACAGCAATGTATTCATAATGTATTTTATAATTAATAATAAATATCATATTTCAATGTATAAGATTAACTTAACACAAAAAGTATATTTTTCCACACGGAAAAAAAAAATTAATGTCCAGAACGAAATTAAAAAGATTTAACTTTTTTTATATAACGATATAATGCAATATATACAATAAAAATAATATGATATTTCTATTATGTACTCATTTGTTGACTAGAGAGTTTTCTTCATACTAATTAATAAACAGCAGATACTTTGTTGTTTCAATAATGTTTTCCGCGAATGGAAATCTAGCTCTAAAAGAATAAAATTGTATATATCTTGTTGGTTAATTGTTTTTAAGTAATCGATCAAACATCGTTGTAATCCATCAAATATCGTCGTTGTTAGACAACTTTTTCTAATCTTTTCATTACAGAAGATTACGGATTATGGTGCGTATCTAATTAGATGATTTTATTAAAAAAGTTAATTTTTTAGGAACTCGAGAAAAAAACAGGAAAAATAAAGCAATTTTAAATTTTCTCGTATTATTTCGCATTCTCTTTCTCTAGCCACCTTTATTAATAGGTTTATAAAATTGCTAAACAGAGCCTGGCTCGAGCTTCAAATACATGCTTCCAAGCTGCTAAACAAGTTTACAATGCTAGTGTATGCTAGTGTGTGTATGCTAGTGTATGCTGGGTGTATGGCTATAATGCTGCATGGCTCACCTGTCCGGTCCCTCAGATACGTCGATAGAAACCGCTCAAAGCTATTTCTTTAAAACTTATTTTTCATTGCAAACCAATACCCCACACTACACTGTAAGACAAGAGTACGGTCTAAATCATGTAGCTATAAAAATCATTCAACAAACTTTGAACTTTATAAATAAAATCCACGACTTAGAAGACGGAAACTTGATAAAACGTTGTTTGACCTACTTTACATTGACTCATTAGACAATAACTGTATTACATATAACTGGATTTCTAAAGTAAAACAGCTGTTATGCAGGAGTAAGGTTGGTGCAGGGAAAGTGTTCTTATCATCATTTAATAAATCTTTTATCAACTGCGTACTTACTGACTACAAGAATATTTCTCCAATCCCTTACAAAATATCAAAATTATAAAAAGGCACAAAATAACCCCTCTCAAAATAACATTATGGCTCCGGTAAACACAAATATTTTTTTTGTTACTTATGCCAATAAAGAATTTGTTTAAAAAAAAAAAAGAATACTTTGCAACAACAAGACGTACAAAAAATACGTAAGACAACCAACTCCTCACTATACCCTGCACTGAATACCGATACTTACATACAGACCAACGCAACTCTTTCAACTATCAAAGGCTTCTCACCCAAATCCGTACATCCGGTTTTAACATAATAAAAATTAAAATAAATGCAAACATCCACATAATAAAAACCGATAAGATTTGTACCATCTGCAATAGATGTGAACCTAACACATTAGCGCATATTTTTTTGAGATGCCCAATTTATCAGCCACAACGAAAGGCATTTTTGCCGCTGCATGTTTGTAGTGAAGAATGGAAGATAACACTAATGTAGCCTCCACTCCATACTCAGCACGGGATCCCTCTCCAAACAGCAAGCCTCAAACATTTATTATTTCTTAATAAATATTATTAAAAACCGCATTTTTATAATTAATGAATAGTTTCAAAGTATTAATTAAGTTTGTTATTATTTTTTTGTTTAAAGTAATAACTTTATTAATTATATGGAGTTCGTTGTTGTTTGGAATGAAAGTCCATTTTTCTTTTCTTATTATATTTTATTAAACAAGCTTTCGTCCAGGGAACCTGGGCTTCTTTAGGTTTTGAATGTTAGAAATACTGTAAATTTAGAGAAAAATGGTCAAAATGAAAAAAGTAAAAACGAATTTTGGAAATGAAAGTCTTACCAAGTTAATAAGTTAATTTTGATTGTTTTTATATGTTTTTTTTAAAAAAAAGAATTAAATTTATTTTGTTCAAATTAATTTAAATGTATTAAATTTGTTTCATTCCAAACAACAACGAACTCCATATAAGAAACCTCAAGTCCACAAAAGAAAAACTTCAATTTTATTAATTATTTTGATTAATTTTATTATTATTTTTTATGTAAATTTGAGTTTATTTATAATTTTGATTAATTTTATTATCATTTTTTCTTTAAAATTATGAAGTACCTATTATTACTATAATTAATCGGTGTCACCCCTTTGTAAAAAGCTGTAAGCTTTAAATACAAATAAATGATTTATTATATTATTATTAATAGGTTTATATACTTTTGAGTAAAATCCATGCACCTTCATAATTTAAGTAATTTATATTAACGAACCCTGGTTGAGGGGTAGATTACTAATAGATACAACAATTTTATCTTATCTTATCATATCCCTCTCCCTCTCGATTGCATTTTAAATAAAGTAATCTGAATTTGCTAGACTAGTGCATAATAATACAATTACTATTATCAGCTATGATAACATGGTTTGAACAGATGTTATGAATGTTACACAATGGCGGAGGATTAACTAGAATCAGGTATAATGTTAATAACCCCGCAGTAAAAACAGTTTATCGACATGCATATTAAATTGATCTTATAAGCTTCAGCCAAAATACTCTGAGCCAGTAACAAGGTTCCCTTCCACTATAATTACTTATTCACACGTTTAGCATATTTAACTTACATTTAAGGCTTTATAAAAGGAATAATTGTTGAAACATGAAACCACCATAGACAATATTTTAAATATACATTTGCAAGGCAACAAGTAAAAGGCATCACGTGGCTCTACTGCAATAGTTTATGATAATAATTATGAAATATATATAAACGGGGTGGGTAGGTGGTAAATGAGGGGGGAGGTGGGGTTGCCCCCAATAACTATATCGCCACAACACAGGGGGCCTGGGTGGCTCCGAGGCTAGAGCGCTCGCCTTGCGATAAGGCAAGTTAAGCAGCATCGAGCCGGGTCAGAAGGTGACCAAAGCTCTGGGTTCGATTCCCGGACCAGGCCCCCCACTCAATGTCCACCCAGCATTGTTTAAACAAGTGGGAAGCTCCTCGAAAGAGTAGCGCCACCAGGTTTCGGCCTGGAAACCATGACGATGACACTCCTGGTTGTAATACAACTAGGAGGGGAGTCATGGTTGACGACCATATCATTCACACGACAGTGTGTCTTCACACTGTCAAATCTTCACACGACAGTGCGAAGATTTCGGTCCCTAACCCGGGTTTGATGAATGGGCCCACCTAAGTGGCCTGCATCTTCGGGAGTATAAAGCCCCCCGGTATATATATAAAAAAAAAAAAAAAATCGCCACAACTATCTCAGCCGTTTTCAATAATTATTATAATGTATCACATCTCAAACGTCCAGCAGCCCCCTTTTGACAATTATAATAGGTAAATGGTAAATGTATCATGTATCAACCACCCCGCAGCTGCTTTTCAAAAATTATTATAAACGTATCACGTGTCAACCCGTCCTTCTTAACTGATTCGAAAATTTAAAAAGTTGTAAGAAAAATCGTCGCAAATTTCCGACAGGAGATAAAAAATAAAGTAAAAATCAGAAGAATATATTTATAGATGTAGGTGTAAATAAATGTATGTTTGTGCGCAGGTGGAAGAGAAACAAATAGGTGTAGAAGGTTGAAACTTATATATAACCAACAATGGGCTAATTATGACCTACCATTACATTAAAATCGGAAGAGTAGTTTATAAGATATGATGGTTCGCAAAAATTAAACGACCGACAGACAGAGACGGAATTCAAAATGTTCCCTGATGTCTGAAACGAATTTCTATCTTAAAATGTTTGATGTCGGAGACATAAACAAATGTTCGTTTTTCAGAACTAAAATTTTTACACAGACAATATATTTTTAATATAGCTTTTTTACATTTTCACACAGCTTCCGTTACTCCTTCAGTAAGCTAAATGATTAAATTAAAATGGTACATTTTAGGATCATGAAAAAGGAGAATTTTACATAAGCTCGATTGAATTCCAAATTTAAATTTAATAAAGCTGACAACGCCAATCTCCACTTATTTTCTTTATCTACTTATTTATATTCGGTCGTTATGTTGATAAGAGAGATATGTATTTTTTTTATAAATACATACAATATAATCTAATCAAATGAACATTTTCAATAAGAATTATTGTTTTATTCGTTGAAAATATATACATATTTCATTACATGATACATATATTTTATTTAATGTTCTGGAATTAATGTTGAAGGAATTATTAGAAATTTAATTAATATATACTATCCACACGGATATATTTATTTATTTTACCACTTTCTTGTATTCAAATATTTTGATATTAAAAAAAGAACAAAAAAACATAAAAATAACTTAGTTTCAAATGACATAGTGAAGTGGATAGCCGCCCCTATTAATTTATTTATTTTTGTTTTGTCATATTAATATCCAATAAAACATGTATTTTCATACATGATATTAAAAGAATACCATTCTATGACTTTGTGATATTAATATTATAATTAATCTTTGACGTCAAATTGTTAAAATAATAAGTAATCGATTAAATGTTTAAACATATATAAATAAAAATAAACTTCATAAGAGAGAGAAAGAGAGAGAGAGCATTGCAATGGCACATAAATTTCGATATTCGGATAGATTTAAACGTTTCTAGTCCAAAAAATGAGTCCTGTTGTCCGACTGTAGTCAATACAGAAGCATAGAGCCTAATCTACACGGCCGTTTTCAATGAAATTTGGCAAACATGTTCAGAAAAATCCTTCCCTGAGGCAAAGTCAACGAATTACAGTAAAATCTCGCGTATAGTACGTAGACTGAAATTTCAGGAAAATTAAAAATGCACACCCGAAATTCGGGGATAATTTTATGCTGGTGTGTAATGTAAAAAAGATTTTAATATGTTTTTAATTGATGTTTAAGAATTTTTAAGAGGAAAAAACATAAATTTATTTAGATTTAGTAGGTATTTATTACAAAAGCCTCCTATATGCAGAGAACGGCTTAAAAAGAATCCATCAGAATATTTCGTAGAAAGCACCTTGCCTTTGAGCCTTGTGTCTTTGATGACAACAATAAAATAAAAATAGTTCTTGGTAATCAGGCCAAGGTATTTTAAAATGATAAAATCAATGATTTAGTTAATTTCCGAAGAAGAGAAAAATGTTTTAATTTATTCTATTTAATTTAAAATAAAAAAAAAGCTAAACAGTAAACTTATAAACATTATAAAATCTTAGTAAGTATTATGGTTATTTTTCAATCACCTGCCTATAATAACAAAAAGTCAGGTTGGAATAATCTGTAGTAATTGTTTTCACTCGCTAATACGCACTCCAATTTTAGAAGAAAAAAAAGAGGTCAAAATTTTGTGTAGGTATTATACGCGTGTAGGGTTTTTACGGTAATTCTAAAACTTGTATACAAAATTCTAGCTTGATGTTAGTCAGACACTTTTTTGCACGCTATCTCCTGGACTATAAGTCGTTTTTCCGGAAAATAAAATTTAGTTCCCGCTAAATAAATTTGATTTAGCTGAAAATCAAAAATTTAAAAACTAACTAAAACAAAAACTTTAACTAAAAGTATATATATTAATACGATTGTTTCTTCATAATAAGACTACAACTACAGTCTGCACTTAACTTTATCAGAGTTTCTATAGCACTAACAATAATTATATTCCACACAGAATATTATAATATATTCAATTTAAAATATCGTAATATCAAAATGATTGTCTCGGATTATGCTTCGTTGGGACATATACGCAAGGTTATATAAACAATATATATAGTGCATGTTACATATTATATCAATACAATGTAAACAGGATACACAAGGCCCTAATCATAACTAACTCCCCGTACTAATCTATCATTCACAGTGAGACACCTAGACTTGATCTAATACTGCATCTAGCGGGCATGTCAAGACCGTTAATTAAACCAATATAATATATACCTAGTTACAACAACAATCCTATATGACATGGCATAGTATCTAGTCTTATTTCCAATAAACAGATTGACTAATATAATATAACAAGGGACATATTAGAGAGCAAGAATGTACAATGACAATTATAAATCACCATACCGAACTATCAACCTGAAGACTGTCATCCATCAAAATCATACGTGATCAATAAATACATTATGTTGACAACACACAGTGTATCTTTATCTTCTCAGCACACTCAAAGGTTCCGTAGGCAATTTATCAATTCGGACGAGTTCGTTAACCAGCTTAATCGGCCAAGCCGATTCAAGATGGTGGAATTAATTATTGTGATGTGAACCAAACGCCTTAAACGCATTTCTATCGACTGAACCCAATGAAGCTACTTAAAAGTCTCTAGCTCAAACCATTCCCAAGATCAAATTCGTAAGATTTTTGGGAGGAAGGGAAAGATATTTGCTTACAAAATATTCGACTTATGCAAAATTCCTAAAAAATAAAAATATTTTGTTTTATTTTTTGACAAATAGTAACTGCTTTTATATAGATTTTTTTTTGGTTGATTTCTTTTATAAAAATAGGGGTGTACACGAAAAAGTAACAATATTACCGTAGACAATTTTTTAAAACACATGGCGAGAAGATGAGTTGGTACAAAAACGTAAACAAATATATATTTGAAAGTAGGGCATACACACGAAATACACGGGGCAAACACAACAATTACATTTAACACCACACATTACGCGTTTCCGTTAAAAAATTACCTAAACTACAACCGCTTGTTTTTCAGGGAAGTTTCTTATATATTTTGCTCTGGGTTAATACACACACACACAACATAAGTTTATAGATTAAATTTTTTATGTGGAGTACTTTCGGAGACACAGGTGAGATACTGACCTCCAGGCAGACAGACAAAAGCAGGAAATTATAAGGGTCCTAGGTTTTGCCTATGCACCATTAAATAATACTAGCCCATAAAAACCAAGTTTCTATAATAAATTCTTTATATTTTTATTACATTTTGGTTGTGAGGGTAAATATTGGTATTATTTAATTTAATTTTAAATAATTAAATAAAAATGTATTAATTAGTAAAACTTAATTAATTAAATGTTAGAATGTTTTTGTATTGGTAGAGTCGATATGCTAAGTTACAGCTCGATTGGATGACTGGAAGAGGGTTAACTCGCCCTCAAAAGATTTTATATAGCTACCAATTAATTAATTAATTCAATTTTAATTTTATTTTTATTGCTTAATTTTTTTTAAATTTATTTAATCCATTCATTTTTAAAAATATAATTAATTAAATTTAAAAATTAATTAATTTGTTAAAATGTTATAAAGTATTGGTAGAGAGTCTATGTACCAAGTTCCAGCTCGATTGGATGACTGGAGTGGGTTAACTCGCCCTCAAAAGATTTTATATAAAAGTTTGTATACCTACCAATTAATTAATTAAATTAGTAATTTTATTTTTATTACTTATTTCATAAAAAAAAAAAAAAAAATCCATTCTTTTTTAGAATAATAATTGATTAAATTTAAAAATTAATTAATTAATTAAATTTATTTGATTAATTCATTTGTTAGAATGTTTTTGTATTGGTAGAGAGTCTATGTGCCAAGTTTCAGCTCGATTGGATGACTGGAAGGGGGTTAATTAGCCTTCCAAAGATTTTGACGACAGGCAGCCACAAAAGTGAAGTTAATATAAAGGATTAAAAAAAAAATGTCTATTATCTATTTTATAAATATTAGAAATACAGGAAAAAAAACGCCAACCAATTAGGTGACACATAGCTTCCACTAATCCTATTACTAGACTAGTGGGTAAATGAGTATAGAGATTTGGGATAGTATTATGGGTTACTAAAATGCTAGGTTGTGTGCATGCGCGATAAGAAGCGACGTGAAACCATCTACGTATTTAAATTTCATCAAAATCAGACAAGTAGTTTTTTTAAAATAAGGGCGTAAATAAATCTAGGTGAAAATGTGGTTAGGTTGTTTACAAAAGTTTTCTTAGGTAGGGGAGACCCGAGCAATTGAAACCAAGGTAAGAAAAGAATCAACAAATTAACTGTAAGTAAGGACCCGAGATCTACTTTTTACTTAGATAACCAGAGTGAATAAAAGATAAGAAACCTAGAGCGCAAATTAAATATCTTGTTCAGAAAATGTCTCTCGATAAATAACTGTATTAGTCGAGAAATTATCACTTACAAAATTCACAAGAAAATCCGAAAGCATAGTGGAATTATAACTGAATAGAATTAATCTAGGTATATTTCTTTCATAAGGATCAGTAGAAGGAGAGTCAACCATTAAAATAAGATTAGCCTACGACATAAATAGCACATGCAGTTCTTAAAGATTGTGTTATTTTAGCCGTTTAGGAATATAGTAAAGTTTGTAGTATTAGTAAAGATTGTAATATTATACCTTATAAAAACAGTTGATATCAAAAGAACATTTCCAGCGGAAAACCAACAGCTTCCTCCTTTACTTGGTATCACAAAGAAGCACTTTCAAAACAATAACACAAAATCAAATGTTTAACTAATAACACGTATAGTAAATTTAAAAAAAAACCAAAACATTTAAAACCTTCAAACAAATCACATAAACTAATGAACGAGTATTATAAAACCACACGAATATTACTTTTAAAAACAACAACACCAAAAGGAATCATGTAATACGCACAACGTTATTTTAAATAACCGATGATTAAATCTCATTAGTTTTTAAAAATAATTATTTCAATCTAAAGACTGAATAACAAAAATCTATGAATTAATTCGAAAGAAACTGTTTAAACAATTGAAAATAAAAGAAATGATGTCCAATGTAATACCTCGACGTGGCCGTGGTTAAGAAAAAAACTAGAGTGAAAAACAACAGCTGATCTAATCCTACTCAGTTCTACCAACTTAGAAACAACAGTAAACTCTAGTGTTAGCATGCAAATTATAAAAATATAAATAGTATTATTTCTAAATTAATAATATATATAAGTATTTAGCAAATTTTGCAATAAAATTTGAATTATAAATTATACATTGAGTATATTTTACTTAATACATATACAATATGCAATGTTGTTAAGAGAACTTCTGTGTTTGGTCCCCGGCGGCAAAGTGCATTATCATATCTTTTCTTCTGACTTATTGCTTTCTTGTATTCGTAGTAATAGGAAATAATTATATTGGCTAAAATATTTTCTTAAGATTTTGAAGGATTTACACTTATATGCTTTAAAGTCCCGTGAGTTAAAAATAGTTTTTTTTTTAATTAATGACAGCTGTTAGTCGTCTATAAAGAGGAGCTTAATCTACCTAATCGATTTCGATTAAAATTGACATCCATGTCCAAAAAAATTAAAATTAATAAATGAATACGAGTAGAACTCAAAATTTGTATATTTTATTAGATTTGTAACAACTCTTTCATTTTGGAAATAGTTGGTGTTTGTATATGTAAGCAATAAAGACAAGCAGGATGATTATATGTCCTCCCCTCTTACTTATGTTTTAAAATAAGAGATAGTAGAATCCTACTATGAATAAGAGATATTAAGATTATAAAAAGTAGGAAATAAATATTTTTTTTAATAAATATTTTTTAACTTCAGGAAAAAGTTATCTCACTTACTTCTTTAATTCTTTTCGCTTTTTTCTTATAAAACTTTTAAAGTACTTTTGTTATTAGCAAATGAAAAAATTAACAAAAAAAGAATTAAGATTATAAAACAAAAATATCCATAAAAACAAAAAAAATTATTAAACTTTGCATTCAATCAAAAATTAGTCGGCATCAATTATTTTCTGAAATCTCTTCCTTCCCCTATACCCCTCTGGTTTCTACAAAGGTCCACTTTAAGTGAAAATATAGACGGGAATATGGCTTGTTCCTAATACATACTTTACTTTTAGTATCCTGCCACGGGATGAAGCAGCATTACCGAACTTTTCCTTTAAGAAATAACATCAAGTAGCTCAAGGAAAGAAATAAACTTTTCTTCTTTCCCAACAAATAGCCATCATGAAGACCTTTTACTATCCCAAGCTGTTATAATATATATATATATATATATATATATATATATATATATATATATATATATATATATATATATATATATATATATATTAATAATTCCGGACAGCGTGTCCACCTACATTAGAAGTTAAAAAGTAGGCAATATTATATTTTAACTTGGTGGGTAGGCTTCATGGGGTCATCTCTTGATAAATAGCTTAGTTTTCCAGTGAAATCCGCGTCCCGGAGGGTTTGAAGTCAGTTTCGCTCCCACTACTGAAAGCATCTTGGGGGTGGAGTGCATCGTGATCTTTACTTGAAGCAAAAAACAAGACATTCTGACGACGGGAGTGAAGGACCTGGATTTACCGGGGGTTTCTCGAGATCGGGATGATGCAATTGGGAAATCGGGTGCAGCCTTTGTCAATGTTACTTTGTGGAGAGGGTCATGTTATTGTTGTTGGTTGCGGGTTTTTTTTTGTCTAAATTGCGCCGTAGTCGGAAAAACCAGTATACATTTTTTCGTCCTGTCCTGTAGTCTTCAGTGAGTCTTGTTGCTGCTTCAAGTAAACGTAACGATGCACCAACACCCATGAAGATGCTTTAAGGAGTGGAAGCGAAACGTTTTCAAACCCTTTGTGACTCGAATTTAACCAGAAAACCAAGCTATTTTATATTTTAATTTGTATTATCTCTCAGAAGCATGCTATGTATTTCGTAATAACAAAAGTCAGGTCAAAGTGGCGTCTATATTTTAAGATATTCCTTTCTTTTTATATTACAGTTTTTGGTTTAGTGATATTTTACGTTTACACTAAAATCATAAATGTTTTAAGAGTCATTGAATAAATTGCATAGAATTTCAATAAAAACTCCAACTTTTAGATTTTTATTTTATATATTTATTATCCTGGATGTTCGACAGTTTATTATACGAGTACACACCTGGGGTATGACTTCTAATGATTAACTAAATATTCAATTGTTTCGAATTTATTTTTAATTTTGTTACTTGTGTTTTTTAGTAATTGTTAACAATCACTCACCACAATGGGTTTTTATCAATTTAGTTTTTTATTTTAATTTGTTCCAGTTTTACTATTATTACCTGGTTTATCACCTGCTATTTATGAAAGCTTATGAAGGCTGAAAGCTGATTTGGATAATAAAAAGCTTAAATTTACGTGGAGAGACAGTTTTATTATTCCTTAAATATTTAAGTTATTAAAATTAATATTGTATTGTTAGTACAGACCAGTTTATTTATTTCAAGAGTCGAAGATAAAAAATCGAATTTAGCTTTAACTTTTCAGGGACAGCATAAAGAGCTAGTAACCCCCTGAAAGAGGTACTAAAAAGAAATAGGAGATATAAGGCGAAACTTTATTTGATTACCCCTTAATTACTAAGAAAAAGGAATATTAGTCCAAACTACTTTAAGACAAAGGATTATCACACTTCTGTATATAAAAGTGATGATATCTCTAAGTCTCATTAACTATTAAGACTAGGACTTTTCATTGTCTAATTTTCATGCCCACCAAGATCAAATTTATACTGAAATGGGCTAAAAGAGTGCCTAAAAGAGATACAAGAGATTGGATAATCAATCTTACATAGGAATACAAGCTATTTTCTTAATTGTGGTGGTCCAAAAGTCCCCCCCCCCCCCCCCTCTAACTTTTGAACGGCTTGAGATAAATTAATGGAACTTGGGGGATCTGTACCATGTAAAGAGAAATTTGTTTTCATGCAATCACGCAGTAGAGGCAACCACACATTTTGCCCCCAGGCGGCCCTGAAATCTATAATTTTTATACTTTTGCCCCATGAAGGGGGCAAAATATTGGAGATACAAAAAAAAAATCAAATAAAATATTCCTATTTTTCACCGTAGAATCCAAAACTGCTATAAAAAATATACACTCCTATTTAAAATTTTGAAGTTGGGTGGCTTGGGGGCTAAGTTGGTGGTTGCCCCTATAGTGCGCGATTGCATGAAAACAAACTTCCCTTTACATGGTACGGATCCCCTAAGTTTCATTAATTTATCTCAAACCGTTCAAAAGTTAAGCGGGGAGAGGGGGGAGGGGAGACTTTTGGACCACACTGTATATACCAAAAAAGTAGTTTTTAAAATTTTCTTGACTGTTGTCACTCGTCCATAAAGGCTAGTAGAGTCTAAAAAGTACTGGGTCGATTTTTTATGAAATGTTAAGAAAATAAAGGTTTGTGGACGCTGGCTTACAAAATAACACCGAAATGATGAGAAAAAATATTTCTCGAAAATGTTTCCGACGATTTTGATTGAAAACCTTCTAAAATGTAGTCCATTTTAATACGGATCTAATCATATACGTTGTTTTGCTAGAAATAATCCAGTTTCAGAGATCGAGATTTAGAGGTCGAGTTCGATTTCCCACCGGGATAAATATAACCTAAAAAACTCGAAATAACTAACGCGTAGAACACAATAGAAGAAGTAATTATGTATCAAAATAAGAAATTTTAGTACGAGTTGCATCGGATAGTTTGTTTTCTATTATTTCTAATAATTATTTATTTGAATTAGAATAAGAAAAAATTACATTAATCAAATAACGGGCACAATACACCATTTATTTAAATTATTGTTAGTTTAGACCGAAATACAAATTTTAATTAATCCAATCAAATAATCTTTCTTTATCTTCCATCCAAGTAATTTGCTTTGATCTCATTTTATTTATCCAATAAAATAAACCCAGTTTTTAAACTTTCTACTGATAAATAAACAGTCGGAAATTTATTATTATTTAAATAAAAAGAGCGATCAATAAATAGATCCAGTGGTATTAGGAGTTATTTTGCAAAGTAACAATCAAACTTTATAAAATTATATTAATAAATCCCTGAAAGGAAAACATTGAACAAAAGACAAACAACAATCTCAATAATCCTGTTTAATTAAAAACCCTTTTTTATATTCAATGATAAAAATTAATTTGCTTCTTTCTATAAATCTTTTTTTTTAAATTAATTAATGCGTTATTAATTTCTCTTTTGTATTATTTTTTATAGATTACTACATAATTGAAAATAAAGTTATTGAATGATTTTTTTTAAATGAAATAACAAACTTTTATGCTTTTTTTTACCTTAATTAATAGCAACGAGGAAAAGAATAATAATTAAAAGCATCGATCCGAAAAACTTTAATCAAACTTTCTCCTATACATATAATGAGACTGAATTTAAATCCTATAAAATTTAATACATTTTTAACTAAACATATTTGAAAAGTGTTCACGTTCAAAAAGTCAACGTTCTTTAGAATTATTAGAATGCTTTCTTTACCTTCGGTAAACTCGAAAGGAAAATAAATATAATATAGTATTTTTTAAAAATTAAGCATATAAATAAAAAAGTTAAATACTACTTGACATTATTTAGTGTGGAATAAAATTGGGTTCTTTTTAGTGAGCTTGTACGAGTTTTTAGAATTTTTTTTTTGGATGTATGTTTCATAAAAGGGGCTTTCAGCCATCAGTGAAATGTGATAGCCTGTTTTGAAAGAGAAAGGAATTTTCACACGATGATGAAAAGCGTGAGAAATCGGGGGGTTAGGGGTGTGTAAAGGCTTAAAGCCCAGAGGGAAACTCTCCGGGCTATATGGTTTCAAAAAAAAAAATACATAAAACTACCTCACTAAGAAAATAACTCGCTTCAGCTCTTGTAAACTCTTCCGAGAAAAAATACATTAAGCTAAGTGAAGCCCTCGCTTTTGAAACTTTAAAGGAACGTATCCAATTTCCATGACAAAAAAAGAATGAAATCTAATATGTTTTTCACCAAGAGTTTTTTTTGTTATTGAGATAATCAAATGAGTATGTCAATTATAAATAAAATAAAATAAATTTTAGGAAATTAATTTATAGTAAAAATAAAGATATAAAAACGTTCATTATAGTGAAAAAGAAGGTATAACGTTCATTATAGTAAGAAATATATATTTTATTACCTCTTAGAATTACGGATAAAGATTTTATCTACGATTGATACGAAATATAAACATTAGATGCATAGAAAGTGATTATTTTCGAAACTGTAATCATTGCGCATGCGCGTTCATAATGAGGTGAAGAATTCCTCTTTTTACGACCTAAGGTGGAAAAAAAGAGGAATTCTTCACCTTACCGCATTATTATCGAGTTTGTTTACATTCTAATTTGCTGTTTCTTTAATTAAAGTAACTATTTGTATCGAGTTTAGGTATAGAGAAACAATGAGTGATTTAAGTGATTATGAAGAAAATGAGGAGAATTATATGCCTTCCGAAATAATTAATTCCGCACTTAATACCTACAACTAATGAATAAATAGCATTTTAATCAAAAGAGAAATACGTACTTACATACAGGAAGTTTATTAATTTTTTTTTCTGTATTTATTATTAAAATCCACAATCGTAGATAGATAAACCACGGAACGCAACTCGTGCGAAAACTGCATTTTGCATGCGAGTGTGGAGTTTGCACCCGAGCGACAGCGAGGGTAGTAAAACTACACGAGCTACATTCGCACACTAGACATGTAATATACTATTTCCTACTAGCAAAATTACGCATTATTGAACTGTTTTTAGGCATGAAAATTTAATTTCTCTGAGGTTTTAGGAAAACTTTACAATACGCAGCAAAATATTTTGCTGAGGATTTTTATGCCCATATTCCCCGCTACAAATAAATAAACAAACAACCTTTTGTTTTATATAATCTTTAACCTAAATTATTTGAACAATTTACCTTAAAAATATTACGAATTTATAAAAAAAGGTTTATAAATACTTATAATAGATTATATTTTTTTTATATTAGCGGGAAAAATCTAGTTCCTGAGAATATAGCTTTAAACGCGGACGGAAAGAGGTCGAGATCGATTTCCCGCCGAGGAGAAGTTATTTTTATGAATTTTTTTTATAAAATGTTCAATAATAATTAAATTTACCTACGAAAACAAATTAATGGAAAATACTGGGCTAAGTAATTATGAATTCGTATATGAGAAAGTTTGTCTGAGTTGTCTCGGACCGAATTTTTTCTGCTAACTTTTATGAACTGAACAATTGAAACGTTATGGAAAAAAGCTAACGAACCGAGTTATATTGAAAAAACGAAACAATCTAATTTGTTACCAAAAAAAAAGTTGAAATTGAAATAAATTAATACTTCACAGACTAGACAAAATTCATTTTTTTATCTTTCTTGTGCAGAGGGGAAAAAAACTTCAAATAAAAAAGAGGATTATATAAAGTTCTTTATTTCTCTCTCCCTCTGTGTTATCTAACGTAAAAAATAAAGTGAATAAACATTTTATTTCATACATAGCTACCGACAAAACTCACCTATACATTTCAATTTTTACCTCTCTAGGTATATTTTTTCCCTCTGTACCACAAATGGTAAAAAAAAGTTATGTCACAAAAAAAAAAACCAACTAAAACCCCCCCGACAAAAAAACCGTCGAAGCCCAGCCAAGCAGAAAGTGGCGAGATTAAAGGAAAATATCGGTACGTTTTCTGTAAATAAAAAACCGCACTCTCTTAGAGCTCTTAGACGTACTCAGAACCACACTAGGGATATATTTATAAGCGGATCATACATGTAGGTATGTTTACAGAGATATAATAGTTTGAACAACTCGCTAAAAGATTATACCTTATCTTGTGGTGAGAAGCTTGGGGGAAAAACATATACATAAAGAGAAAAAACACCATATTCTGAGTATTTTCAGATAAAAAAAAACACCCTCATATTGATTTGCAGATAAATCAGAAATACCGGTACATTCCATGGCATTACCTGTGATGTTAATAAATTGAAATACTACTAATTAAACGCAATGCGGAGAAAGCCACAGCAAAGCTAAACTTTAGTTAATATAAACATCTATGTGAAACTTAACATATCACAAGTAACTTTGACAAAAATACTCTCTCTTATCATTTAAAACAACTTAGCTTGTATAGAGTATGAGTGAATACTAACAAATTCACTATTTAATATAAATCAATTATATCGAATAATGAACAAATTGTGATTGAAGAAGGCACAATCATTTTATTTACAAAGAGTTACTTGATAAAATGATAGCAAATAATAAACTTTTTAACTTATTATAGATGAATGGAATGTACGAAACGAATAGTCCAAGAGATAGCGAGTATAAAAGAGGCTAACAAACATCAAGCTAGAAATTTGTGTTTTAGAAGTATGTGGTCGCCAAAGTACGTCCATGATTCATATTCTGGTTTTCTGGCTTGCCCTAAAGTAGTTTGATGATGAAGTTGATTTTCATGATCTTGAGTACAAAATTTGTTAGCATCAAGAAGACGTTAGTTTGTCAATAGATAAGTTAGTTAATCAAATATTTCTCCAAATCACAGGTGATTTAGTCACCTATGGATTGACACACTAACGTACACCTAGTTTTTAGTCTAAAATAAACTAAATTCGAACTTAAAATCATAAAAATCACATTGTTCACCCTAATGGGCAGGATAAGACTCTGCACTCCACCAGTATTTTTTAGAAGGAAGTTCCTTATGCCTTGTTACAGCGTCTGGAGCTGGGAGTGAATCCGATAAAACCTACCGTCACAAAACCAACCGTAACAAAACTCACCGTCACAAAACCAATCGTCATGAAATCGACGGATGACGATAACTTGAGTAAATGATGAACTATTTAGTATAAATTTGGTAGACAAGTTCATTTTACCAATGCCCAGGACGAGTTCGTTGGACATCATTATCCGCCCAAGCTTTCGTTTATGCGAGCGCAACGCTCGCAAAACGTTAGCTTCAAATGTAAAATTGGAATTTTAGGAGGGGAAAAAATTCTAACATCATCTATTCAATGATACAAACAACTTTTATAAATATATTTTTTTAGTTAAACCAACACGGACACAGCTATAAAGTATTAAAGATCGCTAAATTTATTAAAGCGGACCTAAACGTTTAAAATAGAGAAAACAACATTTTTACCGATATATTACGTTCTAACATAACGATTGTAATAAAACTTTATACACATTGTCTAAAGCACAATTGAAACAGGCATGTAAAATTTCAACCTGATACAAGCAGAAGTTTTTGTGTAGTGAAGTGATATATTTTATATCGAGTAGGCCGTGCGCGAGGATTAGCGGGCAGTCCTGTTTTCTTTACTATTCATCAACCATCCTCTTCAACTATCAACTAATCATGATTAACTTTTTTCTCAATATTCAATACATATTTATTGTAAGACGCTCGCTTCAATGATAAAAACAAATTCTTTTCCTTTAATTTTGCCTCTTTTCTAACTCTGTCATGTATAAGTAGTTAGCATCGTATACTTAGCAGTGTGATTTTATTTATATTTTTTGAAAAGCGTAAGGAACTTCGTCCCTTACACGGTGTCCCGCGACACCACACGCATATTTTTTAAAGCTTATAGGCAAGCGGACGAACTTTGCCGACCACATATTCTTGGAAAACACCAAAATATTTACTCATACACATAATTCTAGCTAGTTGTTAGTTAGTCACTTTAATGCACTCTCTCCTGAACTACAAGACATTGAATTAATTAAACGAAGAATAAACTGTAGTAAATGATAAATTAAAATAAAAATATATGTAGCTGGTTAAGGCCAAGATAGAGAGATTCAAATCCCATGTTGGTTAGTTTATGAATAACAAGGTAAAGGACGGTTACAGTTTTCGAAAAGTTCAATGTCAAAGATATATTGACATTTGGGAGGTATACAAAAGACCCTATGTTCACCTTCGTCGATCAAACAAATAATGAAACAAACTATGCTTGAAGTCTAGCAAGCATAGTTCGTTTCATTATTTGTTTAATGGGAACCGTTGCTCATTGATAAACATTAACTTAAAATCAAATCGTTTAACTATGAACAACTTATTTATCAAACATTAAGGTGAAAAACAGACAAAGAGCACCACTTACGGCGATTATTTGTTGTCACTCGTATTGAGTAAATTACGATTGTTGTCAATCGTAATTATTTTCATGATTAATAATAATTAATATTAATTTGATAAAACAAAACCTACTTGACTCTTAAGAGCCGTTTTTAAGTCGATTTGTGTTAAGACGCGACGAACAATTTTATAAGTTTATAAGCGTTCATTATCCCAATTTGTAACTAATTAGATAAAAAAAAAAAAAAAAAAATGTATAAAAAAATAAAAAATCGTAACTTCCTTATTTCTTTAAATTTTATTCCAATTAAAATTAATAAATTTAAAACTGCTAATGAAGCAAACTTACAAGAAACTTTAAATTGACCATAATAATTCTACTAAACAATTTTCATTAAAAAACTAAAAATAATCGTAATCATAACACTCATCACGTTTATTTATTTACAAAGAAAAAAAAGGTTGTAAAAGTTGTCGACAGTACCGAGTTCAAAATTAATGAAAGTAAACGAAGGAGAAAACTTTAAAGCAACTTTGCCAAGCAATATTAAGTTTCCTCAAGTAATATTATACATGGGGGAGGCCAAAGCGGTCTAAGAAGGATTTAACACGGCTTTTTGGGAATTCCGAAGGATAAATTTTCTCATTAAACTCACGACAAAGCTCCGAGAATATAAACCACGAGATATAGAACATTGTAAAAATATAAGACCATGTATAATTCCACAACTCCCATAAGAACATATTACACTCGATATAAACTTATAGTTTGATAATAAGTTGGCCGAGAGCAACATGAAGGCGGAGGTACATATGCCTGTACCTAGCACAAACATACGAGTACATTGCACGTGCCAGCTACTATCACGTGTACATGTTAAACGTGTGCAAGTTGATTGCACGAGGATTCATTTTTTGGCATGCAAAGTGCGAGCAGGGTGGTGGGGGCTTGCATTTCACATATATGCTCTTTTTTTAACTATGACATCAATTCTTGGCTAACAATTAAAAAAAAATCTCAGGAAGCATTCTTAAATGTTTCAATAACCACCGATATTTTCTTGCCGCATTTCTGTAAGCATACGATTACCAGTACTTGTTCCTTAATTTCCCCTTCTATTCTAATCCAATCTTTAATCCAAATGTCTTCTTTTTTATGTCTCATTATTTTAGCTTTCTAGTCTGTTGCAAGTAACAATATAACACTAACACTATTCAATTAACTCCGAATGCTTTCCATGATTCGCCCGTTGTGAAAAATAAAAAAAAAATAAAAAATAAAACTTGTAAAAAATGCAGGACAGAGTGGGTAGCGTGGTATTGGTTCTCTCTTGCCTCTGCAGGTATACCACGAAGTGGCTTGAATGCAATTTTACTTGCAAATGTATCTTCAGTGTGCCATTTAGGCATTGCACAAAGTAGCCTGCATGCAATGTATTTGCAAATGTATCCTCAGTGAGCATGTTACTGGCACATAACCTCTCTTGGCAGCCAAGCTACTTCCTCTATTTGACTGCATATGTATGTGTACCTCAATAGTATTATTAATATTTATTAATGCTACATTGGAAACTATTCTAGCGGCGTTATCACTCAGCTGTTTAAAAGAAAAGGATGGATTACTAGATAAAAGGCTTATCATTTTTCCCTCTTTGCACACGTCTTATATCTACAAGATATGAGACTGTATTCAACTACATACCCTTGACGTCAATACGTCAATCCTTAACTTTCGTGATAGTACTGTTACAAAAAACGGCGCTAATGTTCGGCCATTTAATGTATTGGAAAAGGTGGTTACGTGCTTGAGGCCAAGTTGACTACATAAATAACACCATTAGTAATAACTAAAATATTTTAACATTTCCAGCGATTTTTCAGTATTATTCGCTAATAAATAAGTACCTATGATATAGCTGACATTCTTCGTCTTGTTTTATGTAATAAAGATCTTTATGTTTTTGTTTAATTTAATTACTTTCTTCAAACGTTTAGGCATCAAGTTTACTCAGTTTAGGAGGAATGGTTGACCCTCGCAACGGAAATTAAAAGACACAACACAACAAAAATAAAAGTTACCGTACAGAGAAAGAATTTAGTTTACGAAGACAGTAAGAACTAACAAAAAAACTAAAATATTTTATGGAATATTGTTTTATTTCTTCCTAGAAAACAAGTGAGGATGATTGATTACTCACAATACTAATGGAAAGAAGGTTTGTTACTTTCATAGTAATCATCAGTGTTTCTAATTGATGATTACTCTCACTTCTTATGGATTTAAACTAGATATGCCGGTGATTATACCAATTACCTATCCAATAATATTATTTTAGTTTCTATTATTAAGAAAATACAGAAAGAAATAAAGCATGTTTTACTTCATAATTTGTTCGTTTAATTATTACTCGTATTTTAATGCATGTTCGATTTATTCCCAAAGGCTTTATAGATCGTTGGGACACTTCCCTTTTATGCGAACTTAATTAAAAATACGGCAGTCTTTATCACAAGCTTTTCGTTCAATAAACACTTAAGTTTGAAGATGTTACTATCTTAGATACAATGTAAGATTCAAGTAATCAGAAAGAATTAATTTTTTACACCTTTATAAAAGCAGGTTTACGTGTCTTATCTTTTTAAGAGATGCGAGATATTTTCTTTTCCTAAAATAAAGAAAAATAACTGTTTTGAAAAAAGTTGATTTTTAGAACGTGGGAAGGTATGTTTTACCAAGCATACATCCACAAGTAAGAATATAAAGATAAAATGCAACATACCTTAGTTTATAATACGAAATTTGCATAGTAATGTTTTAAACCTATAGATATCACAATTAGGGAAGCTGAGAGGAATGCAATGGAGTCGAATTGGAGACTAAAAGCTTGTACGATCTAGTTTTCACCGATGACATCTACCTGCGGTACCATTCTCCCAGAAACATGTCCGAGAAGACCATAGACCTTCTCAACATGAGACAAAAGACCAAAGAGGAAACACATGAAACCAAGACCCACCGACGTTAAAAACGGAGATAGAGTACACACAAAAAAGATAACACACGTAAAAAACAAGGTAAAAAAAGTGAAATAACGAAACTTTCACAAATCGCAGTAATAATAAAAGGATAGCAAATAAGTAACAAAACTAACGCCTTAAGAGATTCAGGGTAATAAGGATAAAATGAAGGGTTAGCCTTCAGAGAAAAGGGGGAAATCAAAACAAGGAAAGGCACTTACATACGGTCGCGACGCCAGACAAGTGCAGTTCTAGAATCCAGGGATTTAAGGCAGCATCTAAATTCAGATTGAGTAACCAGAGAGATGAGCATGGTAGGAGGTAGTATTGCATATACAAACAAATCATACTAATCAAACGAATAATACTTTAGTTAAGCACATGAATAAGAGATGGTCGGCCTTTAAGGAAATGTAATTGTGTAGGAAAGGTTTGGCGGCAGTAAATACTTGCAATAGAACAGAAGAAGCTAGTAAAAAGCTTTAAATTAACAAGCTGCGCCCAATTAGACGTTTGATCAAAGTAATACGAAAAAGAAGCTCTTTACTGTTCAGTTTAAAATTTTTTACTTTCTTTTTGTTGGGAAAGGGAAGGAGACATCCTGCGCTACACTCACATTCCCTCTACGTCAACCAACCGTTGTTCTTTTTTGTTTACTTCTCACTGCTATTTTTGGGAATAAGCTCCAAATTTTCCTGACATATAGGTTTTTGAAAACAGGAAGATTTTACCTAAAAAAGTAAATTTCTACCAAATACCTCGGTTTTTCTACTAAATAAAATTTCTAATTTTAGTTTGTGTTTTTCTTTAATTATTGTAAAACATTTTCATTGTTATTTATTTTTTTGTTATTATATTTTATTTTTTCTCTAAGCCACACATCTTTTTAAAGAGGTCATTACTGTGAAAGAGTGTCACTTCTCTGTGATTCGAAACAGAGAAGTCGGTACGTGTTTGTTTGTGTCTTTTAGAGGCAAGTTGCAATTTAAAGCCCTCGGCTACGGCGCGGCGTTCCCCCAGATATATACAGATACCCAGATAAAGGTATAACTGTAATCAATAAAAAAATATAATGAAGAAGGTCTTTTGAAAGTACAAATCAAAATCTAAACAAAGATTTCAATGTTCAAGAAAACCTCTATAAATCATTCATTTATATAAAACAGATTTTCCAATAATACACATCCTATATAAAGGTTGTGAAAGTAAAAGATGTAAGTGATTGAAGAGTTTAAAAGAGGGCTTCATACAACAAACTTTACGTAACCTTGTTCCCTACAATAATGGATGATTTACTACCAAAGGTACACTGGTGTTCCAACTACATTCCTTAAAGCATGCAGCTTACTTCACTAACACTATATCGCCTCAAAAACACATGGCCAAACTTTTCACTAACAATAGAATCTCACATTGACAGTGAACACAATTTATTACATATAGAGATGCATGAGAAAATTTAGTTCAAAGTTTAACATTAATCTTCTTCAAAACACTATCTGAAAAAGGCAAATGACAAGAGTCTAACAGAAAAATAGGCGAAGAAGGAGTAACTCAGTTTAACTAACTGAGTAACTCATAAATCTAATTTTATGTTCTTTAATCTAATTATAATAGTCAATGACTTTATTATGATAAAGTCACTAACTATTATAATTAGATTAATTGAGACGATAAGAACATTTTTATTTATTTGTTATTAACAAAGTTACGTACAATTTTGTTTCATCATGGGCTCGTCTTGATTTCTTGCATTGGTTTATTATACCGTCTAAGAACAATGAATCAAATTTATCTTGATTGTAATATAATAAAAATCCCGTCAAGTACTTGCTCTTGTAGCAAGATACTAAAAGGGTTTCTTCGGTCATAAGAATTCAAAAATACATTATTATTATTTTTTTTTTTTAACAATAATATGTACAAAAAGTTTCACCTTTAAGAAACAAGGTGTGCATATATTATCCTTTAGTATTATCGGAATGCACTTATTTGGTTATTTTAGGGGTAAAATTGCCGCTATTTTGGAAACACGACACATATTTGTGAACCAAATTTCAATACCTTTAAAATGATACCCAACTTCGAATTTTAAAATTAAAAAAAAATTGGGGCCGGAGTTACGGCCCCCTAAAATTTCTAAAATTTTAATTTTTTATATCAACACCCGGAAATTGTATTGGACCACAGAGGTGTATATTTATGTATTTTTACCTTATTTTTAGGACCTGTCCTAATGGGGTAGCGGGGGGGGGGGATGTTTGTTTTTGTTTTGTTTTACTTTTTTGGGGGTAAAATGGCCACCATTTTGGAAACACGATATATATTTGTGAACCAAATTTTAATACCTTTAAAATGATACCCAAATTCGAATACTTAAATAATAAAATCATGGGGCTCCGGAGTTACGGCCCCCTAAAATTTATAAAATTTGATTTTTTTTAGATCACCTTCCAGAAATTTCATTGGACCACAGAGGTGTATATTTATGAATTTTTGCCTTTTTTTAGGACCTATCCAAATGGGGAAGTGCAGGGGGGTACATTTTGGGTTTGTTTTAATTTTTTGGGGGTAAAATGACCGCCATTTTGAAAACGCAATATATATTTGTAATTTACATTTCAATACCTTTGAAATGATACCCAACTTGAAAATTACAAAAAATATAAAATATTTGCGATCTATTCGCAATTGATCGCAGATCGCAGAAATTTTGAGTGTTTCAGTTCGCAATAGTTTTTCTGTTTTTGGCAACATTTTTAACTTGTTCTAGGATGGCCTCGAAGCCAAAAGTATTAGCAATTAAAAAGATAGAGGTGTATTTTGAATTATTTTTGTTTATACATCGGTTATTGGTGTATAATTAAAAATATGTTGTATTGTTTACAAACCTAAAAATCACAGTGAAGTACTGGCGACCAAGTACTTTTTAGGGTTTCGTAGATGATTAAGCATACCCGTTGTATAATTATGATTTTTTTCTTCGATTTCAAGAGTCCCTGGTTCAATCCCCCGGGGAGGTCACTATGTTTTTTATAAGTAATAACGACACGGTAATTTTTTCAGAATATTTTTATCGTCACACCACACGGTATAACCATGAATTATTTCAAAATTTGGGACCAGCCGTTATATAGTGATTGGGGGCAGGGATTTTTTTGGGTATATTTAAACTCATGAAACCAATAAAGAATGCAGAATTTAAAAATGCATATATATATACATATATATATATATATATATATATATATATATATATATATATATATATATATATATATATATATATATATATATAGCAGCTTTCATTTGATACCCCGCTTAAAATTTAAAAAAATAAAATTTTGGGCGCACTTCACATTTACGCAATTTTCAAGCTTGGCAATTTTAAAAAATTGGGAATACCTTCCCGGAAGTTTTATCGCCCCACAATAAGGTATTAGCAGCATTGAATTATTTAAAAAATTTAGGTCCAGCCATTATATGGTTGTTGTGGGGGACATTTTTTTGGGGTATATTTTAACTTATTTAACAAAGCAGGAAATGTTTAAAAAAGCATATAATATATTTGTAACCTACTATTCATCATTCTTCATTTGATACCCCACATGAAAATTAAAAAAAAATGAGTGAACAGCATTTTTGCGAATTGCGCATGCCTATATTTAATTTTTTACTTCTGTATTTTTTCTTATGGTTGGGTAAAAAGTTGCGCCAGTGTTTTAAATTTTAGCTCTTAAGTCTTAAGCTTAAACGGTTCTGGGCTCTATGAACCAAAGGCAGTATCTACAAAGACAAGTATCAACAAAACCCTAAAAAGCTGAAATCTAGATTAGTTTACATAGGTAGGTAATATTTAAGGGTCATAATCCAGCAATTTGGTGGAGTAATTTTAATTGCCGTCCATGTACTGTTGCCATATTTTCCAGAGGGAAGATTAGTTATCATAAAAATTCAATTATTTAGATGATTAGATGCCTTGTTAAAGCAGCAGTTTAAAAAATTATTTCACCTTTGAAATAAATCTTTACAAAACTCACAGCATTAAATTTCCCGCTGTAATCAATATAGACTATATTTACCCTTTAAAACTCATAAATCAAAAACCCTAACTCTCAGAAACTTTCTCTCAGAATTATCACTCCGAAGAAATTTTCCTCGTATGGTTTGAACTCCTTTTCAAACAAAACTTCCAAGTGTACAAAGGTAAAAATCAATATAAGCTTCGTCAAGCCAAAATATTGAACAATTCCTTAACTAGGCATCGCGTGGCTCTATCATTGAAGAGCGCTTATAGTAATAAATATGTATTGAATATTGAAAAATAGATTATCATGAATCATGATGTGTTGATAGATAATGCGCATAGTAGTAGTACAGCGGCTAGTAGTTAGGGAACCCCGCATTCTTACTATTCCTCTAACCACACATCTCCTTTTCAATTATTATAAAATGTATCTCTATGCTACAAAAAAAAACTACTGCATGTATCAAATTGAAATTGAAATTGAAATTTGCATGCCTGTTTCAATTGTGCATTAGATGGTGTATATAAAGTTTTATTAAAATCGTTACGTTAGAACGTAAGATATCGGTAAAAAGGTTGTTTTCTATTCTATATTATAAACGTTTAGGTCCGCTTTAATAGTTTTAGAGATCTTTATTAATTCATAGCGGTGTCGCTGTTGGTTTTACTAAAAAATGTTATTTGAAAAAAATGTTCGTCTCATCGAATAGATGATGATAGAATCTTTTCCCGTCCTGAAATTCCATTTTAATTTTTGAACCTCTCGTTTACGCGAGCGTTGCGCGTGAACTCTTGGACGGATCACGCTATCCAACGAACTTAGCCTGAGTATTAGTAAGAGGAACATGTATACCAAATTTCAACTAAATCTGTCAACTTTTACTCAAGTTATCGTCACACGCGTAAACGTTACTGACAGACAGACAAGATGCATAGTTTGTTGAATGTAAGAAGCTCGCTTCAATTATTCCCACTACATTTGAAGACGAAAAACTTGACAGTGTTTTTTATTTTTTGGACCATAAAAACTTTATATCTAGTTTCCTTGTTGGCAAGTAAGATTATCTGGGAAACAACCGAAGCACAACATTTTACAGTTCTTGTTCTTTATATTTAAAAAAAAATAACATTTTTTTTTTAAATATAAAGAACAAGAACTGTTTCCTATACTTTTATTTTTTCCTACATCTCTGGTTGAAAAACTGTCTTAAATATTAGGTATTGCAGTAGTATTGAATAGAGATATTTATTGAAGGAAGAAGAAATCCAAATTTTTATAAATAAAATATTATGTCTTGATTCTTTTATTGTTTGCTTTTACTCTATAATACTAAAGCATTCATAGGGAAAATCAAGCAAAGTTTTATGAAAACACTTATTCAGACGCAGTAGTAGCCATTTGTGGAAGGCACTACATGGATGATACACAGTGTTTGCTCTAAAGAAGAGGCGTTCCGGCCCAACAAATTTTGATTATACTCTGTGGTGAGCAAAGAACTCATTATAGAGCAATAGTATTGAAAAAGAAGTAAATCACGTCTACCGATGACATGATGAAGGCAAATGACATTTCATTTTAATGAAAAACTCCAATAAAATGAAATAAAAAATCAAATGCCATAGAACCAAGTTAAATAAATCATTTACAAAACATATCAACTCCAAACTCAACTCCACTTAATTCAACTCCCGAATATTTAAGATAGTAAGGACGATACTGTTGGACAAAAAGATCTGTCAACAGATTTATGACCTACTTAAGTCCGAATCAAGTCGAAAACTCTGGTTTAAACAAAAGCTATAGTTATTTTTTACTCATATATGTTAACTTATCAGTAAAGTTGATTAAGTTTCACTCACAATGTACCTCTGAAAATACTGAAAAGGGATGGAAACGTATTTTTTAACTGAAAAGCTTCATGTGAGGGTTAAATGAAAGATAAGGAGCCCTGAGTACAAATATTATATATTTGGTTTAGTTTTTGTACCACTTCATCTTTGCACCATGTGTCAATTTTAAAGACAATTAGACGCATATTTTTTGAAGTGAAAAAAATTGACATTTAAGAAGATTGAAGGTGTTCATCATATAAATATTCATGATCACAACCACCCCCTAAATTGTATGCATTCAAACATTTGGGATTCTAGGTAATGTTGAAAGATTCTTCTTCAATACGCTCTCTTCTTTATCAATACGCCACTCTTACTTCTGTGAGGTATGAGGAAAAAACGTTCTCGTTGATCATCAATGTATCGAGATGGATAGGTTAGAGCGAGCTCAAGAAAGGAAACTTTTCGACAGGATTTCCGAAAAAACATTCTTATATCCCAAGCGCTGAACATGTTGTCGAAGTTGCCTTACCAGACGAATTGATTATCCCTTTCTCTCCTCTACTTTACTTCCTTCAAAAGCTTATACGATTTGGAACCGTGAATTTCTTTCAATACTTGTATTTCCCACGAATACTCAATCTCATTCACCTGCCTTTCTCACTGAATCATTGATTTCAGATTATTTCATCTATTCTAGCGAGTTCCCCCAGACATTCTTTCTTTAGAAAATGTATCTGAGTTGTCACCACAGTCTATTTGAAGTAGTCAACATCTGGGAGTCTTAGGCAAAAGTGGACAGACATATTTTTTATACAACAAAATAAACATTTTAAAAAGTAATCAATATATTAGTTCGTTCACATCGGAAGACATAATAGACATTTGCATAATGGAAGACATAGTGAGACTTTTCCGAAAATATCTTTTCTTTGTCCCAAATAAACTATTTTATTAGTTAAAACTGAAACCTTTCTGCCTCAAAATGAAACAGATAATTCGCCCCATAATCCTACAATATTCTTGTTCTTGATCAACGTGACGGGGGATGATTACATCTACTTGATGGATCAAGTTTGATAATGATAAACCAGGATTAGATTGAAAATTATTACATTTATTATTAGTGAACTGAAAGTTACCACTTAGAATAATATAAATAACATTACATTATTAATGCAATTCTTTTTTATTAATATTTTACTTTTAATAAGTTAGATTTCATATGACTGCAGACCAAAAGAAGGGACAAAAATTTACCACAATTACAATAATTTACAAGAGAGAAATGAGCCTGAAACGAAAAATTGGAAAAATCCACGAAAACAATAGCGTAACTTTAAATTACAAGGGAGATAACTGGGGTATATTTATAGTACGAGAAAGATCCGAACAGGAAGCTTAAAATAATGACCATCAAAATGAAAATAGGAGAATACTTTCATCAGACTGTGGTATAATTAAGACTGGAGGCCTGTTTTTCAAACCTACTTTGCATTCAAGGCTCAAGTTTTCCCAGCATTTTTTAACAAGTATTTTTTGCTTGCTTGCAAAAACAATTTTGAGGAATAATGTCTATTGTCTTTAAATTTCATTTGACAAAGCAAATTTAATTATAGTCCACAGGCCACCATAAGAAGTGAGTCGCTGATTGATAAAGTTTTCTTACCTTATGGAATCGCTTATTTATGCCTTGTCCACCGATGAATTGGGTATATGGCAACTGGGCGCTGGGCCATTTCTTTTTTGTTGACATGCCAAACTTGCCCTTCTGCGGGAACATTGAAAAGAGATAGATAAAGTTTTGATTTTCACAGGATCGTTTAATTAAAGTATTTAAAAAACAGTGGTAAAGGTGGCCACCGATATGAGTGGGCCGTTTTTTTTTCAACGTCCCCGCAAAGCGATATGTTTGGGGCGGTGGACACCCCAAACGGCCCACTCTTATCGGTGGCCACCTTTACCACTGTTTTTTAAATACTTTAATTAAACGATCCTGTGAAAATCAAAACTTTATCTATCTCTTTTCAATGTTCCCGCAGAAGGGCAAGTTTGGCATGTCAACAAAAAAGAAATGGCCCAGCGCCCAGTTGCCATATACCCAATTCATCGGTGGACAAAGCATAAATAAGCGATTCCATAAGGTAAGAAAACTTTATCAATCAGCGACTCACTTCTTATGGTGGCCTGTGGACTATTAGAAGTATAAATAAAATAAATACAAAAAACAAAACCGTGAAAATACAATACAAAAGAAAAGCAAATCTAACGACAATGCAATGATTTCTAAATGCCTTTAAATAAGCTTAGCATTTAACTAATAAGTCCATAACTAGATATAAGTCTACAGCTAAGAACATTATAATGAGACTGTAAAGAAATACTGTTAATTGTTAATACCAAGAATTTAGGAAACTTCCTTTAAATAAATACAATTTATTCAGTAAAATAGAACGCAAAAGAGTTGATGTCAATTTTAACATTCAAATAAACGCCGCTCCACAAATATAATTTTAATTTTTAGAGCCGGAATTTGGCTTCATAGCCATAATTAGTTCCACAAAAAGTTAAAGTTAAACCCTAAAATCTAAGAGTAAATTTTGTGTTTACTCCTATAGGGGCATTTGTCTCCACTCGATAATGGCAGAAAGGCGTTAAAAAGCTAACTTTTATTTGTGGAGCGGTGTTAGTTTTCCTGACCACGCAAAGATTAAAATTAATCAATTTAAATTAAAATAATATCTTCAAAATCAAATAATAAAATACAATCTATGTATTTCGATGTATCTAAGTTATACCTGATTATAAGAATCTGCATTGATTTCGATACAATACATCTTGTTCAAGAGAGAAAAAGATGTGTTTAATGTTTTCTTATTTTTCTATATTTTCTAAATATTACATGCACCATGCACGTCACGTAACATATTTATTCTTTTCCTTCGTATGTCATGAACAATTTTTGTTTATATTACTTAACGTATATCACATGTGGTTACCAAAGAGTGAACGTACGTTATTGTAATACGAAAATAAGTTGAAAAAAAAAAAAATATCCGGAGGACCGAATTTCTAAAATATTGTAGTAATACGTGATAAAATGGTGAAAGGGGTCGATAAATTATGTTTCTATATTATAATCTAAAGCATCCGTTTCTTTAATATTATTATTTTATTTGTTTTTTTTTTTAATACATTTTAAGGAGAGAAAATTCGTTCACACACACAAACACCAATATATATATATATATATATATATATATATATATATATATATATATATATAATGTGTGTGTGTGTATATAAATATATTATTTTTTATAGTATGACCGTAGCTTAGAAATCTTCTATATTATTTCTAATGTATACTAGTATTTTTTATCACTATTTCGTAAGGTTTCTTTGATACTAAAAGTCATTTCATTAAGCCCAGTATATATGCATATTTATTCGGTTTGCTTATATGAATGTTATTATATACATATAGAGTTGAGAAAATCTTCTATATTTCTGCTTTTATTTATGTCTATTAGTAGTATAAAAGTCGGAGTTCTGTAACTTGTATTTTCAGCTCTACTCGGGGTTTTGACATATATGTATATACAATACATGTATATATATATATATATATATATATATATATATATATATATATATATATATATATATATATATATATATATATATATATATGTGTGTGTGTGTGTGTGTGTTTTATTATTACTATTATGCTGGGTATTCCTCTTTGTTTTATACATATAGGTCGGTAGTTCTATCAGAGCCAAGAGGGGGGTGTATACGAGTGTATCAATAATTCATTTTTGAAGCCTCCTCTCTGACTACGTTACCTTTTAACCTCATACTCACCTCTAACTCTCCCCCCTCTCTATATGTAGGTCGTAAAGCAGACATATTGTACCACCATGTTGTTTTTTTTCCCCCAACCCCCGTCTGTCTATATTTTTACTGTTATCCGACCATGGAGTTGGTTTTTTCTCTTGTGTTATACTGCTTTTTAACATGTTTCCTTCCTTCTTATTTGTTCTCTCGTTTTACACGTAGAAAAACATACAGACAGATATAAAAATGTACATAGTAATGCTTCTTATTAACTTTATAACACTTTGAAATCTTCTATTGAGACATATATTTTTGTTGAATGACATCAAATTGATAAATAATGCGTAGAGAAGCTCTTTTCTAATCAAAAACACTCCTTGATAGATCAAAAGACAAATTTCTCTCGTATATTTTAGTTTGATCTAATTATTTAGTTGGCTTTAAGGCAATGTAATCCTAAGTTTAAACCAAAATTGCTAAGTAATCAAACTTTTTTTATTACTTAAATGTCCGAGAAAATCTTGAAATTAAGTTGTATAATTTAAAAACTATCAGTGAGAAAATATTTCTGCTGATCAAGAGTTTTTTGCTCCTAAAGAATTGTGATTATCGATTGAGAGTTGAATTCTAGGAGGTTTATTTTATTTTGGATTTCGGGTTTTGTTAAGGTGTAACTTGGTAAGATTAATGATTCCTCCAAGGTCAGCCAGTTTTTGTTTCTTAATCTCTTGAGTTGAAAGGAGGCGGAGAACCGACCCTTTTCGGTAGATGTTGTTCTACATCTTCTTGTCTCTCGGCTTCCTCTAGGTCTGAAGTTTTCAAAGAGAAGGGGGTAAGGGTCGGGTTGCAGACGCCCTCGGCTAATCCTCGCCTCAAGCCACTCCAAGGGCTACCACTTATATAAGTTCTGCCCTTCATACCCCTTCCCTCTCCGGGGAGCACACCGGTGGATTTCCTTGCGAAATATAACCTGTTGCAATCCGTGACTCCATCGTCCCTACTAAACACTATGTCTTGAGATCTTACGATTATGTCTTTGAACTGCTATTTGATTTCACCTTTTACCCTACCAACTTCGACCGATAACAGTGAATTGACACTTGATTATAATGGGCTTACCACTAAAAATTAATCTTAAGAGTACATTAAACACCTCCTTGAACTGCAATACTCAAGGCATCAGCAATGCGGTTTAGAAATGGATTCTTGGATCCTAGATGCCTGGAATTTCAGCAATACCCCTAATAAATAACAAAAAGGGGATACTTGGTCCATTTTTTTTCTATGTTACTACCTTGGTTCCAAGTTTGCCGAAGGTAACGGAAATATTGTGATTATTCTGAAGATCGAAATTATTTTGTCTCCGAATTAAAAAATGCCAAGGAAAAAAACTCTTTCAGATATCAGGGACCATTTTGGTCTTGAGTCTCTTTGTCTATTCGTCCGATTTTGATGATATTTAGAGGTAGGTCACAATTAGCCTATTATTGATCCTATATATCTTCTGCATGCACACAAACTTTTTTGCTTCTGAACTTAGGTATTTCCGAAGGCAACGAAAGTTATATGATCGTTCTGAGGAACGAAAATGTTTTATGTCTACAATTACGAGAATTTCTTCTTTGGTATCCGTCAGTCGGTCTGTTTGTCAGTATATTACTCAATTTTTCGAAACAAAATATCTTAAAAACTACTCGTCCTATTTTAATGGGATTAGGATGGTTCTATAATAGTTTCAACCTTCTACGCCTATTTGTTTCTCTTCCAAATGCATACAGAGATTTTAATTAACACCTATATTTTAAAAAGCACTCATCTGATATTTGTCGAATATAGCCTACTGATGGTCTCAGATTAATTTTAATCGCCTGCGCTCATTAACTATTGATACTTTTATTCGTGTATAATAACAAAACAACCCAGTATTGTCTCATTTATTTTATTCTCCCCCTTTTTTAAATCTCACAAAATGGTTTTTATTTTTTATGAAATGAAGTTAAATTTAGCAAAATTTAAAGAGCCCATGAGTGAAATTAATCTGGGGCAATCTGGGGGCTACTTTTGACAAACCATCCAAATTTCATAAAAATCAGATTAGTACTTTTTTCGGTGTAAATAAAATGTATGTTTGTGCGAATGTGGAAAAGAAACAAATGAGCACAGAAGGTTGAAACATATAAGGGACTAATAAAGTGAATTATTTTGATCAACCATCTACATTTTATTCAAATTAGACGGATAGTTTTTAAGATATGTTGATTCGCAATAATTGTGGACGGACCGACTGGCCGACAGACAGTAACGAGACCAAAAATGTTTCCTGATGTCTAAACGGATTTCTGTCCAGAAATTTTTGAAATCGGAAAACAAATTTTCTTTCTGCAGAACAATCTCATAGCGTCCGTTACCTTCGGAAAGCTTGGAGGTAAGAGTGGAAACAAATTAATTAATTAGACAATATTAGTTTCTAAAATCATTACATCAATAAAATACGTGATAGGACGTGAGAAAGCAGTGTGCCACACTAATTTTTGTCATGACTGATCCATTTTGTATAAGAACTTGTAGAAACGAAACGCAATAAACACTTATCGCGTGTTATAAACACTACATATTTTTTTAAAAATATATAGGTAACATTTAGAACTAATTGGCTCCATGGCATCTCTAACTGACTAACACGTGATTTTATAGATATAGATTCAACAAAAAAATACTTCATCTCACTTTTAACTTTGTCCTATAATCCTATCCCACTCTTAACTTCATCTTATCTCACTCCTAACTTCATCCTATCTCACAATACTAAAATTTAATTTATTTAATTCAATCAAGCTTCTTCTTTGATGTGAGAAAAAAGCCAGAAGGAACATACTTACTTAGGGAGGACATGGAGAAAACAGGCAACACCACTTTTTACTTTCTCATATAAAGAGAAAGAATTAAATTTTGAGGTTTTGATGGATTTACACGTTTTGAGGTCCCCTTAGTCCATAAAAGTGGTTTTTTAAAAACTTTGGGGGCGCTAACCCCAAAAACTCTGAAAAAAACATGAAAAACAATTATTTCTCGAAAACGGTTCCGACGATTTTGATTAAAAAATTCTAAAATGTAGTCCATTTAAATACGAATCTGACGATATAAGCCGTTTTCCCGGGAAAAATCTAGTTTCCGAGATATTGATGAAAATAAATCTGATTTTGTTGAAAATCGAAAACAAAGAGTAAACAACCACCTGTTGATAACATTTGAAATAATATATATTGACAAAGCATCGCGAAGGTTTATCATTGAAGCGAGCTTAATGCAATAAATATTTAATATTAAGCAAATTAATGGTTAATCATGGTGAGTTTATAGTTTAAAAGGATGATTGGAGTAGATTGCTGGGTCAAGATGTGTAGAATATACTCTGTGTATATTCTACTCTACATATCTTGGTGCTGGGTAGGACTCTCACTTCACTTGGAAGGTTCTAAGTAACCTTCCACCGGACGGCATCTTAAAGGTGAGTTCACAGTCACAGCTAGCAGAAAGACTCGCGTATCCGTGTGTATAGATAAAATAAAAATATATTCATGTTTTCTGGGATCTGGGACCGAGTTTATATGAGAAAGTTAGTCTGAGTTGTCTCGGACCGATTTTTTTTTTTAAATGCGTGAAGCTCTATATTTGTAACAATGTGTACATATATGTGTATGTAATTGCTGACTAATGTATGTTACAAGCAAAGTAACTAGCACATTATTTGTCGACAGCCAGAAAACCAAGTCTCTTCTCTCGACTAGAAAGTTTTGTAAACTTACTAAAACTGGGTTAAACCTAGTTAATGAAAATTGACGAGGAAAATTTTCAAGTCAAAAAAGCTTTTAAAAGCCAAAGTAAGAGGAGAAGAAAAACTTGTCGAAATTAAGGAGATATAATCCTTTCGGCTTTCTACGAAAAAAATCCCATGGGACTTTTCATATACGAGTTGAAAAAGAAGAGTATTTTCACGATGCAATTAAAAGTTTACACAAGATTTATTTACACTGAAAAAACGAAAAGAAGAAACAAGCAGTAGCTTTCCTCCCAAGAGAAGAGAACAAGTGTCGCAGAATTCTTTTTAGTCCTTTGCCACGTTTAGCTCGCAAATATTCTTCCTTCATATTTAGGTAGTATGAACAACTTTTTTTTTTAAAAAAGACATCTTTTTAAACAGCTTTAAACCTCTTCATTTTAAGGACCCTTATATTCAAAAAGGATTTTTTAACTCTTAATACCTCTCTGTCTGTCTGTTCCATCCTAGATATTCCTAGTAGGAATAAAATGGAGGCAAAGAATTTAAATAAATATGGAAGAAAAAGTCTTTATGAATTTTAAATTCATTTCTTTTCATAATTTTTTATCCTTTTCATTTTATTTCTTTAAAAATAATAAATTGGCCTAATTATCGTGTTTGAACTGGTCTAAAGAGATATCTAATGACGCAGTCCATTTTATACAAAAATGAGATGATAACAAAATTTATAACATAGACTAAATAAAGTAATAAACTAAGCATAATGGAACTGAACAAATTCCTCATTAAAAAGCATGTTTAAACTTAAAATAATTAATTATATTAAATTAAATAAATGTCATGAAAGATGATTAGTTGAAAATGATAAAAGTGGGCTGTGAGATGAGATGAGAACAAAATCACACTTATTGCTAAAATATATATTGGATTGATTATAACAAAAAATATGAATAGTAATGTTCATATAAAAAAATAAAGGTGAGCGGGTCGAGAGCTGTTTGAGGCTTGAAATATGAAACTTCATTAGTTCAAAATAAATTCCAGCTCTAAATATGGGGGCGCTGGTCCTTAAAACCCCTGAAAAAAAACGTGAAAACAATTTTTCGAAAACGGTATCGACGATTTTGATTAAAAAATTATAGTTAGTATAGCCCACCATTAAAACCCACATTCTGGTTAGTATAGATATAGTATTATACATATTAACCCACATTATAGTTAGTATAGTAGTAGCCCACCGGAAAAAATCTAGTTTCTGAGAAAATAGCTATAAACGCAAAGGGGTCTGTTCGATTCCCTGCCGGGAAAGAGTCATTTTTATGGTAAATGTTGATAAAATGTTTAATAATAATTAAATGTCACCACAAAAACTTGAAACTAAAAATAGAAAGCACTGGAGTAAGAACCTATGTACTCGTGTATAAGAAAATTTAGTAGGAGTTGTGTGGGATCGATTTTTTTATTAGGACAGTGACTTGTGTTAGAAAATTTTATACGTGAATAACAATCTTTGATGACTTCATTGAACTGAACAAATAAAAATGTTTAGTTCAAAAATTGATTATAGGGGGTTACAATGAACTGATCTGGTAAAGAGTAATTACTTGGTGCAGGAGAATCTACTTTTACAAAGGTGGGTGCGTGAAACTAAGGTAAGAGTACGCAGAGTATCTTGTCATCATATAAGGGGTTGTATTCAACTGATACAATGAGTAAAGAGTATAGTTACTGGGTGCAGGAGAATGTACTGTACACGTGTGAGTGCATAGAACTAAAAGAAAGAAGAATGCTCGAGGTACCTTGTCGTCATATAAGGGGTTGTATTGAACTGATGCAATGAGTAAAGAGTATAGTTACTGGGTGCAGGAGAATGTACTGAACACATGTGAGTGTGAGTGCATAGAACTAAAAGAAAGAAGAATGCTCGAGGTACCTTGTCGTCATATAAGGGGTTGTATTGAACTGATGCAATGAGTAAAGAGTGTAGTTACTAGGTGCAGGAGAATGTACTGTACCCACGTAAGTGCATGGAACTCAAGAGAAAAGAAAGAAGAATGCTCGAGGTACCTTGTCGTTAAATAACGGGTTGTATTGAACTACTGCAATGAGTAAAGAATTGTTGTTACTGGGCGCAGGAGATCTAAATGTACACAGGTGGGTGCATGGAAGTAAAGGAAAGATGAGTGCCCACTGTACAATGTCTTTATATAGGTTACTAGGTCATACCAACTCTTACACCCCTGTAACACAATTGCCTCCCTACCCCAACCCATCCAACTAAGTTACCCAACACAACAAAAAACTTTCCCCAACATTCTGTTTACTTTAACCCTTTACCAAAAGACCCTACGTGTTTACTTCCTTTTCTAACCTCCATGGGAGTAGGCCCAACACTATTGACCAAAACTCTTAATACCATATACACACAAAAACATTTTTACCACCTATAAAAAAAATTATTTACCCCAATTTTCTTTATACAGCTCACAGAAATTCGCCACTTTCTTGCCAATTTCTCCCAACAAGCGGTTTTTACTCCTATACGCTAACAAATTTTCAGGAAAAAGGGAAAAGTTGAAACGTTCTACTGAGGTAACAATACACCGGAGCCCCTCATACAACAAGTTGAAAACAATTTACTCCAGGACTAGGTACCTGGACCCCCTCCAGGGACCACACCTGATTTCTTTATAAGGGTAAGTGTGTTCTAAAACCAACCTTCCTATCAAAAAACCATTGAAATATATAAATTTTTTATTTCTTCTTAGACCTATTTCTTCACTTCCTCACTTAGTTAACTTTCTACCTTTCTTCCATACACACACACACACACACACACACACACACATATATATATATATATATATATATATATATATATATATATATATATATATATATATATATATATATATATATATATATATATATATATAAATATATATCTGGGACTTTATATATATATAAATATCGCTAAGTCGAGCACAGCCGTACATACGTTTCTGAAACCAACTCCAGACACTTTGAACTCTCCTCTACTATCCTATTAAAGATACTTCGATATGTAAAATTAATTATAGTTCATTACAAACTGAACAAGAAATAAAGATTTCACACCTTTACCCAAATTAGTTCATATCAAAGATGTGTGAGCCTAAAGTTTTGTTATTTTGACAGATCTATTGATTGACTCATAAAATTCTAAGGCATTTCTAGCAATGCAATGTTGTATCCTTGTAAATCCAATGTAAGTATCCTTGAAATGTTGTATAATGTACAAAGAAAAGGTAAACTTAAAAAATCTGCCTCTTTGCCCTTTTTCAAGTGGATATTAATCATTATAGTCCAGTCATTTGGTAGTTTAGACAGGAAAAAATTGCTGAAGAATTTTTCTCGACGGATCTATATGTTTTTTGGGGTGCTGAATCTGAAAATCCAGTTATCGACTAGATTCGAATATGGCTTCACCATGAAAATGGTGAAAAACCATGAAATTTCGGAAGCAGTTTTAGTTTTTCGCTTATAACTCCGAAACGACGCATCCTAGAGAAAAATTACTTCTTAGCAAAATGAAAGCTGATAAAATTTTCTAAAACATAAGACTAAAACTAGCTCATTAGCTTTTTTCGTTTGGCCACTAGAGCGCGCTAAAGATTGACCATAGTTTTTAAGTTACCCAAAATCTTCGAATTTCAGACTTTCAATGCCTAGTATACCCCGCAGGATACCCTAAAAGGACATCCTTAGGCCCCAGACCTGTTAAGGGTACCTGGAGGGGACCTGGCTCATACCTGTTTAAGGGGGGGGGGGGGTATTTGTTTCGTTAAGTACGCAAAGTGGCCACTCTTCCCCTCTCCGCCTTCCTTTGTGTTTGGTCCCGCATTCCTAAACCCAAACAGTGATACAGTCAGTTGCCTTCCAATGGGAAATTATCACTTTTTAAATAATTATAATTTAATTATTACCTAATTAAAAATGAATACAATATTTAAATACAAAAAATTACCACTTAATTGTTTTTGGACGAGTGCTATTTTTCCAGATTTCGTGAATTAAAATGCCGAATGAGAATTGTACATCCATCCATGACGAAAAAAGCGTAAGTGCAAGAGTTTCATTTTTAGGAATCATGATTTAAATTTTCTAATTTTCTTACCCTTACATTTTTTTATTATTTATTTCGCAACTGTAAACCCTAAGACATTTAGGTAGAATTGCTCTTAATCTACCAGGGTATCAAAAGCAAAATTCAAAAAAGTTTCCTTATACGAGGGAAAACTAAGAAAATCAAAAAAAAGTCTGTACTTAAGCCAAATTGCATTAAGATTTACATCACTATTACTTAGCGAAACGAGCGTAAATGCAATTAAAATATTTTTAATAGTCATTATTACTCTTAATCCTTAGCAAAATGTTTTTCCTTCTCTTTTTTGTTATCTCCATCATGCTCCTCTCCATGGATCTCACCGTTACTCTTAGCTTGTTTAGTATCCTTCTATTTAAAACCCCAAGTGTTGCATCCATATGTAATTGGGAGGACTGTACGTCTCCATAATTTACTTTTTTTGTACATCATTATTTACATCGAATTTCCGATAGGAGCTATATCATCTGCAAATTTCATGTATTGCAGTCTTTCACCATTTATATTTATTCCTCTGTTTTCCCAGTAAAGCTTCTTAAACAAACGTTCCATGCCTCCTATCAAGAATGTTGCCGATGGCACATCGCCTTGACTTAAGCCTCTTTCTACAAGGATTTCCCTCACTTCTTTCCCTTTTTAAATTTTTATTTTTGCTCCTTTATAAATGAATATAATTAGATTTATATATTTTTCCTCTATTTCATTTGCCCTTAACATTTTAAAAAAATTCTTCGTAAAATGCTGTCAAATGCATTTTATAATCGATAAATAATATTGCTAATGGTATTTGATACTCATTTGCCATTTCCATGATTTGCTGAACAACTAAGATACCATCATTAGTACTGAAATTTCTTTTAAATCCAACATGGTCATTACTATTATTTTCCTCTCAATCATACGAGTCACTTAACTCTTAAATATTTTATATATTACACCTAGTAAAGTAATAAGCCTGTAGTTCTCTATAAGAGTAGGTCCACATTTTAAATTAATTTGACAGTTTATTGTTTAATTTGTTAGATTTATTAATAAAACACTAAATGTATTAGTAATTCAATTTATTAATTTTTTGTAACATTTTTTAAAAATAAGTATTATTTGTTGACAAATAAAATTTTACAAAACATGCATGATAAATCTTTACAAAATAAACCTTACAAAACATAGAAACATATTATTTTTAATATTTGTCATGATCTCATATTTGTTCCTTTTTTTAAGTGCAGATTTTAATTTAGTACTACATTTATTTTTAAATTTAAATATCATATTAATTTTTTATACGTACTAAAGATTTTTTTAATGTTTTATAAAACATAATAGGTATAAAATCTTACAAAACATACATAATAAATATTTACAAAATAAACCTTACAAAACATAACAAAAAATCTTAGGTACAAATAAAAATATAATACTTAAATTTAAAAATACATAAATATATATTTATGTTGAGTAAGGTTATTTTGTAAAGATTTATTATGTATGTATTGTAAGATTTTATATTATGTTTTGTCAACAAATAATACTCATTTCTTAAAAATTTTTACGAAAAATAAGAAAATTTTAATTACTAATATATTTAGTGTTCTATAAATAAATTTAACAAATTAAACAATAAACTGCCAAATTAATTTAAAATGTGTACTTATGCTTATTAGCCTAAGGTTTAAGAGTAATAATGACTAATAAAAATATTTTAATGGCATTTAAGCTCGTTTCGCTAAGTAAATCTTAATGCACTTTGGCTGAAGTACCGACTTTTTTGAATTTTTTGACTTTTTTTTAATTTTGCTTTTGATATTCTGGTGGATTATGAGCCAGGCAGTACACTTCTCATTCGGCATTTTAATTCACGAAATCTGGAAAAATAGCACTCGTCCAAAAACAATTAACACGGTGATTACCGAGTGGTAATTTTTGTATTTAAAAATTGTATTAATTTTTAATTAGGTAATAATTAAATTATAATTATTTAAAAAGTGATAATTTCCCATTGGAAGGCAACTGACTGTATCACTGTTTGGGTTTAGGAATGCGGGACCAAACACAAAGGAAGGCGGAGAGGGGTAAAAAAAGGGGATGCCCTTTTAGGGTATCCTGCGGGGTATACTAGGCATTGAAAGTCTGAAATTCGAAGATTTTGGGTAACTTAAAAACTATGGTCAATCTTTAGCGCGCTCTAGCGGCCAAACGAAAAAAGCTAATGAGCTAGTTTTAGTCTTATGTTTTAGAAAATTTTATCAGCTTTCATTTTGCTAAGAAGTAATTTTTCTCTAGGATGCGTCGTTTCGGAGTTATAGGCGAAAAACTAAAACTGCTTCCGAAATTTCATGGTTTTTCACCATTTTCATGGTGAAGCCATATTCGAATCTAGTCGATAACTGGATTTTCAGATTCAGCACCCCAAAAAACATATAGATCCGTCGAGAAAAATTCTTCAGCAATTTTTTCCTGAATCGACTACTTTCCGTCACCAAATGACTGGACTATTAATTAATAGTAATTAATATTGATTATTATTAATTAGTATTAATTAACATCCAGCTGATTTTCACAAGATACATTATTTGAACCCTATAAGTCAACATTTTAATATTGTCTGATGCAGGACTTTTTCCTATTTTCCAGTCTGACGCGTCAAAGTTATAGGGTTCAAATAATGAAAAAGGCCTCAAAACCAAAAAAAAAATCACAGAGGAAAACGGTGTCAGACTTGGCCTAAACAATCCATACAAAGAGGTTTGGAAAGAGTATGTATAATTGACTTTTTTTCCTATGGGCATGGGCACCCTGACTATATACACAATACACACAAATTGCCTCAGCTACAAAATTGTTTGAGTAATTTAAGTCCAGAGAAGAATATAAGATTAAGAATTTCTAATTCAATCCTACAACGAATAACTTATATCTAATTTTTATGTCAAAACGTGGCAAAGAACAAAAAAAAAATCCTGCGACACTTGTTCTCTTCTTTTGGAAGTAAAGCTACTGCTTGTTTCTTCTTTTCGCATTTCCACTGAAAATAAATCTCGTGTAAAGTTTTAATTGCATCGTGAAAATGCTCTTCTCTTTTTCAACTTGTATATGAAAAGTGCCGCGGGGTTTCCCCGTGGAAAGCCGAAAGGATTCTGTGTTCTTAATTTCGACAAGTTTTCCTTCTCCTCTTACTTCGACTTTTAAAAGCTTTTCGACTTGAAAATTTTCCCCGTCAATTTTCATTAACTGGTTTTCCACAAGTTTTAGTAAGTTTACCAACTTTGTAAAACTAGTTGAGAAAAGAACTTGCTATCTGGCTATCGACCAACAATGTTTTCTAGTTTTAGACCTAGTTTTCTTTGTTTCTAAGTGGCATGAGTCCGCATTTATACATACACTCACACATTTTATATGCTTCACTTGTAGTTAGGAAATGGTATAGCCTGTTTTTCTCCATGTTTCCCCATCCGTTTACTGAAAGGGCAATGTATTAAAGTATTTATACTTTGCGGTAGTAAGCACTCAAACTTAAAACCTTGCCTTCTGGTTTTTTTCTCCCACAAAAGAACAAGCTTGATTGGATTAAATAAATTACTTTCAGCATTGTGAAATAGGACAGACACTTTATGTGGAGCTTACAGATTTCATTAATGTCTCATTTGAGTGATTATTATAGATAATATAATGAGTTTGTTAATCTAAGGATTAAGATACTGCTATATAATTTAGTAAATATTTTACGTATAATAATTCACGTTAGGTACCACAATTTAAATTGTGGTACCTAAATAGAATTATTATACGTAAAATATTTACTAAATTATATAGCAGTATCTTAATTTAAATTGTGGTACCTAAAGTTTTAGTTTAAAAAAAATATATTTTAAATTTATTAACTTTAACTCTTTAGGATTTATTAGTAAAAATATGCTAAACTATTATCCCCCATTGTTCATTGATCATTTTTAGGCAATTATTTAATATTATGTTTATTTACATAAGTATTTATTTAGTTTAATATATGTAAGTATATAAATCTGAATTATTATATAGGTAGTATATAAATATAAGAAATTACCAGAATGTGAATATGTGTATGTACGTATAATATGTGTGTTTATGTATGTATTATATGATTTAATATATAATCTAAAGATAATATTATTGAAATAGGATCAATCAGGTCACCACCGCTAAGCTTAATTGAATGACATAATATTATGTATAGAATTTATAATTTATTTGTACAATTAACATTGTAAAACATTCAATAAATTGTATATTATTATTATTTAATTCTCGTTTTTAATCTAACATTTTTGCAGTGTACAGTCTACATAAAGAATTTTTGTAGTTAAAGCATTGTCACCACCTTCCAATTTTATGAAGGAAATTCATGTAGGTAAATTTCCAGAGTCTGCTCTAGTATTCATATATTAAAAATATTTATATCATTGCTTATCCTAACAAAACTTGATCTACTTTATGTTAATTTAGATATCTGCAAAGTGATAACGTAAGGATAAAGCCTAACATATGTTATCACGATGGTCTCAAGGCGACATGTAAACCTTCATATCTCACTTGGCATTTAACAAAGTATGTTTTGTCGTTATTTTCTTTGACCTCATGATGCGATAGCTTAATAGCTCAAATTATCTTGATAAATATGTAATGTAATAATTAAATTTGTACTAATTAATTTTTTTTCTACACTGTTTTATAGAAGTTTTAAATAAATGAAATTGTACTATCTATACAATATAAAAAGAATAAGGTCTGTTTGTTCGTTTTTTATACAAATCTGCAGTTGTGTTCTAAGCTTGATGACATTTTGCACACTCCTAAAAAAAGAGGAAGGTCGCTGCCTACAACATGGGATTTGTAAAAACCCCTAGCTTCCGCTACCTACGGTGAACTCGGAAGAAATACTTGTAATTTAAAAATTCCATGTTCATATCCAAGTTGATGGTCAGTAATTTTTTCCTTAAAAATTAAATGTTTTTACAATCTGCGGGAACTTAAAAACATTATGCGTTCTAATTCTTTAGCCATAAACTAATCGATAAAGAAAAGTACAAACATAAAAAGCAACGTAAATAAAACGTAATTTGTGTCACAAAATTCTAAGCATTACCAATAACTGACTTATTTAAATATGATAAGGTTTTCTTTATTATTTCTTTAAATGTAATTTTGCAATGAAAAATAACTTATTTCTCTTTTTCTCTGATACAGGAATGAGGTTTCTTTTGTAGAAGAAACAAGAAGTAAAACAAGAAATAAATGATGAGAGAAAGGCACCAAGCAGCTTAACAGAAATAAGAAATAAAAGACTGAGTAGAAGAACACGTGAAGGAATTTTGTCACAGTTTTTCTTCTTTCTTATCTTTTTAAGAACAGGAAAACGTTTTGTATTCAGACTTCAAAAACAGATCCGGGCCCTTTCTAAATTGCCCCCTTATAATAATTTAACACCCTCCACCCCTCACAAAAAAAAACCTAACAAATTTTATTTAAGGATACAACGATTTTCAAACAACCCTTTTCGAACAAGAAAAAAAAGGAAGAAATTTAAACAGATACTTTAGAAACTAGATTCCAATATAGAAAGAATGTATCATCCCCCTTCCTATCTTTATGAGAATTTATTTAAATGCTTCTAGTATCTAACTACAATGTTTTCCCTTCTGTGTTAAAGAAATTTATTTTAAAACAGTGAGGGGAAGTTGTCCCCTATAAAATTTTATTTTATGTAATAGGTATTTCAATCTTGTCAATCTTAAAATGAGACAAAGAATACAAAAAAATTAGAAGAATGTTTATTTTAATGTTTTAATTCAATTTTACTTATACCAATCAATTTTAATAATGGTAGCCTCATAAACCAATCATATTTCCCATTTAAATATTATTATATTGTAATGCATGTAGCAATGTGTAATATAGTTTTATGTACATAAGTAAAAAAAAAGTTATCGTTTTCAATTGTTGCTTCGAATTTAAAAACTACAAGGCCCATAAACCTATAGCTTTATTACCTATTTTTTTAATTCCTCTATTCTTCAAAATATAAATTATCTCCAGTAGGGAAAAAGTTATGATTTTGGATTATTTTAGAGGGACTAAAGTAAGTCTTTTCTTCCCTGAACTCAAAAAGTACGAAGACAAAGTAAAACCAGGGACAAAAAGAAGGATTGCCAACTTAATTATTTTATAAATAGTAGAGAATGAATGGCTAATGTATTGAAGTTGTTGAAATCAGGTTGGCGACATTGCTTTTTCGATCTTGTTTAACATTGTTTAAACCTGCATCTAAATAACCTTCTATTTGATTTTAATTGCAATTCTTATTTATTTTTAATATAAAATCTCATATATCTCCTATTAAAAGTGCTAACAATTATTGTTATTTATTAAAATAGTAAATAAAAACTGCAATGGATGAAAATGTGTATTTTCTCCCTACTGGAGATAAAATATTGTATGTACCTCGGAAGTAAAGTGCTGTAATTCCCCTCGGGATAATTATCTCCCTCGGCTGCTCCTCGGGAGCTAATTAGCGTTATTCCCTCGGCTACGCCTCGGGAATTAAAAAGTTCATTCCCTCGGCTTCGCCTCGGGATTTAAGGACCGTGGTTAACTTATTCGTTCAGGGAATAATGGCTTACTTTACTCCCTAGGTGCATAAACAACTATTTTATAGTTATTTTTGCGGAGGAAAGAGTATATTCCAATAATACATTTATAAGGGGGCCTGGGTAGCTCGTATGAGCGAGTGGTTGGCCCTTAATCAGGTTAAGCAGCATCGGGCATGGTCAGTAATCGGATGTCGACTGCCAGCTTTGACCGCGCATAGCTCTGGGTTCGATTACCGGTCCGGGGACCGGGCCCTACTCAATGTCATCCCATTAATGTTTAAATAAACGGGGACCTAAAAGAAAGAATTAAGCGTCAGCAAGTTTCGGCTTGTCAAACCATTGTCAGAAAATCTTATGCGATGTTTTAAGGAAATACTTAGTCATTTTTAAAATAAATGAATAAAAAAGCAAAGATTAAAACGTTCCAAATCTATGTTATTTTAAGTTCAAAATGTCTTAAAAAGATAACTAATGTTGTGTGCTAATAACCACAGGCTCCAATGATAAAAATAAATGTTCGCCGTATCATAATCTTATGAGGTTTTTAAAAACGAGACATTCCAATACATCAAATAATCATATGAATTGTAATAATGAATTTAAATCCAATAATATTTAATTAAATTAGTTTATCTAAATATAGGGTGCCCGCGAGGAAATTTCATAACGAAACTGGTGGATTCTGTGGGTCAAATGCAACAAAAAACATCGAGTAAGCATATGCCCATTTCTAAATTCAAGGTTTTCTTTAAGAGGCTTTATATAGTAAGAAGTGTGATATTGGAAAATGTTAGGAGAAACGTCCAAAAATTATGTTCTTAAATGTTGTCCGGATCCAAGTTTATAAAACTACTTTTTTGTTCAGCGTCAGATTCCCGAAGTATTGTGGTTTCATTCAGGAAAACCTTTTCTTTTGCATTAGTACACAAATTAGTTGAGATCCAGTCCGAATAATTTCACGCCTGGTAACAATCAATCCACCATAATTATTGTTGATCTTAAACTTTAATTATACCTTTAATTAAAGCTTATGAAAAGCAGAAGTTTTTTCTGAATTCGCCACACTTCTAACATCCCTCGATTAAAAGAAGAAAGCTTTAGAATTTCGTAGTCGAACTTTAATCGTAATTTATTTTTAAACGTAACAGGACTTAAAGAGATGCTTAGCAGTTCAAAATTTAAAAATCAATCAGTAATTCTGAAAGGTTTTTTTATGGACTTTAAAATTGCCCCTTAGTTCAATTTCACAATCTCATTTAGTTGATGAGATATTATGCAATTTATGGAAATTTTTGTGAAACACTCTGAAAAAAGAAATAAATCGATATCTCGAGAACTATTAAGAAATGGGCATATGCTAACTCAACATTTTTTGTTGCATTTGACCCATAGAATCCACCAGTTACATTATGACATTTTATCGCGGTTAACCCTGTATATAAAATGAAAGTTTCGTCTGTACATTGATCAGAATTGGAGTTTTTTATTTCATACATTATGAAGACTAAATTCGGCCTAAACTTTTTTCGTGTATGTCTTCACAGGCACGACTTTATAGACACAAAATATGTAGGTTAAACACGAAATGTATAATAATATTGTATGGAGTGGTGTGCGCTAATATATATTGCTTGATGTTGGCTTGGGTCATCGAAAAGTATAGAGTAGAACCCGAAATATTAACATTTATTTTTTAAAAAAAACAAAACAAAACATGGTTTAAAGAATCTCTTAACAATCGCGGTACTTGATTTTGCTTCAGAGCTTACCGAAGGTAACGGAAGCATTGTGTTCACTTTTGAGAACGAAAAACTTTTATGCCTCCGATTTCAAAAATTCCAAGACAGAAATCCGTTTCAGACAGCAGGGAACATTTTTGGTCTCGTGTCTGTCTGTCTGTCTGTCTGTCTGTCGGTCTGTGTGTCCGCGAATTATGAAACGTGCAACGATAACTTGAGTAAATGTCGACCGATTTTAATGAAATTTGGTAGACATGATCATTTTACCAATGCTCAGGACGAGTTCGTTGGACAACGTTATCCGTCCAAGCGTTCACGAGTAACGCTCGCGTAAACGTGAACTTTAAATTTAAAATTATAATTTTTGGTCGGGGAAAAAATCTAACTTTATCTATTCAATGAGACTAACATTCTTTTCAAATACAATTTTTTAGTAAAACCAACAGCGACACCGTTATGAAGTGTTAAAGATCGCTAAAACTATTAATAGTTTTTACAAAATAAACAATATAACAATAAAGTAATACAACAATAATTGTTATAGTACATGATAGGATGCGAGGGAGCTATGTGCCACACTAAGTCTATTTTTTTTTTTTATTTTTTTTTTTTCATCAAAACCAAAATGTTTTTAAATTTAAAATTCTCCATTACATACATTTTTTATTTGGTTATTTTATTTTACTTTTTCTTATTGCTTCCGAGCTTACCGAAGGTAACGGTAGCATTGTGTTCACTTTTGAGAACGAAAAACTTTTATGTCTCCGATGTTAAAAATTCTAAGACAGAAATCCGTTTCAGACATCAGGGAACATTTTTGGTCTCGTGTCTGTCTGTCTGTCGGTCTGTGTGTCCGCGAATTATAAAACGTGCGACGATAACTTGAGTAAATGTCGACCGATTTTGATGAAATTTGGTAGACATGTTCATTTTACCAATTCCCAGGACGAGTACGTTGGAGAATGTTATCCGCCCAAGCGTTCACGAGCAACGCTCGCGTAAACGTAAACTTCAAATTTAAAATTGGAATTTTAGGTCGGTAAAAAATCTAACTTCATCTCTTCAATGAGATAAACATTTTTTTAGTAAAACCAACAGCGACACCGCTATGAAGTGTTAAAGATCGCTAAAACTATTAATAGTTTTTACAGAATAAACAATATAACAATAAAGTAATATAACAATAATTTTAATGTTAATATATCAATATAGTACATGATAGGATGCGAAGAAGCTATGTGCCACACTAATTGGCAGTCTATTTTTTTAATTTGTTAATGTATGCACTGTTACTATCGTCGTCATATGCTGACGGTTTACATTGTAAAATGTTATTCTTTAAAAACATTTGATTCTGAACTAATTTGGTATCATACCGCGATGCGCAGGGTATTTATTCTTAATAATGGAGTGAATGGTGTATCACATTGTCTTGATTCTTTTCTATGAAGGCTTTGGAAACAAAGCTACTAGATATTTCATTTAATTGCATGGCCTACATGATAATAGGAAACATAGTCACTGATTCATATACGCGCTTTAATAAAATATTGAACTTAATTTAAAATGGTAGGATTTAATAAAAGTTTACAATACATTACCAAAATTATCTTCCAGAATATATTATATCAATCAACATACCTGAAACAGAAAGAAATGCAAGTATTAATAATAATATATATTAATTTTTGATTATATTATAATACATAAATAATTAAACCATATAAACTATAAGCCAGCTAGCCTTATAATCAGCCAAAATCCTTAATACTTGGAGTTTATTTTTAAAAAAAATTCAATTAAAATTTGTGTCTTATTAATGGTAGAATCAAAAAAACTTAAAAGGCTTTTCAAGCTAAAAGCACATGTATTTTCAGAAAACTGCACTAAATTTTGACATTTTCATGTCTTTACTTTGACACATAAACTCGAAAAGCGATACCAAATAAACAGGTCAAGTGTGAGCTAGTCAGCACACAGCGAGGGTCCGTAGGCCACACTGTATAGTTTAAGTAGTACCCTATTGATGGTGTTTTTTAAAATGCTAAAAAGCTTACTTTGAACTATCCTATGGCTCTGATATTCTCAAAACACATAAACAAACTTCCGATAAAGTATTTTTTTGCCACTGAACCGGACTACAACTATATAAATTCCTATCAAAGTTATAACCAAAGAATTATAAATTTTTGTAATCAGCTCGACGTACCCTTTCATATGATACCCGGTTTTTTTCGGTGTCGAAAAAAAATGTAACATTTTTAACCCTTAAGTTTTTTACCCTAATTTTTTTGAAAAATATTTTTGTTAAGTCGCTATATTTTTAAAATATGTGGGTAGGTACAAGACACATACATGCCAAATTTCAAAGTTATCGGACAAAAGTTGTAGCCGTGAGAGCATGCGACAGGACCGACGGACAGACATACGCAGGAAAATATTATCACTACTTGAATTATATTATCATCATTGAATATAATCACTACGGATAGTTTTAGGCAATGAGCAATTAAAGAAAGATGAAAAGCAAAAATGAAAATCCTTCTTAAAAAATGTATTTAATTTTCATTTTGCTCTCTTATCAATTATCTCCAATTAATATATGTATTTCTATGTCTGGTATGCAATCTTGATGATAGGGAAACTCTGGCCCATATATGTTTTTAAGGTGTCCAACGAATCGGCTTCAAAGAAAGAAGTTCTTGCCATTGCATCTGGTAAGTAAGGAAACCAATGTAGCCACTCTAATAGATGTAAAATCAAAAAAAACAAGGTCAAGAAATTTTTTATTTTTTATTAAATTATTTTAAAAAAAAGGTCCCATATTAAATGAGTAATTGTGGTAGATGTAAATATTAACTAATTATATTTTGATGAAGTCCTAGTTATTGGTTTATTAAAAGATATATTATAGTTTCGATTTTCTTATCATTATTAGCTGTTAAAGAGTGTAAGGATTTATTTTATTTTATTTTGAAACTTATATTTTGCAACGAAGTTCCTAATGGCACGTTACAACGTACGTTTCGTATTTCAACGAAACTTGTTTATTTTCAAAGTTCATATTGAAACGAAGCAGATGCAGGTAGGAATGACTTAATAAAATAAAAAGAAAAGTAAATTCGTCTCACTCGAAGAGTCAATATGAATTTTAACTTATACCTTTTCCATTACACATTTTTTTTAAACACAAATAAAGCTTTCTAATCAAATGCTTGTTTCAAAGCAAGATTACTTGCTAGAAATTTATTCCGTAATAGTGGATCATAAAAATAAAATAACAGGTAAAATCCCATTTTTTTATAAAGCAGAACATTGATGATTGTTTTTAACATTTCTCATTAAAAAAAGAAAAAAAAAAAAAATCTGGTTATATAAATCTCTAGAAAAAAATCTACATCTAGTTAATGACTTCCACGTTATAACAACGTATAAAAAAAGCAAATAGTAATTAAAAGCAGTTTAAACAGGAGAGTAAAGTTGGGAAGTACTAGAGCGAAGAGGAAAGGGTAAGCAATCAGTCATAAAACTTTCCCTGCTCTGAGACTTTAGCGAGCAATTGTCTTACAAGTGTCTGCTTGTAAGACAATAAAACACAGAGTAAAAACAAACAAACTGTTTAGTAAACCTTAAAGACACAGAAAACCTTAGTAGAATGTAGCGAGGGAAACGCTACATTTCAACCCAAAAACAACTTAAGGGAAATGTTCATTTGCTGAAGAAAAACTAGAAGCAATCAGTCATCAAAACTTTCTTATTTAACACCACTTCAGCACAATTGTCTGAAATGGGCCAAATGATAACAATAGAAAAGCAAAACTAGGCGTTTTTTTCCCCTACACAAATACAACTTTCAACAAAAACTTTCCATTCTTTCCAAATATTTTCCAGGAAAATATGATTACATATTACATTTATATTATACTATCTAGAAAGTCTAGAAGTTAGCGCTATGTGTGAAAAATAATTAAAAAAAATATAATTAATATATCTTTTGTTTGTCCTCCTCCTCCACGCCCCTTCTTCCAGGACCGCTCCACATATTTTTTTGAGAATCTTACGTTCCCATCTCGGTTTTTTTCCCCATCTCCGAGTTATTCCTCGTCATTAATTACTAGTGTCCAGATCTCTGAACCACAAGTGACAATTGGTCTTATGATGCTTTTATAAACCATAAGCTTGATATTGCGACTTAAGTTAAGCGATCTGAAGACTGTTTGCAGTGCAAAATATCGTTTATTTCCTGCTGTCAATCTGGTATTTATCTCCTCAGCTACATTGTTTGTTTCATTAACCAAGGATCCTAAGTACTTGAAGGCCTGGACTTTCTCGAACTCATTATTTAACATTATTCATTATTTATCATTATTTAATTAACATTGCGTTAATTAAATGTTTTAATTTAAAACTAAATGAAATTAAACTACATTTTTGGACGAGGGAACAGAAGAAATTTCCATCACGCAAAAAAAGACATGAAAAATCGGTCCGAGACAACTCCGACAAACTTTCTCAAATACGATTTCATAATTACTTAGCCAATGTTTTCCATTTATTAGTTTTCGTAAGTAAGTTTAATTATTATTGAAAATTTACCATAAAAATAACTTCTCTAGGGCGGGGAATCGAACCCAGGCTATCTCCATCCGTGTTTTAAGCTATTTTCTCAGGAACTAGATTTTTCCCGGGAAAACGGCTGATATCGTTAGATTCATATTTAAATGGACTACATTTTAGAATTTTTTAATCAAAATCGTCGGAACCGTTTTGGAGAAATAATTTTTTTTCACGTTTTTTCAGTTTTTTGGGGGTGGCGCCCCCAAATTTAGAGCTAAAATTCATTTCTCAATTTCGCCTCGGGGTATGATTTTTCTGAACATGTATGCCAAATTTCGTCAAAATCGGCCCAGTAGTTTAGGCTCCAGGCGTCTGCACAGACAGACGAGAGACGACAGACGACAGACGACGGACAGACATTTTTTAAAAACCACTTTTTTGGACTCAGGGGACCTCAAAACGTGTAAATCCATCAAAATCTCAAAATCAAATTTTCGCGCCATCACAATACTTTCTCTTTATATGAGAAAGTAAAAATGTGACGGTCGTAAATATGTACTAGGAAATTAAGATAAAACAGGAGGTTATTCACTTTTTAGTTCTATGTCTTGCGAATAGAAGCGCTGAAGTATTGAAATATAGTACCAGGAATTTAGAAGATAGTAGGAGGCAGCTCGATTTTCACTTATTAGAACTATATTTCCAATAGAAGCGTACTATGGCAACCATCTTCAGAGAGAGGTGAAAAGGTTGGCAACACTGGATTCAATGTTCAAATCATATCCATTATTCAACGTTTTTCCATGATGTCGAGAAAATGTCAACAGTCTTACCTCTTAAATGATGGTTATATAAATTACAGGTTATAAACATTGTATTAAATACCTACTAGAATGTTTTTTTTTTTCAAATACCTTAAGTTTCAAGATCTAATTACAAACTAACAATTGCATCGATTCAGATAGGAAAGGCACGACCTGCGCTTAAGTGATCACGTACAATACTTTTAATAAAATGTCTCAAGCGACAAGCAAAAAACAATACGATGAAATCTCATGTTCATATTGCCAATATAACGTTTATTTCTGATTTTCAGAATGAAAAGACACATGGCATGTGTATTGTATGATTTCACATTCTGTAGAATTAAATCAATATACGTGTAAGGGCATATTGAAATTCATATTATATATATATATATATATATATATATATATATATATATATATATATATATATATATATATATATATATATATATATATATATATATATATATATAGGGGAAATATATAAGGAATATATTTCCCTGAGGTTTCCTAAACTAAAGGGGAATTTTAAAAAGGCTGTAGGGCTAAACCCTTAAACCCTATAGTAAATTGTGACCTATAAACAAAGCTAAGGGTGTAGCATTTAGTTTAAAGGACCAATTTTTGAGAGTTAGTACGAGTAGGTGGAAGGCGACTTTATTCCACTTAAGGTAAGGGCAAGTAAGCATTTTTTTTGAGCATAAACAGCATAAATTTAAAACTTTTTAATTTTTTAGTTTTTTGGTTTATTGCAAATATAATAATAGTTCAGGGTCATCTAAAAAAGGTTTCATTGGTTTAAAGCAAATTGCTTTAATACCATGCACACCTTTTTGTATGACCCAATATAATGTAAAGGCCCCTATACAAGGTCACAAAGTTTGCGCAAACATTTTGATCGTGTATGGGGCTGTTTGATGTTCATGCAAACATGATGTTTGACGTGTATGGCCTAAATTTGCCCGACGTCAGGTTTGCGGAAACGTCATGTTTGCGCAAATAAACATTATATTAACAAACCTAAAATTATATTAATAAATCTAATTACATTCATGTTAATTAATATTTCAATAAAATAATTGGAAAACTTTTAAAGAAACGTCGAATAAAAATTTACTATTTTTAGCAGAGACTTGAGGAAATTCATAAGAATATAATAATTTGCTTAATACAGTATAAAGGTAAATAATAAAAATAAATAAAACAACGTCTTTTCAACATTAATTTCTATCAAATAATAGTTATTTATGTTACTAGGGAGCAAAATAGAATTTTGCTGACAAGTTTTTAAGTATTATTTCCAAGCCGAATGCGAGGATAGGCTAAACAAATTTACTGCAGAGGCGAAGCCAGGAAAATGTTAATTACCTGCTAAGGTGTAACCGAAGCAGATAATCTTTAAACGAGTAAAATTAAGGGATTAACCTATAAATTAAGCGATTAATAAAAAAGAATAATTCATTTTCTAATTATTTTACTCGTGTTAATTCGATCCCTCTGGGAATTAAAAATGTGGTTATTTAGACCTGTTTCAATTCCCAGAAAGGTCACATTTATTTTTATTCAATATAAAAACAGCGGTTGAAATTAGTAAGAGACCGTCAGTGAGCAACTTTCAAGAAGCCAGATGACTACTTTTAAAGATATAGAGGTTAATAAAAGAAAAACTTTTTGCGAATGTGGAAAGAAGAAATGGAAACAGAAGGTTAAAATTAATTAAGGGATTAACATTGGGCTCATTATGATCTACCATTCAAAATCAATGAAAATCGGACAAGTAGATTTAAAGATATGGTGGTTCGGAAAATATTTGATTGGGTAACCGACAGTCACGAGTCTAAAACGGATTTCTGTCTAGAATATATTTAAATACGGAGACCTAAAAATAAATCATAATAAGAACAATGCTTTTGTTACCATCAGTAACCTCGGAAGAAATAATTACAAGATAAAAAGAACTTTTTATATACTACGTTTTTATATTTTATGTTGAATCATATGTAACGTTGATAATATAATTGTCATTGTTATAATATAATTTTAGTGAAAAAAAAAAAATAGTACCGAATTTATTTACTTCAGATAAATGACAATCACCTAGAGAGCTGATCTTAAACCTATGAAAGGACAAATCTTTGTTTTCGAATTGTTTGCGAATTTATTTACTTCACATAAATGACAACCATCTGGGGAGAGCTTATCTTAAACCTATAAAAGGACAAATCTTTGTACAACGGATCTCGCCAACACCGAATCTAAACCGTGCCATTGATATGCCCCCGTGTAGGGAAAGTAAGAAAAGACAACGAAAAATGTGTACAAGTAAAGAAGTACAGATGCAGAAAAATAAATCCGATACCTAGGACAAAAGTGTAAACAAACCTGGTTGTCACACGTCAATTAATTTATTTCTTTGTTTACTTTTCCTTTTTCGCTGTCATTCAATGTTAATCTCTTAATAAAAAATCACAAATTTGAATCCCGTCAAAATGAAGATTGTAAATATGGGACATGTCAAAACAAATAAAATAACTTCAGGATTTTTTCCGAGCTAACTTTCCAAACAGCAAAATTTGCTGAAAACTAATTAAATTCTGCTGAAAGATGGCTAAAAGTGTTAAAATAATGCATTGTCATCGTGGTCTGAGATATTCTAAAAGTTTCAAATGTCTAGCTACTCGGGAAATTAGTTAAAAATCGATTGCAAGATTTGTACTGGACACACAAACAAACAAGAAAGCAAGCTAATAAAAACGTAGTAAAAAATTAATAAACCTAACAAGTTTATTGAAGAGAACACTGATTAAAGAAAGAACAAAATTATAAAAAATTAGTTATTTCTTAAAAAGTGATTTACATGTAAAGAGCAAGAGAAAAAAAAGAGAGGGAGAACTGTTTTTAGGGCTTCGATACAAACTCTGCATTGAAAATAGAGGCGGCACCCTTCCTATTAATGAAATTACATCAGACATTCCACAGGATTGGGTTCTGCTACCACGAAAATCCGACTCGACAGCGGGGAAAAAATTAAAGAGATGGAAGAGAGCAGAGCCCACGAAACGAAATAAATAGCTTTTACATTAAAATCGAATTAGGTTTTGGGAGAGGGGGGGGGGGGGGGGTCAGGGCTAGAGACTAGAGCTGTTGCATGAAATTTGGGGTTCTGTTTATTTAACGAAGGGGCAGAATAGCCTCTTCCCTCTCTAAAACCTTACCATTAATTAATTGATGTATCCAAACGCCCATCTATTCCTGTTTAATGATTCAAACCAACCTAAAAAGAAATTTGAGTAATTTACTCTCGTTTTTGTTCAGGAAAAGATTAAATAAAAAAAAATATATACATCCATATTATACAACATGTATGTAGCGTATAGATATAAAATAAATTTAAGGTCTGTACGTACATTTTATTATTAATTTTAATTGGACAAACGATATTTTATACATATATATATATATATATATATATATATATATATATATATATATATATATATATATATATATATATATATATATATATATATATGTGTGTGTGTATATTACTAAAAAACATTTTTTTAGTAAAACAATACTGCTTTAATTATCGGACATAACGGATATAATGGAGGGATGTGCATATAGGCTGAGAATCGATCCAGGTGTTTTAGATTTGGAACATTGGTTTTAAGGAACAAGTCCTCCCGGCCATGTAGAGCTTTAATAATAATAATGTACAAATGTACAAATTTTACAATACAAACCACCATTGTACAATTTTATACCATTTTACAATGAGGACAATGAATAAAATTATTATAAAAATAGTAATATTAGCCGGTAATATACGATATCATGGAGGGATTGAAGCCTGAAAATAATTCCAGTCGTAGAAGCCACTTCATGAGTGTGGTACATCGTGATCGTTAGCTCAAAGCAATAGAGAAACCCTTCGGTGTGAATTTGATCGGAAAACTGGGACATTTATTAAAAGAGAACCAAAGGAATATTTCGCACCAACTCAATCCCAAATTACATAATACACAAAATACAAAGGACTTAATACACAAATCATAAAAACTTTTGGATAATTCTTTCTTTAATAATATAAATAAATGTGTACATGTGTAAATATATATATATATATCTATATATATATACATATATATATATATATATATATATATATATATATATATATATATATATATATATATATATATATATATATACATACATGTACATGTGTATATATATATGTATATATAAATATATATATATATATATATATATATATATATATATATATATATATATATATATATATATATATATATATATATATATATATATATATATATATATATAAAACAAAAGGGAAATGCCCCAGAAGACCAAATTCCAATAACAAATTCATCTAATTAACTTTACCATCAAAGGTAAAAGGGTTCTGGACGACTGGATGAAACATTCTATTTATTAGCAATGGGCTATTTTCATTTATCTCAAAACCGGATATGAAAATCAAAGAGAAACCGCAGCAAGAGATATCAGATTTTAAATTACCTCAATCAAATGAAATCGTAATTTGGATCAAGAGACAAGGCTGGATGAAGCGAAACCAAAAAATCAAAGCAACTTCGTAAATTATTACAATTGGTCTTCATTGAAGCTCTGTTACTCATTGCATATTCAACCACTCCTACGCCTACCTTACATATTGCCTTTAAAATTGTCTCTTCCTTACACTGTTGTATTTCATAGGCAAAAACAGGACGTGAAAACCATGCTGAATCAAGGGAAAAGCTTAAATCTATAGAAGCTACGTGAAGAAAACCCGCATCCCTTCCCACATAACCAACCATAAGGGAAGCTTATATATGTTTCCCTACACAACTACATAAGGGGGCTCAAAGTAGATTGATTACATTATGTATTCAAACAAATGTATTGAACTAGTTAAAGACACGTGTCTGAGATCTCAAATATCCACCTGTACATCAGAAAGATTCATAAATTCATAAACAAAGAAAAAGGGTACAGAAATATTTCAACGTTCATACTCCTTATCTTACGATAAGGAGTATTGTAACTCTATATTCTAAAGGATCTCGCTAATTGTCGCGAATCTTCGCGTGTCAGTAATAATAAATAATTTGAAGTTATTAATTTTATGGAGAGAAACGTACAGGAAATCACACATTCAAATCTTAGGCGTCGATGGTTTCATTTCGACTACTATGATTACAACACTACCATTTATACGGCTTGAAGTTTGTGTAAGTGTTTCCTTTTCATTATTGACCATTTTACTTCCGAGCTTACCGAAGGTAACGGAAGCTATGTGATCGTTCTGAAAAACGAACAATTTTTAGGTTTCCGATTTCAAAAATTCCAAGGCAGAAATCCGTTTCAGACATCAGGGATCATTTTTGATTCCGTGTCTGTCTGTCGTTCAATTTTTGCGAACCAACGTATCTTAAAAACTACACGTCCAATTTTAATGAAATTTATGGTAGGTCATGAGTAGCCCATTGTTGGTCCCATATATGTTTAAACTTTCTACGCTCATTTGTTTCTTTTCCACATGCTCACAAACATACATTTATTTACCGCTATATCTTTAAAAGTAATCATCTGATTTTTATGAAATTTGGATGGCTTGTCGAAAGTAGCCCGCAGATAGGCACCCGCCTAATTAAAACCTTCTGCGCACTTTAAATCGTGCTAAATTAATATGTCGATATACTATAATGCCGTATATTGACTCACTCACTGACATTAATGTTTATCCACTTCCAGAAGAGCTAGAGACTTGCGGTTTGCGCCATTCGACGCGCAACGTCCATATTGTGAACCAAAATAATAATAAAAAGTTCACTTTTCCCCGTCCTTCCCCCCTTAAAAAAAATAAAAATGGCCGACTTGATTTTTAAGCTGTTCTGGGGGCTTATTGCCCTCATTGAGTAAATCATACTTACTTATTGAGACTTATCATATTTACTAATTGAGTAAATCATATTGGAAAACGGATAGCACTAGCGGTAACTGATTTTAAAAGATCTACAACTTTGATCCTATGATATTGTGTCGTATCATCATCGGTTGTACCTTAGATGGTGATTTTGGTATTTTTTTGGTTTTATTTTTTCCCATTTTTGTATTTGAATGACCATAGTTTCTACAATTGTTGACCCATTTTATTTCTGATTGAGGTGCTTGAATCTCACATTAATGCTCCTAAAATTGAAAAAAACTGTATATATATAGCGGTTTTTACGATTTGGTTGCTGAGTTATTTGTTTGTTAAATTTATTATATGTGCGCTAACTTTTGCGCTGTTGGAGGCTTTGTTTCTCCGAAAAATGTTGGTTAGAACCAAAGTTATTAAATATTTATCGAGGTATTTTTATGTCTTAAACTGATATTTTCTTTGCGTACTAGAGCGAGAGGAAGCTATGTGCCACACTAATTGGCAGAGTATTTTTATCATTAATTTAATTTTAAAAGAGGAAGCAAGAAAGACACAAAAAAATCTATATTGGATTGGTTATCTAAACAAGTACTATATAACATCGGCTGAAAGATTCTAACATTGAGTAATAAAGAAATAGTGCCGAGGCTTTCGCGGATTGACTCTTAATGAACAACTTGGTTTTTTGGTGAACTCCGAACTCCGTATCACAAAGGGTGTGAAATCCGACTTTATATCTGGCTTATAACAGGTCCGCGCGTCTGGGATATATCTTGTTCTTCGAGTCAACATCACGACGCACACACCCCTGAAAATACTGCCAGTAGTAGAAGTGAAACGTCAGACTTCACACCCTTCGAGAGGCGGATTTCACTGAAAACCCAAGTTCTTCAATAAAAAAAAAAAATTTTTGTGGAGAAGTACTTAAGCTATATATGATAGCTAAATAATAAATTAAAAGATATAGGTTAAAACAGATATAAAACGGGTAATGACATTAGGAAAAGCATGCTCTACAGATTTTTGAATAAGGTGATTAATATATATATATATATATATATATATATATATATATATATATATATATATATATATATATATATATGTATATGTAATACGCCTTATCTTGCTAAAGATCGAACACCGTTCCTAATAATTGATTTGTTACCTATATGATATTCATAATTGTCCAGGCTAATAGTACATGTGGAGTGGAACTAATCAGATTACCAAATTAATCATCAAATTTCCCCCAACTTAAAAGCATCTCGATTACAATTATCAGATGTGTAATCAATCTACAGTCTGTTTACTTTATGAATATGTATTGAATAGAGAATAATATACACATAATGTATGAAATTAAATATTCAAACATTTCATAGAAGCAATCAAACCATGTATATGCTGGATACTTATCTGTATTATACTCTACATGACGGTATTAGCTTTATGTATAAAGCTATTAATTTGATAATATTGATGCTATGAGGTATAATTTCACAAATTAAATATCCAATATTGAAATATCATCAACACAACATTTAATATTCAATTTGTTTATAAGTGGCTAGATGGCTGAAGAGTTGTAAAAAAAATTGTTTATGAGGCTATTTATGAAATTAAACAGAAAAGTACAATTTTTTTATCCACCACCAGCATTTGGCATTGTAGCCATTATGCCTCTGGCACTCCAATAAAGAGAAGATAAGCCGCTACTGAAAGCTTTGTCCTTTTATGTAATGACGCTGCTGCAGAATCTAGAGCAAGATGTTAGATGTTCTCTATTCAGGCTCCGATTTTAAAAATTGGCCTGACAAAGGGTTTTTATTACACCGATAAGATAGATATGCTCTCCTAGGTAGTCAGGACCAGTGGCTAATATAAAGTTGGAAGTGAAGATATGACTGGGCAGGTTACCAGGTATCTTGGATTCAAAGAGTGCTTGCCTTTACTCTGCGTGTTCCTGAGAAAGTGCTTCCTTGATATAAATTTTCAGAGCAGTACATATATTTTGGGATGGTAGAGGCATTGGTGGCTGGTCCATTTTGGATCCTTGTTGTGCGAGCTCACCCACTCTCTCGTTGCCAGCAATGCCCAAGATGAAATGAAAGACTCTATTCTACCATCTTGAGCAATGCCAACATGACTAGGGATCCACTGGTTTATAGCATCCTTTCCTTGTTTAAAAAGGTCACTAAGATCGCCGATTGGGAGTGTAATAGGAAAGGACGTGGGCTATTCCTGGATGAGCGTGCAAATTAAACAAACACACTTTACCACTGTTTTTGAGGATAAAATTTGTGACTAAAATACTATTATTTTAACAATTTCCCACATCCCATGTAAATGCTAAGAATCCAAGAATAAATATGGCTCAACAAGAATAACTGGTTTAAAGAAAATGAATTACTTGTGAACAAAAAACCTCTGTGTACAGGACACTCATTAGTATTTCAGTGCGTTTTAATAAACTTTGACTCTAGTATAACTAGGATCAATCTTTGAAACGAGCTTACATCATGCAATAAACATTGAATATTAGGAATATAGTTAATCAAGACAGTTGAGATAGAGGATAGTGTAGTGGGGGTGCCGAGTGCCTTCCTACCCTTTTTCCCACACTTACATACCTATCAATATACTACACAAAAACTTCTAATTGGATCAAGTTAAAAGCAATTTAAATGAAGTTATATTAAAATCGATAAGTTAGAACTTAAGATATTGTTAAAAACATTGTTTTATCTCATTTAAACGTTTAGATCCGATCCAATTTAACAATTTTAGCTATTATTATCACTTCGTAGTGGTGAAAACATAAAAACATTAATTCAAATTTTCAATTTGAAACTCACGTTTACTCGAGAGTTGCTCAGGAACGCTTACACGGACAACGGTTTCTAACGAACTCTTGAGCATTGGTAAAAGGAACTTATATATAACATTTCAAATAAATCGGTCAAATTTTACTCAAGTTATTGTCGCTCGGGTTAAAACTTGTCAAATGAACTAGGTTAAGTGTATAAAGGTACCAAATTTCATCTCATTTAAAACTATTCCATTTACCTCTTTGTTTTCCTGTTTCTTTGAAGTTTGCTGTTACTTTGTTTTCCTTTACAACCTGTAGTTATTAATAAATTCCCAATTTGTACAATTCAAAGTTTAAACTATTTCTAAACTTGTGTATGACTGTATTATCTATTTTTGACTTTGGTTGATTTCGGTTCGATTTCACAGATGTACAAACTTTAAGTAATTGTTAAAGTTTGCAATGTCCTTGATGTCAAGTTTACAAGTTTCAAATAGAATCCAATTTCGAGAGTGATCTAGTTTTCTCGACTTTTATCTATTCTAAATTAACATATTATCGTGATTCAAGTTTTCTATCAATGTTGCTATAGGAAATGAACCATTAAGTAATGTTTTTCCATCTCACTTTTTTAAGTATGCTTGATATAAATGTATTTACTCTGCATCTACACATTCGTTTACATTTTATTTTATTTTTTTGTGATTAAATTTTATTTGAGTCCAAATTTGGGGTCGCTATCCCCAAACACTGAAAAGAAACGTGTAAAAAGAATTTTTCGAAAACGGTTCCGACGATTTTAATAAAAAAAAAAAAATCCTTTATTATAAAACTAAACATATAAGTTGTTTTCCCAAAAAAATCTAATTCCTTGCAATAATTACTAACTGTCGGAGGTCGGCGTCGATTCCCTGCACGAGCGGAATTATTTTTACGTTGAATTTTGATAATATGTTCAAGAATAATTAAATTTAACCATGAAATCCCGGAACAACCAACATATTATGGAAAACACTGGTCGAGGAATTATGAACTCGTAAATGAGTAAGTATCGGACAGATTTTTATTTTTATTAAAAGCCTTATGTAGTTGGCATCATGAGAGTTGAGAGTATCACTAAGACAAGAGCTGTATGTGAGTTATTATAACATATGTTTATTAATAATTACCTATCTAAGGATGTCCTTACAGTGTCACATATATGAGTCATAATTATAATTATATTTTTATAAATAATATTGTACAAATATACCTCTGATTAGAATTCGTATGGAAGCAATTGGCGAAGAAGGTTGAATATGGAATCAACAAGGGGCTAATTAAGTTATTCCCTGCCATCCAAAAATCGAGCTATGGTGGTTCGACGAAATGTGCCGATAGACAGACAGACACGAGAATATAAATAATGTTATGCGAATAATGTTATAAATAATGTAATGTAACATCATGCACACATGATGTCTGAAACGAATTTCTGTCCAGGATGTTTCAAAAGTGGAGAAAAATGAAAAAAGTGCGTTAATCAAAATTATCACAATGCTACCGTTACCTTTGGTAAGCTCGGAAGCAGTACTAATCCATCTACCACAACGCATTAAATCGATTTTGTTTGGGTTGGAGTTTGTGGTATATGGTGTTCGATCTATAGTCAAACAGAATAGCTCACTAGTTAATGTATTCAGTTCAGGAAGAGAAGCGATGGGAGTTTAGTTTGGGCTTCTATTTGAAATTCCGTGGAGTCACGTTTACGCTGCGCTCTCAAAACACTCCCGAAGACTGGGGATTCAAAGCCTCTCGAGCCCTAAACAAACTCACACACGTCGACTCCCAGAAGCCAATGCTGTACAAACTAAGTCGTGCTCTTAGAGACAGCTTTGGAATTTATGACTCTGTTCTGTTCTTCAAACGACCACAAATATAGGATCGAAAAGCCAAATAGCATATTGAAAGTCCATCACTATTAATCCAAACCAGTAACAATCACACGAAGTATGTACTTCTATATAATTAACCACACCATAGACAAGAGCTATTGTAACCAGTTTACCAAACAAAGTAGAGACATTTTAACAATGAATACATATAAAAGTCAATTCGGATGTGTAAATGTGTATGTTCTTTATAGGCGCTTCAATTATTTGAGGCCCCGTACTATTGACTAATTAGATAGCCTATAGAAAAGAGTAAATAAATGCATGAATGTATACTTGTTCAAAGCTAAATACAGCTTTTTTAAAAAATAGGTAAAAAACAAAATATATAATTATGATATGCCTCTAGTAAAAATCCAAACATATTGTGCCTGGTCGACAATTGGAAACTATCGATAAGCCATTAAAAATTATCAATGGAGGTCAAAAGCCATATTATCGATATTATTCTATAGTACTGTCAGAAGTTCAGCACTACAAATAGATATCCGGAGCAAATCTGGGACAGTTTTTCATCCCTTTACTGGAATAGGTTCATCCCCAAATACTCTTGATTTATTTTCACGAAGGCGGTAATCTATATTGCAAATATACAAATATGTATATTGAAAGAAAGTAATTCTTAGTCCCCTAATTATTATATTTATAACTAAAAACAAAAGAGAGAGGAATTTTTACTTTTGAACTTACTGAAGGTAAAGGAAGGTGTGAAATAGTTTTGAAGAACGAACATCTTATTTATCTCAGATTTAAAAATTTCAAATCATAAATCCGTTTCAGACATCAGGGAAACATTTTTGGTCCCGTGTCGGTCTGTCCAACATTTTTGTGAACCAATATTATCTTAGAATCTACTCGTGGGCTTTTAATTAAATTTGGTTGGTAGGTCATTAATAGCCCATTGCTGGTCAAGTTTCAACCTTCTGCGGCTATTAGTTTCTCCACATGAGCAAAAGGTTTTTCATATTAAAACCTTTATATTTTCACCTGATTTTTAAGAAATTTGGATAGCTTGTCAAATGTAGCTCTCAGTTGGTCCTATAATAATTTTAGCCATCTGAGCTTAAAAATTTTGCTAAAACTGGTACTTATATTTAAGTTAACAATTTTGACAAATTTAAAATATGGGGGAAATAAAATAATTAAGACAATGCGTAATTGGATGTTAAAGCATACCATCATTAAAGTATTGAAGAAAGGTATTAATGTTGGCAGACTATATGTAGCTTTTTCTTTATTTTATATTTTGATTATGCTACTAGAATAACCTCTTTGTTCTGTTATAAGAAGAACATACCTTTGTTTAAATAAAGTTAAATAATAAACAAAACCACAGTAACTAATATTCTAGATTTACAACCAACTTCTCGGAATATTTGATATTTGTAACGCTGTCAGCGGACAATAGCTTTATTAAAAAGAATTGTTGAATATCACGTTAACTATAAAAAGAAAAGGAACAGGGAATATGAAACCGGATGTCAAGGTAAAAACAAACCCTAACATAATATAGAAAGTTCCAGGAAAGGTACCATTAAAAACAAAATAACAAGCTACCTCAACTAATATGACTCTTAAACAGCTAATTAATTCTATGAAGTAAAAATAATTAAATCTTTCCATACAAATGCTATCTGTAAACCCTCCTATTAACTATACCTCTAGGTTTTTAGAAGTTATTCAACTTTTAAAAAAAAAGCAAGCTAATTAGTGTAGCATGTGGATTCTTCGCATTCTCTAACGTACTTAATTGGTTTACAATATTGCCTAATTAGTTCAGGCAAATTAGTAAAAAAAAACAGCAAATGAAGGAAATAATTTATAAAGATTAGAAACTTAGTGAAAACACTTTTAAGGGGTGTAGTAGTAAGAAACAATAAAGTTCCTCCCTCCCCCTCCTTAAAGTACAAAAATTTACTTTTTTTCACTTTCTACGCAAAACTTTTTTTTTTTTTTAAAGAAAAGTGCTATTGCCAAAAATATTTTTCACATAATTCAGCACAAAAAAGGTTCTATGCATGTTCGAAGTGAGACAAACCGTTTTCGAGATATTCTAGTTGGAAAAAAGATAAAAAGACTACCGTATTTTTGCGAACCAACATATCTTAAAAAAAACTCTTCCGATTTTAATGAACTTTGGATGGTAGGTCATAATTAGCCAATTGTTGATCCCATATTAGTTTCAACCTTCTGCATCCATTATTTTATCTTCCACATGCTCACAAACATACATTTATTTACACCTATATCTTCAAAAGTGCTCAACTGATTATTATGAAATTTAGAGGTTTTGTCGAAAGTAGCCCGCAGATAGCCCCAAATTAATAATTGGGGCAGATAGCCCCAACAGTCTGCGCTCTTATTATTTGCTAAATTAATTCCCTGTCTGTCTGTCGGTCGATCAATTTTTTTACTGTCAATTATGAATAAAAGTATCAATTTAGTAAAATGTAATGAGCGCAGAGGGTTGAAATTAATTTGGGGCTATCTCCGGGCTATTCTCGACAAACCATCCAAATTTTATAATAATCAGTTGAGCACTTTTGAAGATATAGGTGTAAATAAATGTATGTTTGTGCGCATGTGGAAGATAAAATCTGTGCAAATAAGGCAAAACATGATATGTCCATTTTTTGGTCAAATTGAGTTATTGGTATCTATGGATTCAGCTCATTGAGATCTACATTTCTGTCTAAGAATTATGTGTCTAAACCTTCCAGAACTCTAAGAAAACAGTGTGGCAAAAGTTGATATGTCCATTTTTTTAAGACAAAAGATGATATGTCAACAATGTTCTATATGCCTTCTTTAGATTGAGGTTTATTCTTACTAAAAGTGCTGTGGCAAAATATGATAGAAAGACATATCATAGTTTGTCACTAATTGTTCGATAGAAATATACAAAAACCAAAAGAAGGCAAGTTATGATAAGTAGAGATGTCATGTTTTGCCTTCTTCTGTTTCTCTGTGTTTTAGAGATTTAATACTAAATATAGGGTGATATGTGATAAGAATATAAGGTACCTTAGGGTTTTTTTGGGTTTAGTTTAGTTTTTTCACGCATTATTACCGAAAGACGATACTTTTTTATACTGTTCTCTGGTTTCTTTGTTTTACGTTTTTAATAATAATCTTATGGACTTGTCATAAATGCACTGAATCATTTTCAAATCGTGCTCGATATACGTAACATCGTCCTGTAACATCCCAAACATCGAGTCAACAATCACCTTCTACTTTGATGATACCTGCCCAGAAGAAAACTAAAACTAATGGCGTAATAAAGAGAAATATTGAAAAAGATAAAAAAAAGAGAGAGGCGAAAGTTATAAAAATAGAAAAGGCGAAGATGTAGGGGCAAAAATATTAAAGCCAATATTACATTAAATTGACCAAAGCATTCAATATTATGTGTGGCATAAGGCATTGGCAGCACGTGGAGCAGATCAAATAGCTTTATGTATTTATAAAAAAAATAATGATGCTACCACCTTCAGTGAACAAGGTAATTACTTACTCTGATTCATGCTGTGGTCAGAATAGAAATATTAACATGGATGTAATGTTTAGTTTGGCTCGGCAGAAAAAAAACAACCATTCAATCTTCTTGTAGTTTTTTGAACCCTTTATTTCAAATTTAATTTGCGAATAAAACACTATAGTTTCTATATGTTTATTGGGTCTATAGGGTTTTTTATGTATAATTTTTTAGGGTTAAAAATAAACCAGTTTTTTTCTCCTCTAGCGCTATATTTCGCCCTTACATTGGGCTTCTTTAGGTTTATTTCTATTTCTCAGTTATATGAGTCAATCCATAAAAAATTATAAAATGGGAAATTGATAGAACTTAGGTAAAGGAAAAAAAATACCTTGTTTTATGGACTGACTCATATGACCGAGAAATAGAAATAAGCCTAAAGAAGCCCAAGGTGAGGGCAAAATATAGCAGTGGAGAAGAAACCAATTTAAAATGTGTTAATATTTTTTAACCCTAAAAAAGTATACACAAAAAACCCTATAGACCCCACAAAAACATATAGAAACTATGGTGTTTTATTCGCAAATAAACAGCCATTCAGTTAATAGATCAGAAGTTCCTATTGCCTGGCCACACTAGGATGGAATGCGACAGTGGCCACGCTCGCATTGAGAGAACAAAGAAAAAGGTTGTGCCTAACTTAAGTATTATGACACAAAGTATGAATCAAAAGTATTCTTATCATTTTTCCAAATTTAAACAAATATTTTGGTTAAATGACTAAATGATGTAACAGAAGAGAAAGTCAGAGAGCTAAAAATAAGATGGTTAAGGTACTCCAGCGAAAAAAATCATTTTGAATACAGTTTAAATGAAGAAGAACCTTCTAGGACCCTTGACATCACTAGAAGAAAGAAGAGAGACAAGAAAAAAGGAAATGACAGTATAGAAGTACCTTTAACTTACAAGGGAAGGGTGTCCCGACAAATTATAAAACAAAAAATACAAGATTTGTTGTGTAAGTTCCCTCTAATTGATAAAGAATGTCATACATTTTATTAACAGTTATTGACCGATGATAGTTCTCCTGAATTAGATGAATTAGAAGATGATCATACTTTGGATTTTGGATAGTATGTAGCTATTCATAGTTTACTTTTATATATATTTCTTCGTTTGCTTTATTAAACTTAACTCTAATTTTGTGTATATCTTATTTTAATTTTAGTTTTTTATTATTATTATGATATTGTTTATTAACAATTTTTTACTTTTTACTTATGAATATTGTCTTTTAATAAACATAATTTTGATTTTTTTTTTAAATTATACGTTGTTATTTCTACACTTATCAAGTTTTGCCATCATTCACTTTACTGAACAAAAGGTCAAAAGATGATATGTCCGCAAAATATCATGACAGTCTGTGAGAAAAGACTAAAATTCATTGCTTAAAACTATCATAAAATTAATTTTGAACTTAAATAATTGTTTTTTGAATTCGCAAAATCAAAATAAATAAAAAATTAATACCCAATTCATGATGGCATTGCAAAGTTTGAAAACACTCTCCTGTAAAATTACAAAAAACGGACATGTCATCTTTTGGCTTATTGTCACAGAATAATGGTCGCAGAAGGTTAAAACTTATACGGGATCAACAATAGAGTTGTTTTTAAGATATGTTGGTTCGCAAAAATATTGTTTATCTTTTTCCAACTACAATATCTCGAAAAAGGGTTGTCTCACTTCAAACATGCATAGGACATTTTTTGTGCAGAATTATGTGAAAAATATTTATGGAAATAACACTTCTCCTCTAAAAATAAACCGTTTTGCGTAAAAAATGAAAAAGAGTAAATTTTGGACTTTAAGGAGGGGGGAGGGGGGGGGGCGCCCCCCTCCCAAGAGGGGGAACTTTACTGCTTTTACTACTACACCCCTTAAGAGTGTTTACACAAAGTTTTAAAACTATATATAAACTAGCCGAATTGGCACGCTTCGCGTGCCTTATTCGTCTAGAAGTTGGCGCTAGGTGTAAAAAATAATTAAAACAATATAAGTAATATATCTTTTTTATTAAATAATTTTGTATTTTAGTGCAATTAGTTTATATTATTTTTTATTGCTTATTTTTAAACATTTTATCTCAATTAAATATATGACCTGCTTTTTTTATATAAAATATATTTTTCATTATAAATTAATTTAACCATAAGTTTTTATATTTCCTACATATTTACTTGGCACTAACTATGTGGATAATGTATTTTGTTTAACAGTGTAATTTTTTTTTATTTAATAATATTATTGCATCAGAAATGAAATCTTAACTCATAAAACTGTTGTTGGTAAAAGTTTTGTATGTCTTAGTTTGTTAGTTCACCACTAGAATGCGTTTGAAGTTTAGTTTCTAAATGAAGTTCCTTAGGGCATGGCACAAACAATATTTTAATGCTTTTAGTAATTTTTCAGCAGAATTTAATTAGTTTTCAGCAAATTTGCTTCATGGAAAGTCTGTTCGGAAAAAATCCACAAGTTATTTTATTTGTTTTGTCATATCCCAAATATTTACAATCCTTTATTTTGACAGATTTCAAATTTAAGATTTTTTATTAAGAGGTAAACAGTGAATGACAGCGAAAAAGAATAAGTAAACCAATTAAACAAAGAAGATAAATAATTGAATATGAAGATAAATTAATTGAATTAAAAAACGTAGTATATATAAAGTTCTTTTTATCTTGTAATTTTATACATATATCTATATTTGATTAATTTATATTTTTATTTTTCTATACACTTTATTCTTTTATTGCCGCGCCGTATCAAAAACTGTCAAAATGTGTCAAAAATAAACAAAACAATGCACCCCCCCACAAAGACAAACCCAAGCCTTTCTCAAAGTCTTCTCTCATTGGTTGGTCATATTATGTCAAATTAAACACCAGAAAACTGATGTAGAAAGCTCGTCGCCAAGAGTAACGGCTACAATTAGACTAACTCAACCAACAATTCACGGAACTAAAAAAAAAATCAAAACAAATCAAATGCGCAGCAGTCTATCGAATAAAAAATCCTTACTCTGCTGAGCAGCAGCAGTGGTTTATTCATTCATCGAATATTATCAAAATTGGTATTGTTGTAAAGGTCTCGATAAGAGCAGTAAAAAATTATTAATTAGTTTTCCATTTAAATTATAATCTAAAAAACCAATTCGGAAAAACAGATAAATTAACGGTTTTTTATGCTTTACACCCCTTAAAATGTAAAATTTTGAAAAAGTGTACATAACAACAATGAAAGTACTTTTCAAGCACTGTAAAATTATATATAATATGATATATTTCGAGCATTTCGATCATTGTACCCATGTACCTCATATAGGTACCAACATTATATTAAAACAAATTAAATTCACTGAATGGTATAAAGCTTACTAAATAAAATCATTACTAATAACACATTGTTTCACAACATAAAATCTCAAGTTAAAATAACACATTAGGTACCGTATGTACCAAAAGTACACATGTGTACAAATATGTTCAAGTATTAATTTTTTTCCGAGTTCCTAATATTAAATAAGGCATGCATCCAAATTTTAAATCAAATCGAATCAATATTTCTCATATTTTTAATTTTTTATTAATTTCCCTATTTTTGGGCCCAGATTTTGAGCCGGAAAATTTGGGCAAAAAAAGTTGTCGACAACCCCATACAAACTATACGTTTTTTTAAAGCCCCCGTCGAGTAGATTACGAATATGCCGTCAGTTTACCATTTAGCACTTTTAAAGCCCAAAAAATGGCCAATCGAAAACCCCAAAAATTGCCAAATATGAACTTTGAGTGGCTTTTTCTCGGAAACTAAGAGTCTTGGAAAAAAAAGTCCAAGAGCACTTTCGACTTGTATTTTTCATTTTTATAAGCGTGACAAATTTTATGAAGATAGTACAAACTTTATTTTTTACCAAAAAATCGTCAAGCCACACCCCTGTGATTTTTTTACCCGAAAAAGTCAAAATGAAGATAACAAAATAAATGAGGTATATTCGTAAACGTCTCGAAAAGGAGAATAAAAAATAATAACAATGTTTTAAATTTCAACCAAAACCTAAGGAACCATTGTCAAAAAACAGCTATATAAGGACTTTTTTCAATTTTACCCCCCTAAAAAGTAAAAATATCACAAAACACTACATAACTACATTAAAAGGCCTATTCAAGAGTTTTTCAACGATATACATGAAAGTAGGTTTTGTGTTTAAAAGCATATTTGTACCCGTGTACCCATAGGTACCAAAAATATATTTAAAAATCAAACCATGTATAAGATCATTATTTAGGCTAATGAATTCTAATAAATGTAAAAATAAAATTTAAAAAAATTATTTCACCTTCTTAACCTGAACCAAAAGTACAAATCGGTACAAATGTACCCGTACAAAAAAATTTAAAAATAAATAAATACCACAACATTAAAGTATTAATCAAGGCCTTTAAAACGATATACGACACAAAAATATACACGTGTTTTAAAAATCCAATATGGCGGCTATAATTCAATATGGCGGCTATATATCGAAATCAAAACACCCGCACTTTTCTAGTATTGGTACACTCTACCTATGTACCAAATTTCAAATCTCTAGGTCAATGGGAAGTAGGAGAATTACTGATGAAAAAATCCAAGATGGCGGCTATAATTCAATATGGCGGACACATATCGAAATCAAAATGGCCGCACTTTCCTATTTATGGTACACTCTATCTATGTACCAAATTTCAAATCTCTAGGTCAATGGGAAGTAGGAGAATTTTTGATGATCAGTCACTGTCACTCTTAGTTTTATATATATAGATTATTTCCCCTATTATTCATTATTTTCCTGGACTAAATTTATTTACTTGCTTCCCCTGTTTATGCTTCCGAGCTTACCGAAGGTAAAGGAAGCTACGTGATAGTTCTGAAGAACATACAATTTTGTCGAAAAACTGTCTCCGAATTCAAAAACTCTTTTTTTTTTTTTTTAAATTTTTATTTGAAAATTGCAACTACATAATATACACATGTTATAAGCAATTTTGATGCTTGTTGTTACAATGACATGATTGACATGAAGTGAGGGACTGTCCATTAACAGTACTCACAGATACTGACTTGGGATATTACATAAATAAATAAAAAAAATGGTTAAGTATTGTTCAATAAATTGCGTGGCCACTGCCTCTTTAGACGTCTAGGAGGATTTATTATATTATTAGGATAGATTGTGGATTAAAGGATTGGGATGTTGGGATATGGAGTCATGAAAGGATTTGTATCGGGATATGGCTAGGTCGTGGACGAAAGGGACTTTAAGGTCATTGTGAAGGGTGACGTTAGAAACATAAAAAGGAGCGTTGACTATTCTTCTTAGGATTTTGGACTGTAGGGATTGGATGCGATAGGAGTTGAAACGCTTGGTGCAACCCCAGAGTTCAACACCGTATGACCATATGGGCTTAATTATTGTGTTATATATGAGTAATTTGTTATGTGTGCAGAGTTTAGATGTATGGTGTAGAAGTCTATGTAAAAGTTTGTAGCGTCGGTTGCAGTCTTGTCGTTTAAGTTTCGTGTATTGTGCCCAGGTCAAACGGCGGTCAAGGTGTAATCCAAGGTAGCGAACAGAACTGGAGTGAGGGATAGGAATTTGGTTAAGGAATATTGGTTCACATATGCCATGTCTTAAACTAAACGTCACATGGACACTTTTGTTTTCATTAATTTTTATTCTCCATTTCTTGAGCCAGGTTTCCAGGAGTAAAAGATGTTCCTGTACTTGATCAGATGCTATTCTAGGCGATACATTAGACGATAAAATACATTTATCATCAGCAAAGGATGCTAAAGTAGTAGCAGGATGTTCAGGGATGTCGGAAGTGAAAATGGTGAACAGTATTGGACCTAGGATGCTACCTTGGGGTACACCTGCTTTTATAGGAAAAATTGAGGAAGTGGAAAGGTTGTAGGACACATGGTAGAAACGATTTTCAAGAAAGGATTTTAGGATTAGATAGTAGGTGAAAGGAAGGACGCCCTTAAGAAACAACTCAAAAACTCAAAGACAGAAATCCGTTTCAGACATCAAGGACATTTTTGGTTTCGTGTCCGTCTGTCTTTCAACTATTTGGCGAACCAAAATAACTTAAAAACTATTCGTTCGATTTGAATGAAATTGGTGTGATAGGTCATAAGTAGCCCACCGTTATGCGGCAGCAAGCTTTAAATTTTGCTAAATTGATACTGCTCTTCATGTAATGAAGCAAAACAGTTTTGACAAATTTGAAATACAGGGGGGGGGGGGGGATTAATAAAATAAGACAATAATGGTTTGTAAAAACATATTATAGCAACGGTGCAAATTTATTAATGTTATCTTATAGTCCAGGAGATAGCGTGCAAAAAAGTGTCTGACTAACATCAAGCTAGAATTTTCTATACAAGTCAATCTTTTAGCGACTTTTAAGAATATGTGGTCAGCTAAGTTCGTCTGCGGGAATATATGCGTTTGAAAAAAACAAACTGGTGGAGAGCGGCCATGTCTCACCAATTATGGTGGACAATGTGATTTCCATGATCCTGAGTACAGAATTAGTTAGTAGACCGAAAATCAAGTTGATGTTAGTTTGTGCGTTGACAGGTGACCACGTTGATTTTTAGTAATATTTGAGCAACTAACCTGTCAAGTGTGAAAATAACATCGACTTGATTTTTGGTCTACTAACTAATTCTGTACTCAGGATCATGAAAATCACATTGTCCACCATAATTGGTGAGACATGGCCGCTCTCCACCGGTTTGTTTTTTTCAAACGCCTATTGCTAAGCTATGTCCCGCAGACGATCCTAGCCGACCACATATTTTTAAAAGGCGCTAAAAAATTGACTGACTTGTATACAAAATTCTAGCTTGATGTTAGACACACACTGTTTTGCACGCTATCTCCTGGACTATTATTTGTTTTTAAATCAAATTTTTTTTGACAGTGTGACCCTTTCTTCGATTAATGGTAACTTAATTGTTAATTATTAAAAATGTTTTGACCATGTTATTTCATTAATAAAATTGTACACGTATGATATTATTTTTATTATTTAAGTTAACTAACTCTCTCATATCTACACTTTAACGGTTGCTAACTTAAAATTTAATTTATTATTTAAGTAATGTTGCACGATAGATCAGTAAGCTGTGTGTTTAGCAACCCATTCTATTTTGGCAGCATCGCTGTAATTTATGTAAATAAAGTTTTTCTCTCTAAAGTACGCGATAGCACGCGAGGAAGCTATGTACCTTTACAAATTGGCAGACTATTTTAAGATTATCAAAATTGTTGTATTTATTTCAAGAATAAATGTACATATTAAGTTAGCAATATTTAATGTGATGTAATTATAATAAAATAATTATCGAACTATGTATAGCATTTTCATGGTTTATACAGTCACCATGACAATTATATTTTTCATGATATCGATTGAAATAACAAAACTTCAATTTAAAAAATCAAAAACAGTCTTTTGATAAAATTATAATTAAAATAAAGAAAAATTATTCTTGGGGAAGTATTTAGATGAATGTCATAGCTTCTTCTTTTTGCTACTTTTAAATTTACATTATTATTGTTTTTTTTTTCTTTTTGTACTGCGTTCTAAAACACAAAATTAAACTTCAGTAACATAAATTACTACGCCTGTTTGAAATCCTATTGCATGTTTTTTCTTCTCAAAGGACTCAAATGTTTTAAAATTGAAATCTTTTGTTATTATTGTGTTTGTTTTCTGTATAAAAAAAATAATATTGCTTGGATTTTAATAACAAATTGTCCAGCTAGTTTCATATATTGAAGCTGCTTTATTAAAAACAATGAGTGCTTTTTTTTCATTAATAAAAAAAACTCGAGATTAAGAATGTAATTAGGTACATTTTAATATATTTTTTTTTTAACAGTAGTCTGTCGACATTATTAAATAATGTGAATGAATGAGAACTACATTCTTTTATATAATATTGTTTTTCTTTCATTAAAAAAAAATAACAATAAAAAAGAAGGAATATAAAAGCTCCAATTACTTTCTACTGTGTCTACAATGATAAATTAGTTTTATTTCTACCGTGTTATTTAGCTCTATAAATATAATAGAAAATGTTCTACTCAAATAAATAAATAATAACTAATTTAGAGACCAACTTAGCCGTGGGTTAAGGTATAATAATCATAAGCCTTTATTGTTAATCCAAAATAACATTTGCTCTTCTGATATAAAATATTTTAGGGGTAATTTCATGATAACTTAGTCTTTCTTCAATCAATATTAATCTGGATCATGTCTACTACAGGCCTTCTTGTGGTTTGACCAAACATCTCCCTCCTTAGCCTTCTTTGTTAAAAATTCTTCTATCAAAGTCCTCCTCCAGATCATGGCAGTACGTTAACTTGGGCCTAAGTACTTATCTTAACAAAGGGTCAGGTACCTTTGTTTCTCTTGCCTTGTCTCACCTCATATGCCTGTGAATCAAGGGATTAACCTCAAAAAATGAGAGTCACATTCAAGAGGCTTAGATGAGGTACCTCAGGAAAGTTGCTGGCAAAACTAAGAGGGGTCGAGTTAGAAACACCACGATCCGAGTAGCTCAGTCTTTTCTGTCCTCTTTCGGACAGAATAGACATGCCTAACTGAGGTGGTTTGGCCTCTCTCAAAGGATGGAAGAAGAAAAGTACCCCAAGTACAAGTGTTAAACACCAGATTAAAGGATCTCGACCGCAAGGACGAAGAAGGACGGCCAAACTAAATATCAAAAGACAGAGAAATCTTGTAAATCCTTATGTAACGCCTATACACTGCAAGATAGAAGAGGCCAGGGTAAGTAAGGAAGACATACATAAGTAGATGTTTTGAATGACCAATACCTCTCTCTAAAGGCCTCCACAAACGATGGGTAAAATCTGTTCGGAAAATCAGATCCGGAAAATGTCTCCTGATTTCCAGACCGTGTGAGGTGAAAAGCTATCCGTCCTCCCTGAAGCAGATGGTCTGTTGATGAAATCGGATTAGAAGAGAAAATTCAATTGATTTTCCGGATTATGTATATGGCCCTTTAAGTAACCTAATAAATTGTTGATGTAATTATTACATGAAATTATTAAAGACAAATTAATTTAGTAATAACTAAATAAAACGTATTAAATCCATATTATTAACGATACAAATTAGTCCACGAAAACTGAGAAAAACTTCATTATTATAAAAAAAAATAATTTCATCATAATATCAATAGGAAGGCACACTTGAAGGGGATTTTAAAAAGATTAGCCTGGTATCGATGAACTCTCCCACTCTACATCGGCACATTAATGCAGTCCAGATTGTTAGATGAGTGAAACATGAGACCTCTTGCTTCTTACTTTTTGATTGACAAATTTTGGAACGAAGTTCCTTATGCACGTTATGGAGCCCGGGAGTGAATCCGAAAAAAACGACCAAAATCACCGTCACAAAATAACCGTCACGAAATCTACAGATGACGATAACTTGAGTAAAAGATCACCGAGTTAGATGAAATTTGGTACACATATTCATTTTACCAATGCCCAGGATGAGTTCGTCGGAAAACGTTATCCGCCAAAGCGTTCACGCGCAATGCTCGCGTAAACTTAAGCTTCAAAAGACGGGAAAAAGTGTTATTAAGGAAGCCTGTTACTTGACTTGTTTTGATTATTTTTGTTATATATGTCAAAAATGTTACTTTGTTTTGTAAATAAATAAAATATAATCATGTAAAATTTCACCCTGATACAAGCAGAAGCTGTAGAGTAGGGAAGAGATATATTTTATAATATTTTAAATTAATTGGCCAGGTAGGTAGAAAACAGTCCTATTTCAATCCAAACTCCTTTAACAAACATACTCTTTCACTATAAACTCATCATGATAAACTTTTTTCTTATATTCAATATATATTTATAGTAAGACGCTTGCTTTAATTATACAAATAATGATTTTCTTTTAATTTTGCCTTAACTCTGCTATGTACAAACAGTTCGTTACTTTAAATTTTGTCTCTTTTCTAACTCCACCATGTATAAGTAGTTAGCAATGTATACGTACTTAGCAGTGTGATTTTATCATTTATATTTAATGAAAAATGTAAGGAACTTCGTTCCTACCGGGTGTCCCACGACACCACACGTATTTATTTACAAAAGAACTCTCATCAGCATTTTATAGAGCTATTAAATATCTCACCTACACATCCCTCATCTTAAAATATTAAATAATTAGCACTTAGCTATAAACAGATCTAATATACTTAAGTAGGTATACAGACAGTTAAATGTATGACCATATATCACACTTATATAGATAAAAACTTCACTTTTTATTATTCCCTTAATGTAATTGTTCCTATATTAATGATATATTGTTCAATAATAAAATTTAGTTTAACTTAATAACAATTTAAAGTTGGAATTTTATAGTTTATAGTATCTTACATTAGAAAGTATATTAAATTTTATTAATCCATTTTAAAACAAACGATGAATGCTTTATATTCCCCGGTGCAATTAAAAAGATAACATTTTACGATTTAAAAGGAAAAACGGAAGTTTTAACGGTTTTTAACATAAAATCGTAAGCTCTTGTGTCTAGGTTTAGAATAGAATGACTACAGAGAGTTATAGAATCCTTTCACGATCGGTTGGCAACATTTAAACCGACAAACTAATTAAAAATTCAAATGATTTTCCCCTCTCAGTCCCTGAGTTGGAGCAACATAAAATCTAACTTTTATACGGTCTCTTCCTCACTAGGTCTTGTTTTAGAACCAATGCCTTTAGTTGACAGTCCAGTTCCACACTGTAAAATTTACAAGCGAAGAACACTTGACCTGTCAACTTCTACAATCTGGGTTTAAATAAATAATACCTGACATAAAGTTTAAGACTTTTTAGAATAACTCCTAATAATAAATTTATAGTATATTTTAAAACGTAGAAATCTTTTTTCCTTTTGACAGTGACATTTTGAATGAAATGGTAGAACATCCACCCATTTTGTATTCTTCCGAAAGTCATGTTAATTATAATTACAACATAGTATGTATTGCATTTCTCAATGTTAGACCGGATCAAAAAAATATATTCTATGTTAAATAGTTAAAGGGGAGAAAATTAAATTCAACAGAAATCATTATTACCATAAGAAATTAGTCATGTATGCAAATTAAAATTAATATCTTCATCTCCGATAAAGAGAACCATAGCCAAAGGCAGCGTCAACCCTGTCAAACTCATTAAGAGTTGTTGCCGAATGAGAAATACAACCATCCAAGTAAATTAAAATTGGAACCCGTGGTATTTGTTTAATTAAAGGCTACCCTGGGTACATATATGTTCTTAAAAAAATAAAACAGACGAAGTGACAAGAAAGTATCTTTGTTTTAACAGAAAACACTAGTATCAGAAGACCTAGGAGATACTAGTACTAGATATTGGAGATAATAGAACAAGATCTAGGAGCTATTAGTATTTGATCTAGGAGACATTATTAGTACTAGATTTAGGAAACACTTGTACTAGGTCAAGTAAGCAAAGATAAATGTACGGGCAAACTTTATCCAACGACTACCTTAGAGAAATAGCAATTTAAAATGTGTGATTTTTAACATAAAACGTAAGTTTTCCTGTCTAGGTTCAAATCAAGTTTGATTCAAATAACAATCGGCCCTATAAATCAAACAATGCATTTAAATCCTATAATATCTCATTTAATAGATTTATTTTCAGTATATTTTGAAAGTGGCCTCTCCTGCTGTGGCCTTCCTCCTGCTGCGAAGCAGACGGAGAGGAAGCAGCATTGGGCGTGGTCAGTACTTGGATGGGTGACCGTTTTGAACTAACTGATATTTTTATAACCATTTTTCAAAAAAAATATACATTATTTTCATTGATTTTATTTCATTCTAATTAATGGAATTTCATGTTTTTTGTTTATATTTGTTCCTTATTTTTTTCCTGTTCTATCGATATGCTATAAGTGAAAATCGTATTTATACTTTTGGCATTATTAACCGTCAAAGTTTCAAAATTAAAGAATCGACAACTTCAAAATGGCGACCAATATTAAAATTAAATTTGGTAGATTTGTTCGACATACAGAGAGGCACATTCGTGCCAAATTTCAACTCAATCGGACCCCATTTCGATCTACTTGAAAGAAAATAGTTGTCTTTCAACTAGGATTTTTGCTGACTCGGCAAACTAAGTTCAAGAAGGCGGAAAATGTTGATTTTCCATAAGGACTGATTTTTCGGCCAAGTTTCAACTCTCTAGGTTATAAATACCCTGGGCACAACGATGATAACACACATACAGACGTCATGCTGAAAACCACTCAGGAGGTCTTAAAAACACCCAAAACGGATAATTCAGTTGAAATCTCAAAAAACAAATTTGGGTGACAACAATACTTTTCCTACCATAGGTGAGAAAAAGTAAAAATACCCCCGAAGAAGAGACAGAAGTAGAAAAAGAATGAATGGTTGGGTTCTATTTTCAAATTATGATTCAAGATTCACTGGAAAGTAACTATAAAATAATATTTAGGGAGATAAAATTCAAATTCAATATTTTAAACCACTTTTTTTATCGCTGCATGAGAGGTTACATGCACTTGTCCATAAAATAGCAATTGTTTATTCTAGGTAACCCACTAGATTCCAAAAAATTAAATCATCTACTTTACCTTCAGCCAGTGTTTACTTCAACAAAACCTTAAACTAAAAAGGAAACCTGAGGGACGTCATATAAAAGGGTAACTTGAAGAGATGTTCCAATTATTGGAAGGAGAATGGAAAAGTTAGTATGTATATATCTTAAGGAAAGAGGAGAAGGAAAATATCTGCCAAGGGTCCACAGAGATATTACCTGAAGATGTCTCGATGGTTCAGACTTAAGGGTCCCCTATGTCTTTGATCCTTGGTCCTTTCCTAAATCTAACCTCTATCTCTGCAACCCTCTAAGTCCTCCATTTGCAAACCAGATTTGTCTTCCCAGTTTCCTCTTCTATTTTATCTTTTATCACCACTTGAAGAATCTCTTTCACAATGTCCTTTGGATATCTTTTTATGCCTTTGATTTTTCTTTTTCGACTCTTCTATTTCGCCTTTTTAAGAATTCGAGTTTTCCTCCATTCTTAAAAGTAGCTTGAATCGACCAAAGGAATTGAATTTTGTTTGAACGTCTTTATTTTAAGTTTTTTATTCCTACTATAAAATGCAATTGATTTATCTGTTAAGATGCCTCTAAATAGCATACACCCTTTTTAATTTTTAACCTCTACAGTATTTTTTCCTCTCTCTTCTCGCAAAAGTAACGCAAATTATCCTATAAAGTAAACTTAATGAAAATAAAATTAAATAGTTTACCATCAGTGTGGCACGTAGCTTCCTCGCATCCTTATGCTTTAAATCCCATTTTTGTCTAATTTATTTAACTATTTCCCCCATAAATCTGTCAAAATTGTTTTTATTTTATACGTGGATAGAATTGGCATTTCAAGAATGGTCGTGAGTCCTAACAAGACGATCCTCTTGCCGGTAGACCTGTGACTAGGTGATGGACCAGTGAACAATGTGTGAGAGCTGCTTCAAGCTATCTGACGAACAAATACATGACAGGTGAACTCGCTGTAAGCACTGTTCACTTGAAGGTTTATGCAAAGTTTGTTCCGCATTAGTTGACTCCAAAAAAAGTAGAGCAGCGTGCAGGCGTCCTAGAACATTGTTGAGGCAGCCGATATGAACGCAATTTTTTTTCACCCTCCCTACTTGCCTGATTTGGCCTCAACAGACTCTATAGGCTCTTCCTTAAACTCAAGGGTGAGCATTTTTAGGATGTTACATCGATTAAAGTGAATGTGGCGTCAGTTTTGAACAGCATTCCCGTCGACGATTTAGTAGATCTAATAAAAAAAATCACTACAAAACAATTACGGGCAGTAGAAATAAGCTACATTTTACATATTTCTAAAGTTTCTCGAGACATAGCATCCAAGTTTCATGTATAAAAATTCAATCCCGGAACATATTGAACGCACTGCCAATATGAAGGGAAGGAGAATAACAATATAGAAAATTAGTTCACCAAAGTGCATAACGAGACCAAAAATGTTATCTGTTGTCTAAAACGGATTTCTGCCTACGAATTATTGAATTCGTAGGCATGAAAAAAATGTCCTTCTCCTTAATGATCATAATGGTTCCGTAAGCTCAAAAGCAATATAGCTCGTAATAAAACATAAATTATATTAATATTATATTTCTAGGTTACAAATTGCTAAACCTTAGTAGATTAGTTTAGAAAGAATTGTACAAGATATATTTAAACAAATTTAATTTTATACAAAATAAATGCAATTTATTCTATCTTTTGAAACGAAGTTCCTTATGGCACGTTCTGGAGCCCGGGAGTGAATCCGTAAAAAACGACCAAAATCACCGTCACAAAATAACCGTCACAAAATCACCGTCACAAAATCACCGTCACGCAAAATCCGTCACGAAATCTACCGATGGCGATAACTTGTGTAAAAGTTGACCGACTTAGTTGAAATTTGGCACACATGTTCATTTTGCCAATGTCAGGGACAAGTTCGTTGGACAACGTTATCCGCCGAAAAAATTCTAACTTCATCTATTTAATGAGACAAACAACTTTTTTAAATATTTTTTTTAGTAAAACGAACACAGACACTACTATGAAGTGATAAAGATCGCTAAATTTATTAAAGCGGACCAAACCGATTAAAATAAAGAAAACAACGTTTCTACCGATATCTTACGTTCTAACGTAAAGATTTAAATGAAACTTTGTATACATCACCTACAGTACAATAGAAACAAGCATGTAACATTTCAACCTGATACTTGCAGAAGTTTTTGTGAGTTAATGATTTATATTTTTTATTTTAATATTTAATTGGAGTAATATGCCGACGAGGCCTGGGAGGACAGTTCTTTTTCGTCCTACAACCATCTGCTTTAACTATAAATTTATCATTACCTTTTTTCTTAATATACAATACATTATTTATTGAAAGACGCTCGCTTCAAAGATAATAAAAAGATTTTCATTTAATTTTGCCTTAACTCCGCTAGTACAAATAGTTAGCTACTTTTAATTTTGTCTCTTTTCTAACTCCACCATGTATACGTAGTTATTGCAGCGATTTTATAATTTATATTTAATGAAAAGCGTAAGGAACTTCGTTCCTACCACCCGTCCCACGACACCACATGTATTTTTTCTTACGCTTATTAAATGATACGGTGTAATTAATTTGAGAAAGTAACATTTAAGATTAATGGTAATGATGTAAGAAGTCCTCGTGCAACTAGAACTAGAAATGGTTGTAGTGATCTTATAGAGTATAGAAGCTGTAAATAAATCTGGGTAGTTAAATAATCAAGACAATGTTGGTTAAACAGAACCTTATACAGGAGCAGGTCCACTGGTCTCTGTATTTGTCCCTTGCTATGTAATCAAGACACAGGAGGTTATACTACACCAGAAAGTGTAAAACTCGTATTGCTGGTTTTAGTATTTGTGCGGGAGACCACCAATCTGGGTTTCAGTAGTAACTCTCACCTTGGTTCAGGATTCCCTTACTAAGCCCTACCTGTCCAATAGCTCAAGTTCTTATACTACAGCCGTTCTATCTTCCCCTTCCTATCTACCCAGTGGCCCCCAAAAATCCCTTATAAAAGAGATTTTCTTGTCCCTTAAATCCTACAGGTTTCTCTCATCCCATAACTAAAAAGCCCACCCTACTCTCTCAACCCCAAATTTTAATTAAAATTGAATTCATCTCTTTTCGAAACCGCTGAACAATGTTAAAGAAACAGAGCTAGGGGGCCGATTTTCTCTTTTTCCTCTGCCCTACTTAAAACATTTCTAGGGGGGGGGGGGGGGGGGGGGGGGCTTTTATCCTCTAACCGAGTTTTCTTTCTGTTTTAAGTCTAATTGCTTTAACTACGACGTAGTTTTTAAAGAAGAGTTGTAATTTTGTTGTAAAAAAAGAAACTCCTTAGCTTATTCTTTACTTTATCTTTTTTAAAATTTAATAATGCTTTGTACTCTATTCATTACTTAAACAAGAGAGAGGCGAAACAAAAAACATACCTTTAATTTACCTAATTTTAACTCAATATCATAACTTTTAACTGTTTGTCCGCAACAAATATTGTAACTAGTTTTAAATAAACTATAGATTTATCTGTATAAAACTAAGTATAAATAGATTGGAGACACTGCATAAAGTAATAGCAAACATCACAATATTTTCTCTCATAATATATTAACTAAGTAGTAAGAAAGTAAAAAAAAAAAAATTACACGATCAATTCAGCATTAGTCAGTTTAAGAGACTGATAAATGAAGAAGTTCAAGTGTTAATATGACATCTATGTGGGGGTAAATATAAGTAAGTGATAAGTAAAGAGTGTAGGTGTGAAAATAAAAACAAAATTATTGAAGAGTTGTGACTAGCGAAAAGTGCAAATGTAAGCATTGTTAGAGGGATATATCTATTTTACGATTTTGGTAGTATTCATACTACGGTACGATTAAATTTTAATTTAAATCAAATTATTATTATTATTAACTACGGGAAACAGACAGAGAAAAATAGACTCCAGCGCGGGGATTTGAACCACCGGCCTCTATATTTCCAGTATAGCGCTCTAACCAACCAAGCTACGCAGGAGAATGAATTAGTAGTTAATAATAATTATAATTTGGGATATATCTAGTGAATATTTTAGTGTCCTTTGAAAAATTGCTAATTATTGCGGAATTCAAAAACTATTGACGAGAGGGCATTCAAGAGATTGTAAACTAGACCTAGTTATGTAGAATAGCTTATAAAACAATATAAAGTTTTTAAGTGATTAGAAAGTGTGGTTTGATAGGTATTGTAGTATGAAGATTTAATTAAGTGGCTACAACAAAGAGTGGTTTTGTAGGTATTGTGAAATGGAAATGTAATTAGGTGACTTCTATGAAGTGTTGATTGATAGATATTGTTGAATGGATATGTAATTAATGACCATTATTTTGTATGTATTTTTATATGAAAGTGTAATTGTTAAGTGGCAACTAGTTATTATCATGTTTACTTTAATAAATTGGTTATATTGACCGGCATTTTGTGGTAATCAAACATAATGGTAATTAGTACACACTTAAATAAAATATCTATATGATTGAAAACTATATATAGGTATATATTTTCTTAGGGTCTGGTTAGGGTTACAATGAATAAACTCCTCCTTTTCTTAAAAAAACAGCTATATTTCGCCCTAACTAAGGGCTTCCTCAGGCTGGTAATATTCCTAGGACATAATCTCCAGCAGTTTAAAACTTTGTCACGATAAAAAAGAAAATGTTTATTATGAAACACATAATATGAATCCTCCCTGTAAAACTCCCAGTGAGTTTTGATTGTTGTTATTTTAAACTATAGATTATTTCAAATCAAACCACTAGTGAGTTTCTATTTAAGTGTGTATTAATTTTCATTTTGCTTACATTAATGCAAGCAAGTGTAAACAACATACATACATAAAAAGATTACGCTCTATCCTAACATTAATTCAAAAATTAATAATTACTCTGTTGTGCATTACTAAAGCTTTATCCGAGCGAAAAAATTAGTTTAACAATAAATAATATTAATATTAAATAGGAATGAATACATACCATCAATTAATATTAAGAAGCATAACATTGTTTAATTAACAAAAATACGGGTTTATTTATGATCAACATTAAAAAGATATGAGAAAATACCACGGTTTTCAAGACATAGGCCAAACGGAGAGGAATTGGAAAAGTTGTATACGAGGTAGAGTTAGACAGAAGGGAAGGCCTGTCAGGAAAACAAGCAATATTTGGGACTCAGAGCCCCAAGAGACTCGCCCTACTCACTGGTCGGCCTCCGCAGGGTACAATCCAACCCTACGTCTAAACACAAAACCAATATTATATATATATATATATATATATATATATATATATATATATATATATATATATATATATATATATATATATCTCATCATATGTATATACATTAAAGATCAAGAACGGGAAAGTGAACGTTAAGACTAGTACTACTACTCACAAACAATAAAACCCATCTTACTCACACAACTACCACTGATTAATATAATCAGTATAAATGTACACGTATTATCCATCACCATCAAATATACATACATATATTTACACTCCTCGTTAAAATTAAAGAAACCACCTCTATATTTTTAAGTTTACACAAAAGTCGTTCAATTGTAATCTTTTTTCTATACCGATTGTAGTGAATAAAAAAACTTGGGCAAACATGGTTCCTCGTCACCTCTTCTTGGACACAACCTGCCTTTCAAAACCTTCCTCTTCGAGGTTATCCCTTTCCAGGAACTCCAACAAAATAAAATAAAAAAAAGGAAAACAGAAGAATTCTTCCTACTTCCTATAAAAAAAATCCTAGGGGGAAAAAATAAACTGCCACACTCTAAGAAAAAATCTCATTGATAATTAAACAAGAAAAAAAAAACAAATAATAATAAGCAAACTTGTTCAGAATTCACACCTTAATAAGCAACATTTCTTAAAGGGTGATAATACATATTAATTTATGTGTATATACATATATATGTATATATATATATATATATATATATATATATATATATATATATATATATATATATATATATATATATATATATATATATACAGGGTGTCCCAGCTAATATGGAACAGCGAAATAACTCCGGAACCATGATACATGGAAAGATGCGGTTTTCAGGGCTCTCCAGACGGCCAACTAATGCTCGGAGAGAAAAATTTCCAAGAGTAAAAAATTCTTATTTGTAACCATAAAATCTAAATATAGTCTTAAAAATTTGGCTTCCTAATAACTTTTTTTTAATTATGTAAATTGCACACATTTTTGCTGAACATAGAAAATGTTCATCATATATGTTCGGGAAGCGCATTTATATCCATCATCGAACCCTGAAAACCGCATCTTTCTATCTATCATGGTTCCGGAGATGTTTCGCTGTTCAATATTAGCTGGGACACCCTGTCTATATAATAAGTATATGCATACACTCATACTTTATTATTGAAATGAGTAATTACTTATTATTATTATTATTATTAAGTAGAACAATACGATTTATTATACAAAAAGGACAACTTAGTCACAAAAAAATAATAATAATCTCGAGGAACAAAATTAATGAAAATAAGATTCCCGACTGTTTGTGAGTTTTCAGAAGAAGCCTGTCTACCTAATCAACACTTTTACCCGTGAAAAAATGAGGGGGGAGGAGAATGAAATTTTCTCATTTTTTGTAAATCCCTTGGTAAAAAGTGAGTAGAGAATATGAAGAAGATAAGGATGAGACGAAGGCATAAAAAGAGGAAATGAACAGCAGTAACAAGAAAATTATTTTACACATAGTCTCAGTCCAATTTGAAAAAGGTAATACAATGTATAATATATATATATATATATATATATATATATATATATATATATATATATATATATATATATATATATTTAAAATTTAAAACTGAGAAAGGAGAGATAAAAAACAGTGAGGAAAAAAATTGAAACCATTAGCATGAAGTGACATGTCCCTGACAATTATTCATAATGTTATAAAGGGAGTAAGAGTAGCGAAAGAGATAAGGAAATTATGTAGTTCTACGTTATTATGTTGATGTTTCTTTTTTTTATGTTCTTCTGTATGTGAAATGTTTTGTGTGAAATAACAAAAGAGTTCAAGTCTGAAGGAAGCCAGATAAAGTCGAGATTGGTACGGAGAAAAGAAAAGTATGAAGGGTGACAAGTAAAAAGGATTTAGGAAATCTTCTTGTATTCTAATGTTTATTTAATTGTTACATTAAAATTGGATTCAAAGACATTTTATAGAATATTATGTACAAGATGAAGATAAAATTCAGTGTCAATCTATAATTTTTCGATAATTTGTCTATTATCCAGTCAAATTCATCTTATTGTTGGTTCATCAACTGTTTGTTTCTCCAATGTGTGTTATTTACTCATCATCATTTTGAAAGGAAAATAAAATAAACTTTTAGTCTTCACACAAAGTATTTGTATTGACAAATAACCGGTTTCGGCTAATTATTAGCCATCATCAGATTTTATTTGTATAGAATCTGATGATGGCTAATAATTAGCCGAAACCGGTTATTTGTCAATACAAATACTTTGTGTGAAGACTAAAAGTTTATTTTATTTTCCTTTCAAAATGATTATTGTTGGTTATACGAGTATTAGCTGATATTACACCCTTTCATTTAACTATAGCTTTCTTTTTCTTTTTCTCCAAATCTTGTATCATAAATTTGGCCCACCTCCCCTGATACTTGCCTAGGAAGCTGAAACTTGTACAGATCATGTATTTTCGAAGAAATACAATAATCAGTAGTTAGTTTTACAAAATCTGAAAAAGCGGATCATCAATAATTCTTTTTGAATTAACTTATTTATAGGGAACTTAGGATGATGAACCATTTGCCTTTGGAACAGGTTGTGATTTTGGCCAATTTTCTATTAACAATTCTGTTTAAATATTGTGGAAAATTGTTAAGTTTGGCCTTATATGAGTTTGTTTGGTGGTATATACCTAATTTTTTAATTTCGGAGGTTTGGAGAAATCCCAATTATTTTTTGGTTACAATTTTAAGTTTTCTTATGGATTCCCTTTTCCCAACCTATAACAACAAATGTTAGATATGGGAGCGTCTATGGAGGCTATCTTAAGGGAATAACACAAACTGACTCTCCAAGTAAATTGAAATGATTTAAACATCAAAGCAGCTTTCAGCCATTTCTTCTTCTAAGGTCTCATCCATATCTTCTTCTTATTTGGTTGCTTAAACTTAAGCTTTAAAAACTAAAATAAAATCTATGTAGCATGATAATTTCTATAATAAAAATCTCCGGCACTCGGAATCAACCACTCATTAACTGCAAGAAATAATTTTAATGATTCTCCTTTAGAGCTCCTAAACTCATCAATTAAAAAAATATATATATTAGAAATTACACAGTCCCTAGCGAATAACAAAAATAAGTAACTACTTAAAAAGTATTAAACGATCTCTCTTACTCTCTCAAATACACAATACACACATACACACACACACACACACACACACACACATCTATATATATATATATATATATATATATATATATATATATATATATATATATATATATATATATATATATATATATATATATAAACAAACACACATATATTCAAGGGAGGCGGACTCCCTAAAGAATATCCAACAGGCTGAAATCGATACTGCTTCGCTGAGAGCTTAGGGAGATGGGAGAAGACACGAGGATCGCCCCATCCCCTCCCCCTCGCAGCTTTGTGAATAAGCGAGGACTTTGATAAATTGTACCCACTTTTATATAATATTATATCACACTTTTCTTTTAAGATATATTCTACTCTTAAGAGAACAGTGAGATGGAGTTCGTTTCTTTATCATTTTGAATATATACATGTATATAAAATGACTGAGAAGAGAGAGAAGTAAAAAAAAACTGAAGAAGCACTAGAACGAAAATGAATTCAACTTTATAGATATATATATAGCCATCAGTCTATGTAATGCTTAAAAATTGAGGGAGAGATTTATATGTATATACCGCATCAAGCATTACCCACACACAAGCACACCAAGTCCTGACTCTTCAAAAAAAATGAGATATAGTTTTAGAAAGATAAATAAATGTGTATATAAATAAATAAAAGTAAAAAGGTTTTTCTTAAATAGTTACCTCAAAATAATTGTGTAAATAACTGTAAGATTAAATTTAAAAATCCGTTTGTCGGAGAAACATCAGGCCCCAATTTATTCTTATAATTACTATCTAGTTGGTGTTTTTTTTTTTAAATTCTAAAACGCGACTTATAAGACGACGTTCTTTGGTATTAAACTTGAATAGATTTTCTAACTAATTTAATCAAAATTGTCGGAAGAGTTATTGAAAAATAATACATGATTTTTGATAAAATTTGTTCGGGGAAGGTGCCTATTAAATTTAGTCCAATAAATTCAACTCTCATGATTTTATCGAATTAGCATTAGTAATTTAGGCTCAGGCTGATTCACACTAAACAGAGTCGGGACCGTACCTGAGGCGAGCAAAAGCTCGGTCAGAGCGAGGTGAGGTATTGTCTACTGAGGTTCTAATGGAGTCATTCATACTACACAGAGTCGGGACCGTGTTTGACACGTGACACGAGCCAAGGTTCGGTTCGGCAACGGTGTCAGGACATTCATATCCGAATTACCACAATCCGTTTAGTAAATATACTTCGAGCAAAGTTCCAGACTCCCACCCAAATAAGGCCAAGTCTGCTCTTTCTTTAGTCCATAACCTCACTTCATTTCTACTTTCAACAGCAACACTGCTCTTTTATATTTATTGCTTAACACTTAGCCAGATAAAAGCTAAAGTCATAGGCTAAAGAAAGAACAGACTTGGCTACAATGTAGATATCATTATTTTGATAGGCTGAATTTTTTGGGAGGTGGTCCTTGGCCTTTATTTCACGGTTACGTTTTTGCTACCGATTTCATTTCATTTTGCTGGTTTCAGCATCGTGGGTGTCGTCTTTTCGAGGCACTAGATGTATAAATATATAAATCCCCATATATACATTAAACCGACGAAGAATAACACGGGTATAGAATGTAGAGGATTTTCCATGAATGATATTATGATACATATCGGTATAAAAGTACATGTAGTAATTTTTAAAAAATAAATAAATTACACATCTCTAAAGTACAAATTAAGGCCTTTCAAATTATATTTGACTTAATATCAAAAGCCAATAAAAGGAGTCACGTGACACTGCCGTAGGAAAAAAGTTTACTCTTATTTTCTCAGTAAATAGGATGAATATATAAAATAATAAATACTCAATTTACAGAAAATCAGTGTGAGATTTGAGCCAACCAATCTGAAATCAAATCGGTCAATAATTACCGAAAATTTCATTAAAATCGGAAGATATATTGGTTCGCAAAAATTAAGGGCCAGACCGACATACAGACGCGCCACCAAAAATGTTCCCTGATGTCTGAAAAAGATTTCTGTCATGTAATTTTTTGAAATCGGACACATAAACTTGTTCGTTCTTCGGAACGATCACATAGCTTTATTTATTCGGAAACATACAAATATATTTAGATGATCTTACAAAAGTTTTCAAATAGAAAATAAAAAACCTTTTAACAACTGACTGAAAAAAGGAGGATGTGAAGAATGTATCGAACTCGAAAAAGAAGAGATGGAGGGAAAGTGATACATCTATATAAAAGTTTTGACAGAAGGAAGTTGTAGATGGTATGTTCGACACAAGAGCTGGGATATTGTCCACTTAGACTTGGGGAAACTAAGACAGATTCTTTGTCTACGGAGATAACAAAGGAAAGTGCCTCCTTAACAAAGAAACTTTAACAAAAAAAAGAAATATACCAACCAGAGGATACACCTTACAGATATATTGCATGATCCTTCTCCAAACCAAAACCATTGTTTTCTACATTATATAATACAAACAACATAAAATCCATTTTTCAAATTCAAAACCAACATCCTTCCATTAGAAAAGTCCAAGTTGAGAGCAGACGGTTGAAATTAACCTGGGTCTATCTGTGGGCTACGTTCGACAAACTATTCAGATTTCATAAAAATCAGATGAGTAAACTTTTGAAGATATAGGTAAATAAATGTATTTTTAAGCGCATGTGAAAGAGAAACGAATGGGCACTGAAGGTTGCAATTTATATGGGATCAACAATGGGCTAATCATGACCTAGCATACAAATTTAATTAAAATTTAACAAGTATTTTTAAGATATTTTGGTTCGAAAAAATTAAGTGACACACACAGACCGACCGAAAGCCTTATCAATTATCACCAAAATGTATCGGAAATTTATTAATTTATCGACTGATACTAATAATTTGGTTAAACTAACGACTGATTATAGTATGTCATCGGAAATATATTATTTGAGCAATTTTTTGCTTTCTAAGTAGTCGAGAAGTGGGTCAAATTTAAGCGGTTAAATAATAATAAGGTTAAATTTAAGCGAAGCAAGTGGAAGCGAATGCATAACTAGTTCACCAGCAACAATGTTAAATTTTATCATTCTACCTATCGGGGAAGTGGAATTAGCGATTAATCAGTAAATGACGTATGAGTGACTTTATGAGCTTTTGCTTTAAAATAATATTGTAAAAACAATGGGACATATAGCCAAGGATTAAATGTCAGCTTATTATAAAAACCATATATAAAATAAAAGTTATGGAAATAAATCAAATAAAATAAAAAAAATAATAAACGAAGAATTAAATAAAAAATGACAATAGTAATAAAAATGCCTTTCATATGATTAAATTAAGATTAATGAACAATCAATCAATACTACTAATATGAAGTAGAATTAGCTCAATTAATCAATTTTGAAAGTTTATTAATTAATTCAATTATAGAAACTATGGTAAAAAAAGAGTAGTTAATTCAATTTAATTCTGTCGTTCTATAATTAAAATGGAACTGAGGAAGGCCAAGTTTCAATTTCTCTGAAGTCTAGCTTAACAGCGCTCCTAGGAGCGCTGATGATCATTTTCCTTTTTTAATAATAACTTACATGTTCAACATAATAAAAATAAGTTTATATAACATTCATAACTGGTTATTATGCATAATACTTTAACAAGTAATCTAAAATAATGAATTGTAAAATAGTTTATGGTTATAAAACTAATACATTTTAATGTAAATCAAGGGAACAGAGAAAAATCATTCTCCCGTATAGCTCAGTTGGTAAGAGCACCTGTTACGGATTAATAGGAGGACCCGTGGTTCAAGTCCCGGTGCGGGGGTCTATTTTTCTCTGTATGTCTCCCGTAGTTATTGATAATTATAATTTGATTTAATGTAAATCAAGGTTATATCAATAAATGTTCTCGGTGATAGATCTTAGCATATTGTTATAGTGATTTGTTAAAATTTTATTTTCAATTAACTGTTTCACAATACTTATTTTTATTCGTTAATTTTAATTGTTATCTAAGTGTAATTAAGTTTAATGTTATAATGCTTGATCTGATTTAATTTTTAAATTGTAATGACTCCCAATTTTGACTCTCTCCAATGTAGACAGAATTTTAAATTGTGTTAGCGACTACAGGCTGGATTTGTAAGTAAAACATAATTGTTAATTAGTATCAAAGTTTTTGTAAATAATTAGATTCAAATTCAAATCTGGTTTTTGGTTTTCATTTATGTTCACCCCAGATTTATAATAAAATAAAAAGGAACTGCGATTACGAATAGAATTAATATTATTGGAATTCTATAGCTAATTGTATTTTAATTCTTATTTTGTAGGAATTGAAAAAAGGTTTGTAACGACTGAAGATGACTTTATAATAAAGTTAAAACGTCTCATCCTGATTTTGCGATCTACGCATTTTTTCTACACCTCTACCGCCATCAAATTATTTATTTTCACATAAAAACCACCTTAAAAACATAATTAGAGATATTATCAATTAATTTCACTAATACATAATTAAGCGAGTTAAATTAATTTGAATTGTAAATTCAAAACAGATCTTCATAAAATTAAATGGCATTTGTGAAACAAGTTTCTTTCAGAAAATATTCTTTAAAATGCTACAGAACGCCTTCCTTAAATGAGATTAAACGAAAAAAATCTCTTTAGTAAAATGTATTTTCCTTGAAAGAGAAAATTATTTTTTATCAGGCTGCTTCAAAATAAAGATTAAGATCAAAAACATTTTCATTTAACAAAAACTTTCTTATATAAATATATGATAAAAGGTGTATATTATTATTTTTTTTTTTTAATTTAAAATTCTTTTATCAAACCAACGTTTTAAATAAAATTATTGAATTATAAGTAATATACCTAGTTTATTAAAAGATAAATTATTGTAAATGAGTAACAAATTGATTTCGATGGTTTTACACGTTTTGAGTTGCCTTGACACCAAAAAAGAGTTAAGAGCCTAAAATGATGATAAAGTTAGACAAATATGATTAAAAAAATCATACCCCCAGGCGAAATTAATTAAATTATTTTAGCTCTAAATTTGTAGGGAAAAGAACCCTGTTTTTTTTTCAAAAACGGTTTTGACGATTTTGATTAAACGAAATCATAAAATTTAGTCTTCTAAGATACAAATTTATTGTAACCATAAATCTAGTTTCAGAGATAATGACCATATTGGCTCAACTATAAATAAGGACCTATCAATTCCTTTATAACTTTACTCTCACTTAAAATATTCTAAAACAACTTCCCATGAAAGTAATCCTCTACCTCACCCAAATCTACAGCTCCATTCTCCGAACCACCCTACCCTCTGGATATATGCAAAAATAGGTAATTCTTTAGATTTTTACTTTTCATTAGATGTTGTTTTAGAATAAAAATGACTTTGACGAAATAACTATTAAGAAAAAGGGATGTTTAGTCCAATGTACTTTGGGACATAGGAATATCACACTTCTGTTTTGATAAGGGGAGTAACAGTCTAAAGAAGAATATTCCGTACACCATCTAAGATTGATACTCCCCTCTATTTATTTATAAGGGGAGTAACAATCTAAAGAAGAGCCCAAAAATAATTATGATCCCAAAATCATCAAAACCTTCTCACTTTCCTACCTCATTCTGGAAAAATTACTTTTCTAGCGTATCAATCCCATTATAGAATCCCCAAAAGTAATTCCAAATCACCAATAGGTTTTCAACCCTTCATTCAACTGTTCAGCAATGGCACAGAGTATATAAAATCTACCCTTGAGAGGAAAAAGTACTGCTCAGCTGTCTTCCTGGATGAAGCTCAAGCTATTGACAAGGTATGGCACTCTGGCTTGCTCGAAAAACTCAAGGGTATCCTTCTACCATTCACATACTACCTCATCCTTAAATCATATTTAGCCAACCATTATTACCATGTTTAGTATAACCTTTGGGTGCCCCAAGGTAGCATCTTCTCTCTTTTCTTATACAATGTCTTCACCCACAATATTCCTTTACACACATCCTCTATCCTTGCTTTCTTTGCTGACGATAAATGAATCCTCGTTTAAGAACACCTTCTCAAAATTGGACTAAAACAATACACAGAAATAAACGAAAGTTATAGTGTCCATACGACCTTGACTAAAACAATAAATGTCACAAAAATAAACGAAAGGGATAGTGTTCATACGACCTTTTTCTTAAGACATGGAAACTGCGAACCTCTTTTCCTCAACCAAATCCTTATCCCACACTCTAGTACTGTCCACTACCTTGGGATATACCTTGATCGTAGGAGTCACATCAACTCACCGCACATCAACACTACGCAAAAGCATCTACACACGGTACAAACTATTAAAGAGACTCTTCAACAATAAATCAAAACTCAATACACATAACAAAGTACTCATATACAACACAATACCTAAACCTGCATGGAGATATGCCACGTTCAAACTCCTACCTCATCCAATCCTTACTATCAAAGATCGATAGAACAATAGTAAATGCACCACAACTTCTAAGTCCATTTACGTACCATTCGTCCAAGACCTAGATATTTCCCGCTACAGATTCTTCCACACAAATCCTCTTATCCGAAACCATTCCTAATAACCCTCTAGCCGTCTGAAGCGTCAATGGCCTCTCAACCAAATAAGCTGCTTGTTGCAACTATGTAACCTAAAAAAAAAATCATAGTCAATAAGCTCTATCGCTGGACAGATTAAATCTATCAATGTATTAAACAGCATTTACAAATTAGTATTATTGCATATAACGATTAAACGGTAATACTTATTTGTCACCTCAGACGCAACAGCCACTCCACAAATGTATTCAAGTTATTATTTGTGTGAAAAATGTCAAAACAATATAGTGGTCTTATTTGTTAGAGTGTCTTCAGAGTTTTTTTTAAAAAAATAATATAAACTAAAAAAAATTTAAATGTTTTAGTTTGAACATAGATTCTACAGAGAAAGTGCCTTAAGCATTTTGAATAAACTGATCTCCAATATCATTGTTTTAAACTAAGCAAGAAGCACCAGTTTTCTTTTCTTCATATTTTTTAACTTTGAAAAGACATTTACTACTTTGATATTAAAAAAACAATTCTCGGTTTCTTTCAACTTTTAAAATAACATCCAGCTCTGGTCTTTATTGTTTATTCTTTCTTTATACATCAAAACTGTCATTATTTCTAAAGAGAAACCATGTTGTTTTTGCTTCGTTTTGAAATTAAAAAAAGAGAGATCAACCTCCCGATCTTTCAATTCAAGGATGAAGTAAAACTCTTTTTACTGAGTAAACAAAAAACAAAAAAAAAAATAAAAAAAACAGATACACTTAGTATCTGCTTCATTTGATTGTTCTATTGTTTTTTTTTGTTTTTGTTTTTATTTAGAGCATGCTGTTTGTCGTCAAATGAAATGCCTTATCATTAATCTTGTCATGAACTCTTGTTTTACAACATTTCTTATTTTACCATTATAATATACAAGGGAAAAGAACAACACGGAATTAAGGAACAAGGGTAAAAAAATGGGGAAAAACACAAAAAACTTAACAACAAAAACTAAGCAACAAGAAGGCTGCAGAACTCCTATAATTAATCAAGTGATTATTTCATTAGCGAATTTATAAAATATATATATAAAAAATAACCCTAGAGAAGAACAATACTTTGTTGATTAATTAATATAACACAATATCGATTTATCCTATATTCAAACTTTTTAACAGAAATAAGAGAAGAAATATATATATATATATATATATATATATATATATATATATATATATATATATATATATATATATATATATATATATACACAAAAAAAAATAGAAAATAAACGAGATCCTAATAGAGTGATAAATATCAGGGATAAAAGGGATGATAAGATTAATTGTCGCGTTAGGGTTAAAAACTCATTATTTTGCATCGTTTAATTCAATTAAAAGAGCGTGGCCAAAGCTGGTAATCAGTTTTTTGTTTGTTCTTGATTAAAAGTTTGCTCCCCCTCCCCTCCCTCTTTCTACCAGTGTCAGTGTCAACAAGGCTTAAGCTGTTATGAAACCAAAGCAGCAAGTTTTCGGGGTAAAGTTGTTCCGAGATTATGCAGATAATTCAATTTTCACTGTAAAGATGAGTGACAAATTGAGCACAGGGCGACGAAGACAAATAAAACGCGCTAATTCTTAGATCTTTCAACTAATGATATTTTAATTTTAAGAGAAAAATATCATATTCGGCACTAATTTTACAAAATAAACCGCTGAAGGAATTGAAAGTAACAGGGTTGCCCAGAGAATTTTCTATAATTTGTATTGGCAACCCTTGGGGATTATATCATAGAGCAGTGTAGTGTTTATCAACATGGCTTTGTTATGACAAATATGTTACAATTAAAATGTTACATTTAATTAAATTCTTAAAAATTTTTCAAATTATCAAATTTTCCTAGACCAGTCAGTACTTAATTTTTGATCCAAAACAGACAAGGCTTCAATACTGTATAATAAAGAAAATACCTTCTAAGCCGGGATTTTATGAATTTTGTATAAAGTATACAGACTGTGATAATTGTTATGGGGAGATAGTCAACTTTCCTCTTGTAACAGCATTGCTAAGGTTAGAAGGGGGTGAAACCTTCTCCTTACAGTTCAGAATAGACAGTGGCGCCCTAGAGGGTCAAGGGAGAAGATACCAGTGAAAAATATTCCGATCTGGATGGGTCCCGAACCTAAGATCCCTTGAGCTTGAGGCAAGTGCCCCAAATCACGCACCTATCAGACAACTATACTACGCAGAGGGAAATTCCAAGCTGCTATCAGACAACTTTAATTCGCATTGGTAAATTTGGTTACAAGACAGTACAATAGCGGTAGGGCTTTTAGTTCCACATTTTGATTGGAGGAGGGAGAGTAGCACCAGCGGCGCGACGATGGAACACCATACAAGTTTGGATTACAAAAAAATCAATTCGTGTTTACAATGGGTAAGATATAAAAAGACGCCAGTGAAAATTTACAGTTCTTTAAAAATAGCAGTGGGAAAAAGTGTCATTAAAAAAAGGGCAATCATCCGCAAAGAACGTAATAATAGTTTTGTTTTTTTCAGAGACATAACCTTAGTAACTTTAAGTAACCTTTAAAGAAAAACAAAGTTTACATTTCATCTTTGCAACGTTCTTTACGACGTAACTTGACTATTGAGAGTGGCTTCAAAACACTATTTACCTCAAGGAAAATCTTTAAAATAATTGATCCTGCAGACAGGAAGTGATAGTATTCAAATTTATTTAAGAACCCTTTAGTCTTTGTAGACTTAATAACTTGATGCAGCGTAAAATATTAATGGTCTCTTTGATCATTGGAATTGTATGGTTTTAATAGTAAACTTGTTATTCATAAAACATAAATGAACAAATTGTACATATGAAACTCAGCATAATGGATTAGATTATTTAACAAGAACACAAACTTTTTTTTTCAATCCTTCGTTTTTATTAATCAGTTAAAAGGATGAAAACATCCGCAAACACCCATTGAGTCATTTCATTCACGGCATTTTGCATTGTGAAAGACCCCCCCCCCCCTCATTTTATAAATGATTGCGGTACTTTTTCTCTTCTTTTTTTTAATAGTAATCTCTTTAATTTTCCTCAGAGAATCGGATAAAAAGATGGCGGCCGGTTGCTGCAAGCTGTAGGGTCGAGGGGGCAAAATGCTTGATTAGGAAAATGGATAGGGTGGCACGAAGCCAGGCCGCCACAAATCCTCCCTTCAGATAAACCTCCTCAACACGAAAAAAGGGCTCTGAACTTGCATCGGAAAAAAAACTCTTTCCTCTCTTTTACTGTAAAACTTATCATAACAGTTTTCCAATTTTTTTAATATAACAATATACAGTCCTTTTTTATTTCCTCTTCACATTTTTATTAAATGTAGATTTAAAAAAACAACTTTTTCCTTATGTTAAAATAAAATACAGATCATTATAATTTATAGCAATACAACTTCAATTATGATCCTGTACCATCAATGATGATCAACGAAAAATGATAATATTAGAAACTGGCACAGCAAAGCCGTCATTTCAGGCTCTTGTCCTTCATAGATTGTTTTAAAAGCCAATAAATGATTTAGAAGCCATAAAAAAATGTTTTATGGCAGAATAAATATGATTTGATTAAATAAAGTTGATCCTTTGAGCCGGATAGGTTTTATGCCACTGCACTACTTTATCCATTAATTTTATAATACTGATAAAAAAAAAAAACATATATTGAGTGTAAACAATAATAGTATTTACAATGTAAAATACTGTTTAACGAATGTAAATAAAGTTACGGTATGACCTCTAAACTAATTGATAGCAAGCTATATTAGAAATGAAACGAGATAAATATACCTGTTTACAACCCATTTTGAATGAAAATCTATTTTATGCGAATTCTTTATTTACATAACATTATTAAATTTTAAACTTTCAAATAGTACGAATACTTTGATTAACGAAAAAAGCTTCAATTCAAAACTGATTCCAAAAATCATAAAAAAGTTTAAAAGTTTACTCTAGAATTTAAAATTACTTCATTCCCTAGCTTCCCACTTGAATTAATAACATCAAATGGAACAAATTAAAAAAAATCAATCAGAAATTTGCATACGTAATTTTAAATCAAAGAAACAAAGTTTTTATCCTTTAATTAGACTAAAACCTAAGTTTTATTTTATTTTAACTTGGGAGAAGAATATTAATTATATATACATAAAATAGACAGCCAATAAGTGTAGCACATAGCTTCCTCGCATCCTATCATGTACTTTATTGATTTTATGCTTTTACAAGCCATCATTGTCTAATTTATTTCGTTTCCCCCGTATTTTTAATGTCAAAATTGTTTTGTTTTTTTACATGAATTAAAGTATCAAATTTTAAAAAATTTAAAGAACGCAGACGGTTGAAATTAATCTGGGGCTATCTGCGGGCTACTTTCTAAACCATCCAAATTTCATACAGATACAGGTGTAAATAAATTTTTGGCGATGTTGAAGAGAAACTTATGGGCGCAGAAAGTTGGAACTTATATGGGACCAACAATGGGCTAATTATGACCTACCATACAAATTTCATTAAAATCGGACTGCAGTTAGATATGTTGGTACGCAAAAATTGAGCGACAGACGGACAGACAAAGAACCAAAAATGTTCCCTGATGTCTGAAACGGATATTTGTATTGGAATTTTTGACATCGGAGACATAAAATATTTTCGTTCTTCAGAACGTTACCTTCGGTAACATCGGAAGCAAAAATGTATTAGCAATTAAAAAAATCGGACGTGGGGCGTCTCGCAAGTATTCGTTACCAAAAAATTCAAATAGTGGCGGCCGATATTAATTTGAATTATGAAGAATTTATTTATCTAGCAGAAATGTATAATTTTAATGAATGATGGAGAGTAATTCAATTGCATTTTTATTATTAATGACCTTCTTTTACGAACACCCCAAATTCAGGTTCTATCTAATTCAGACTTAATGAATTTAAATTTTCAAATTAATCTGTGTTTGATATTATTGTTAAAGCATAAAATCTGCTTTAAAACAATAAAGGATTTAATGATCTGTTTTTTCCGCAACATTGAGTTTTTAAAGTTCAAAGGGCCAATTACTTCATAGGAAAGGAGAAATCCTAGACTAACTTCAATCAATTTTAAAGTTGTTTGTTTGTCATGTATTTCAAAAGTAGAATGGTTAAAGATGGTTTAGAGATAGAAAAAGAAAGGATTAAAAGCACATGGTGTTAGATCTATAAAGGAGGTGGAAGGGAAGGGTAACATAAAACCACTACGAGAACCATTATGAAGGCGTATTCTAGCGGCATCCATGTGAATTACATTCAGGCATAACTCTGACACTATCAGAGGGAGTAGAAGTAGGCGAGAGAGCAAGTGGAGCGAAGGCAGCAGGTGGGCTACTTGCCAGAAAAACCAGAGTGGGAAAAATAGCAAGGGTGTAAAATTACGTCGACATGTTGATACCAGAAAAAAAGAACAACTGATATGCGCGCGCATTAGGTCCGTGTTTCACAGGGCAACTAAAAAGGAACTCGATCCACAAATCTCCCCTAAACACTACTTGAATGGAAAAGTAGAAGCTTTTCTGTTGTCGCGGCAAAAAGAGAGACAGAATTACTCGTTAAACAAACAACAACACAATGGTATTTTCCAACAGCAGAACCGGAGTACAACCAGGGATAATTCTGAAGGACTGGAAAGCTGGACATTCGATTAAGTTGGCTTCATTAAGTTGGTTCATTGAACAATGAACTAAATGGACATTTTGCAAACAACAGCGAATAAAATGGACAGGACAACTTAAAGAGAATAGGGGCGCGATGCTAGCGCACTAACGAACAACGGCACCCATCGGCAACAACATATTTAACTCTAATTTTAAGAAAGCTCACTAAAAGATTAACAAAACAAATATTTTGTTCTGCTCATTCATCTCTTATTTTATCACCCCTATCAAGATTAGCATGAAATTAAACGGGCCTAAAATTAAAAGACACAATTATGCATTTCAAGTTGTTATAATTGTTGTAACTGTGTGTTAACCACTGCAAGTATTTAATAAAAAAGGCAGGTGCATTTTATTCGGTTTAAAAGATTCAATCAGTGCATCGTCCAGACCAAAATGCTTATATTCTTGTAAATGCCTAATTTATACTTTTTATCTTTGTTATCATCTCAAAGAATTAAAGAAGATTATCATCGTTAAATGATCATAGTTTATTCTAACACGTTGAACAATGAACACATGAGTTATTGGTTCTAGACGTAATCAGATAAACACCGGAGGCAAAGTGTCTTCATATCTTTACTAATTAACTACAGCTACATTAAATTATCATAACTGATAGAAGCAAACTTCACCCATTCCTATAACTCTTTTTATATCAATGCCACATTTAAAGTAAAGTTCGTTCTGGTTAAGAGCAAATATATTCCAATTTTATCTATTTATCTGTCAATTTTATGTGTTTGAATAATAATTTAATGAGGGAGAGAACTATAATCGGAAATTGCAAATCAAAATGAAAAGCTAACAACAAGAGAATGCAGGATTCAATTTCAGGCTGATGAATAAAAATTACGAAGCATGCAGCCACGGGTAACCTCAATACTTCTCTGATTAGTTAGCAGTGGTAAATAAGACATTTTAACTACCATAAGATAAATTTGCACCTGGAAAATTGTTTCATAGATACCTCAAACCGATTTTTTGTTTATTACTCGTATATATTTTTTAAATCACTTGAAAAAATATTTTCGTTGGAGATTTTTAAAATCCGTCTTTAAGCCACCCATCTATCTTACACCAATAAAAGAGGGAAGACTATAAATAATGTAGCTTTTTCCCTATCTCACTCTCCCTTTCTTCGATTTAAAAGATAAAAGAAGAGACTAAAAACTTGTCTTCTCGAGGAAACGGAGTCTAAAGACCTTGCAATGTTTATGTGTGCGGTGTATCTGACGGGCGCAGGATTCTCCGAGACGTTAAAGGGAGCATGGCATAAGGTTTGATAGATTTATCGCTTTTTTTCAAGCAGGAGTTTTTCGTGGCGTAAAAGACTTGGGTTTTCCGAGGGTGGTTTTAACCTTCCTTCTGAAACCATATTTTATTCTCCCCATACTTTAGGCCTGATATGAAAATATCTGTATAGAGAAATAATTTTCTCACGGTTTAAAACAAGGTTTAAATTTCGATCCTTTTCTATATTTGATATAAGTATATACACACACACACACACATATATATATATATATATATATATATATATATATATATATATATATATATATATACATAATATATACATATGTATATAATATATGTATATGTACACAAATATATAATATATGTATATGTACACAAATATATAATATATATATATGTTCTATATTCTATACAACTAAAACACTATAAGATAACGTAACCTGTTTCTAGCAATTCTCAAAAGAAAATCTTTCTTTAAAATGATTCTTTAAACAAAGCTTGAATATACACGTGCTTGTCTCTTGTTTAAAAAAATATTTACATATAATTATGTTTCTATTTTAACTTTTTGACACGCCCTTTTCGATGTATTCATCTTTGGAAACTAACTTTAATTAAATAAACCCTAAGACGGGGATCCCCTAAAATATAATTTTTCCCCAAAACATGGAGTTGGTTGTGGAGTGCGGAGTAACCGGCTTTTCAGAGCGGTGCCCAGTGCGGTGTGCAGTATCATGGGCCGTGCGGCAGAGTCCTTATTCCTCCAGGGGTCTTACTCGACACTGTGGTCCTGGGATAGACTCCGGCGCACCGTATCCTCTGTTTGAGCCCACTAGCTGGACCCGAGTCACGGTGATTTGTCCTGACCTGGCTGAGTAGGCCACACTTATATTGACCGGTGCGGCTCTTACTCGTGACTCAGACGTTAATCCAAACAGGCGTATCCGAATTGAGCGACAGACCGACACGGAGCCAAAAATGTTCCCTGATGTCTGAAACGGATTTCTGTCTTGGAATTTTTGAAATCGGAGACCTAAAAATGTTTCGTTCTTCGGAACGATCACATAGCAATATTTTTCTTAACCTGTCAATTCAAAATCAGAAATATAATAGCACGATATTGAATTAATTAATACGGGTAAAAGAAAATAAAATGCATAATAATTCCAAGAAGTATCTATTCAAGTTTCAATTAAAAGAATTATTAAGATGACAACTTGCATAGGGGTGTAATATATATGTAAATACTTACAAACACATGTGTAATATATATATATATATATATATATATATATATATATATATATATATATATATGTGTGTGTGTGTGTGTCCAGTTCTAGTAAAAGAGAAAATTGCTTTTTGCTTTATCTTGACATTACGTATCGTAAGTTTTACTCTCCAGTTATTGGAGGAGATAATGTACAACGAACACGTGATTTTTCATGAAGCTTATAGATTGTGCCTGAAGATTAACTGCAATTTGTGATAGAGGAAATTATGAACATATCTCAGACTAAACTGAGGTTTCCTCTACACTTTAGATTTATCTACAACTGAAACTATTGTCTTCACCAGAGTTATTTATTGTATAAAATTCAGTTCATCTATAATGCTTATTTTTTATGTTAGCAGCTAACTCGAAATAATATAACGTTAGACACACAAACAGTATATATATCTATGTCAATAGAATAGAATAGAACCCTTTAAAGTGCCCTTAGATCAATACAAAAGTAATTTAGTTCAGATAAATGGTCGTGACATTGAACAGAAATTGCAAGAATGTAGAATAAAAAAACAAAAAAAATGCAGAATATACTAAAAAATTAAAATAAATGTTACAAGTATTGAGGGAGAACTCAAGTATGACCGTAATTACATGAGTACATGGTGTTGCTTCCATGGACACCTTATATAAGCGAAGTAACTGAATCAGTAACGACTATCTATCTAACTGAACCATCTCAATTTAAAAAATAGTTCTCCCGAAAGATCTCGAAATGTACCGATGTACTCGTTTACATTTTTATAAATTTACCAATGACAATCATGTTGTGAAAAAAAAGAATCGCTGACTTATCCAATTTGTTTTGTTACTTTCTTAAATTAATAATTCATTCATTCCGATTAAACATCTACACAACTCATATAATATAATACGGTAGCTCATTAAGTGGTTGGTCAAACAGGAAGGGAACTATCCACGCGGCACAACGACCGTCGAGGACTGGGGAGGTCAAAGAGAGGGCAGACATGTGCTGTGCGTGATGCGAGGATTCTTTGAACTTGTGATTTATTTTTTGTTTCATCAGCATTAATCTAATTTAATCAGCAGTTCCTCCGACGAAGACATACTCTTCTAGAAATGTTAGGTTTATTGAAACAGATCGATCGATAACTAGAACATATTGAGACAAAGGAAAGGCTTACTAATGTGCTAGCATCTACAACAATAATACCTAATTAATACATCTGTTATTTCTCCAGTTATGTTTCCAGTCCGCCACGAATTCAGTGGAAAATACGATGGCTCATCTGCCTCTCGTGGATTAAATTAGTCCACCGGAGTAAGCCACCTTCTGTTTCACAATGATGGTGCAATATTACAAATTACTGAGTCCGCTTCATGTTTGATCTAGCCTTAAGTTCCAATTTAATTTTTTTTTCTTTCAAAAGTCCAATTACCACAATGAATTTGGAACCTCTAAAAAAGATTAATCTATTCAACAAGCGTGGATAAGCGACTCGTAGTTTTTAACACATGGATGCAGATATATGCTTTATTTGTTCTCTCATATTTAAGAGGTTCGTGTTCGTAACGTCACTACATGCAAATGACACTATAAATACTAGAATTGGAAAGGAAGGGAGGAGGTAAATGGAAAATGGCTTTATTTCAACTCTTCACCAGACCACTAAATTGTCAGTCGGTGGCATGTTGATGGTATTCTACCAACCTAGAACCGTTTGCTTTTTTTCTCTGCTTTCCTGCTTTTCCCGAAGCGACCGGAAGTCATACATAACTCAAAAAACTTTTAACAGAGATCCCCGGATATTTTGCATTTCTCATTCCTCTTGGTTTTATTTAAGAGAGAAATTGAACAAGACCAAAAAAAACTAAACTATCTAGTTTAATTTCTCTCTATCACTCTCTCTCTTTGATTCTCCCTCTCTCTTTCTCTCTCTCTCTCTCTCTCTCTCTCTCTCACTCTCTCTATCTCTCTCCCCCCCTCCGTCTCTCTCTTTTCCCCTAGACCAATTTGACACACAATCCTAGCAAATTAAGGTGAACGAAAATTCATGTACTGTGTTAGTCAAAAGCGTGGAAACACCCTAATGACAACAACAAAGTGACAATAACAATTAAGTTTGGGGTGTCCCCACACTTTTTAATAACCCTCTAAATGAATTTTCGTGCACCTTCATGTGTTCTCCTTAAATGACTTATTATTCTATACAGATAAGATATGATTTCCTTACTTCTATGATTAAATAAGTTATGGTGATTAAATAAACCTGAAAAAATAAATACAAATACAACGAAGCTCTACTTTGTATCATTAGTTTTAAACAATTTTTTCCATTCTAAAATAAAATATATTCACCTTAAAATAATTAACAATAAATTAAAAACCAAAAAATCTGTCCGACATAACTCGTACAAACATTTCTCATACTCGAGTGCATAATTACTAGGTCCAGTGTTTTCCATTTTTTAAGTTATTTCGGGATTTCGTGGTTACATTTTATTATTATTTAACATTTAATGAAAAATTACCTTAAAAATAATTCCACTCAGGCGGGGAATCTAACCTGACCTCTCACCCTTTGAAATCATAGCTATTTTTCTTAGGAAATAGATTTTTCCAGGGAAGACGACTTATATAGTAAGATGCGTAATCAGATGAATTACATTTTAAAATTGTTTAATCAAACTCGTCGAAACCATTTTCGAAAAACTAAAATGTTTAATTTATTCAGAGTATTTTTGAGCAGCGGCCCTAAATTTAGAGAGAAAATTAATTTTTCGATTTCATAGGGTCGAATCATAGGGTATGATTTTTCTGAAAATTGATGTCGAATTATATCGAAATCAGCCCTAAAGTTTAAGCTACACGGGTTTGTATAGATGACTGACAGTAGACAAACTGAATTTTTTTGAACTGAGGACTATAAAATGTATAAATCCATCAAAATCTAATTTTTCCGCCACCGCAATACTGTCTACACATTTTGTACGTATATACGAGAAAGTAAAAAATCTGTCATTATGACAAAATAACTAATTAAGAAACAATGTATACTACACACAATTGTGTATTATGGCTGATATAGATATATTTTGTCTTATTTGGTCAAATTGATTAAGAAAACATACATATCGATGAACTTACATATTCCTGGTTCCTAATAAGAATTTTATTTTTAATTTATACCTTTTAATTAATTATATTGGCCTTAGCGAAGTGAAACGCGACGGAGAGCAGCTTATAACATTCGACAATAAAGACTGCATGAATATAAATGAGAACAAAAAGACAGGAGGTACTGGATTTATAATTCGTAAAAACATCGCAACGCAAATAATAAGTTTCAAGTCTCCCATCGGATATCTAAAGCAATATGGGGCGAGGAGCCGAGAATAAAAATAGTTCAAGCATATGCTCCTTCTACGATAGCAGATGAGGAAGAAATCGAAGATTGCGGTAAAGACAAATGTTATTATACAATGATCCTTGGTTATATGAATGCTAAAATTGGAGACATACAGGATTGCGATGCGGTAGTCTTGGCAGCAGAAATAACAGAGTAAATTATTGAAATTTAAGGAACCTCAAATGAGATGCGTCAGCGAATAGCTGATGCCGATTATAAAAAAATGAATTGAATTTATAAAACATACTTAATCTTGCAAAGGAAGGCAATAAAGAGGCTTTATTATTATTATGATTAATTAATTATAATGTGAGAAATAAAAATTTAAACAAAATTAGTTTTCTTTAAAAAATATATATATTAAGAGTACATTACCATAAAATTAATACTACTGGTAAATAAGTTTTCCAACATACCTGAAACAAAAAGAAAATATGATGACATTAATTAAACTAATAATTACATAACTAGATAGAATAAGAGTTGCACTAGTAACAGTTAAATTATAAATTAAGATTAAAATTAGTGAGGTACGGTTTAATAAAAACAACATAGTTTAACCAACTAGGTTCGTGTAATTTATGCACATCGTCAGGGTTTAACTACAGATAATAGACAATATATACTGAACTTAGAATATAAACATATTGACGTTAGAAATAGGACTGGTCAAGAAATAATAATATAAAATGTATAAGGAGGAGGTAGGAGGTAGAAAGGATTGGAACTGGGATTAACAGTAAAAGACCAGGTGCAAAGAGTGGTGAATCCAGGTAAAGGTAGAGGCTACATTTTAGATTATAACTAGACTTAAAAAACTAATATCACAAAAAACAAATCATAAATATTGCACTTAACTAATTAATAATTAGAAACACTTTCAAATTAACAGTTAATTTAAAAGTTAACTTAATAGGTTAGTTAGTCAAAGATTACTGCAAATGAAAGAGGTCACCTATATTAAGTGACTAACTACCATGAACTTGATTTTTGGTCTACTAAGTTCGTACTCAGGATCATGATAATCACATTGACCACCAAAAAGGGTGGGACATTGCCGCTCTCCACCGGTTTGTTTTTTTCAAATGCCTATTGCCAAGCTATGACCCGCAGACGAACTTAGCCGACCACATATTCTTAAAAGGCACCAAAAGATTTACTTATACACAAAATTCTAGCTTGATGTTAGTCAGACACTTTTTTGCACGCTATCTCCTAGACTGTACTTCCAATAGTGAAAGTATATATCTAAAACTGAAAACTAGGTATACAAGAGTAAAAGAACTGATCAATAATCCAAACAATAAGATTAGCTACAATCAAACTACTCGATACCAAAAATTATAGTTTAACAACGTAATTTCATGTATTACATTGCCTTCAAATTATATAATTTTAAAATTTTCTTTTTACTAATTTAGAAACCGAATACATAAAAAGTTATAAAATATCATTAAAATGTTATTAAAAAGTTTTATAAGGAAGGAGGAATGAATTTTAATTTTTAATCCAGCCCTTAGAGATCTAAATGTATTTATTATTTCTATTATTTTTTTTTATCTCTTTTCAAAGCAAAAAAAGGCATACGATTTTTTTACCCTTAATTTATTCCCCTAATAAAAAAAAATATTTCTTTAGAAAAATATAAATAAATTAAAAAATATTCCAAAAAAAGCAAATAAATAAAAAGTAAATTTTAGAGAAGAGAGAAAAAAAAATGTTAGAGCAATAATGATGCCTTAGGGGAAATCCCATGCTATAGCACACCCTTCATTAATATATAACATCTAATAAAAAATATATCTTAATACATAAATAAAATCGTTTTTTGTCAGTACATTTCTTGGATTGGCCTTATATTTTAGATTTGTTGTCGTTTTATCTCGATTATGCTATAAAAAAATATACTTAAGAAGTGCTGCCGATAAAACTCGAAGAGACAGGATCAGTAATACCACCATAATGCTTGGTTTGGAAGTGCAGTCCATCCTATGCTCAGTACAAAGTACCCAGTTACGCTGGTATGGGCACATAAAAAGAATGGACAAGTAGAGATTGCACAAAAAGGTCCTAGTGAAGGAAGAAGACCTAGGGGAAAAATTAATGACGACTTGGATGGATAAAATCTCATCCACCCTGGCGGATCGAAGATCGCCTCACCAAAGAGCAAGTACTATGGCCAAAAATAGAGAGCAATGGATATCCTTTTGGTCATCCTCAACATAATATAGCGGTAGAAGTGGATCCGAATAAGTAAAATAAACAAAGCTATAAAGATAAGTTTCTGTCAGTATTGTCTGTATATTTGGAGCAACTTAAATTGAGTACAGCTTGACTTACACATATATATGTATACTTGTACATCTACATAGATTTTTTTAGTCTTTGTTTTTGCTCTATAGGTTGATAAGGTATTGGCATGAATTATTACAAAATTTTAAGGCCAGCCATTATAGTGGTTGAGGCGGGGGGGGGGGGGGGGGGGGCTTTTTCTGGGGTATATTTCAACTAATAAAACAGATAAAGAATGTATAAAGAATATATTTGCAACTTATTCTTCAGCAGTTTTCATTAGATACCTCACTCAAAATTATTAAAAAAATAAAACTTTGGGCGCACTGCAAATGTGCCCACAAAACTTAACAATTTTTCAAACTTGGGAATGTCCTCCCGGAATTGCCATTGCCTTACAATAAGGTTTTGGCATGAATTATTTAAATAATTTAGAACCACCCGTTATATAGAGGTGGGGGGGGGGTATAATTTGATTTATTAAACAATAAAGAATGTAAGATTTGAAAAAAAGTATATATATATATATATATATATATATATATATATATATATATATATATATATATATATATATATATATTTAACCTGCTATTCAGCAGCTTTCATTTGATACTCCACTCGCATATTAAAAAAAAATATAAATTTTTGAATTTACCACATTTTTGCGAATTGCGCATGCGCATGTTTAATTTTTAACTGCTATATATTTTTCCTATGGTTACGTAAAAAAGTTGCGCCAGTGTTATAAATTTCTGCTTTTTAGCTTAAACGGTTTGGGCGCTATGAAACGACGGACAGAAAAAAAAGTCCAGTCATGCACCATGACTTAATGAGCGAATTTTCAAAGAAATCTGCGTTTTATTGGCTTATGATAATATAGGAAAATTTTGGTTAAGAATTTGCACGGGTGAAAAAAAAAAAATGGTACACAGGAGTACGGGGTACAAAAGTCAAAATAGTATTTACCCTTCAAGATGCATGTCGTTGGAAAGCTCTTTAAGAGTAAAGTAATTGTTGTTATTTACACTTTTATCATATTTTCACATAAAAGGGGGGTAAAATGGATAAAACTCGTTTTTTGACCCTAAATGGTCAAAATTTGACCCCTAAATGGACTCCAAAAATTCTGGCCAACGAACTCATCCTTTCTTTTGATATTATTGACAATTTAAAATTTGTTTGAAATTTTTAAGTGCATCCTAAGGGGAGATATCGTCTGGAGTGACACATATATACATACATATATACATACATACATAAAAAAAGTGTTAAATTTTAGGAATCGATTCAGAATGGTCAAAAACGGATTTCCATGGAAAAAAATTTCAAAAATTTGCATTACAAAAATTTTGAAGCCATTGCAATAGCGTAATTTTCTTTGAAAATTCGCTAAAAGAATAAAAAAAAAATAGACTGCCAATTAGTGTGGCACATAGCTTCCTCGCATCCTATCATGTGCTATAACAATTATTGTTATATTACTTTATTGTAATATTGTTTATTTTGTAAAAACTATTAATATGTAGTTTTAGCGATCTTTAACACTTCATAGCGGTGTCGCTGTTGGTTTTACTAAAAAATTGTATTTGAAAAAAATGTTTGTCTCATTGAATAGATGAAGTTAGATTTTTTCCCCGACCTAAAATTCCAATTTTTAATTTAAAGTTCACGTTTACGAGAGCGTTGCTCGTGAACGCTTGGACGGATAACGTTGTCCAACGAACTCGTCCTGGGCATTGGTAAAATGAACATGTCTACCAAATTTAATCAAAATCAGTCGACATTTACTCAAGTTATCGTCGCACGTTTCATAATTCGCGGACACACAGACCGACAGACAGACAGACAGACACGAGACCAAAAATGTTTCCTGATGTCTGAAACGGATTTCTGTCTTGGAATTTTTGAAATCGGAGGCATAAAAGTTTTTCGTTCTCAAAAGTGAACACAATGCTTCCGTTACCTTCGGTAAGCTCGGAAGCAATAAATTAAGTTATATTTCCTTTTATTGATTTTATTGAAGGGAATACAATGCTATTACTTAATGCATAAAACAAAAAAGTTTTTAATTATATTAACAACAGAGCAAAGTGGGTATAATTAAACTTCGAGCGGACGCGCTTGAGTCAGAACGGCCCCAGAGTACATTGCAAACTTTACCCATTATTATATTTCCGAGTTAATAGAGAATTTTTAAATGCAATTTTTAAAGTGATATTATTATAAAGTATTAAAAAACTTTTAAGGGTCTATTAAATTAAAAACTTGAGTGTTCCAATAAGCCATTAGCTGAGAGTTATTGATTAAAAAGAACTTTAAAGTTTGAAGAGCTACGTGATTGGGTATTATTTTATTAGGTGATTACACATAAAAAGCTTTTAACAATATAATTTCCATAGTCATGTATTATCTCAAATTATTAATTAGTTCAAAATTTAAAAATTTATGGTTAGTATTTATTCTGTCGGTCTTCATTCAAAATTTTACGAACCACCTATCTTAAAAACTACTTGTTCCAAATTTAATAAAATGTGGATGGTGGGTAAGAATTACTTCCCCCTGCACTGCACACAATGGTTTTTTATTATTAACTTTATCTTGACACGCCCTCACCTGATTTTGAATTGAATAAATTTGCATGGTACGTCGATTCCTAAATTTATTTCATTAAATGTTACTATATTGAAATGTTATTTTTTCAGTGTTGTTGATGGGTAAATCCCTTCAAATTAAGAGCTACAATTCATTTTTCGATTACGCTTTGAGGTAAGATATTTCTAAACATGTATACCGAATTTCATTGAAATCTTATTGAAAAAAAAATTCCATGAGAAAATTTTAAATTTTATTGAGTCTAGTAGTTTAGACTATTACTATACTTTCATTCTATATACTACGTATATGATAAAGTAAAAATTAAATAGCAATAAATCTTTTGTTTTAGTTTATTTAAATATATATTTTTGAACAAATAAATTAATTTTCTTGAATTTGTTGTTTTTTAAATGGTTGGAAAGAAAGCGGAGTTAAAAGTCCTTACATTTCTTTATTCGCACTAAAGTCTTATAATGAGGACTGGGTGAAAAGGAAGAAAAAGTTTAGAGGTTTTCCTGATAAAAGTTAAGTTAGGAAAAGTTAAGAGAATAGAGGAAAGAGCAGAATGAGAAATATTAGGGCTCGAGTTATATCTGGGCATTAACTAGAAACCGGGTTTTTGTCTGCTAAATACCCCCTTAACTTGAGCTCTAACATAAAAACCAAGATAAACAACTTATCCCCCAACAGTATTAGCAAGCTAAGCAGTACCATTTAAGTTTAAAAAAACAAAAACTACATTAATAATACACATGAGAATGACAAGAGACTCAATGAAATATATTTTATACAAAAACAAAAGCGTATTAGTTCTAGCATGTGGCTTTTCATTATTATTATTATTTTTTTTTTTTTTTTTTTTTTTATGGGGATTCTCATTTATAAAAAAATCCATCAGTAATTTTTCTTTTAAAAGGTGTCTACCTAAGCTTAATTGGGAAGTCAGAAAAACTAATACATATCAATATTTTAATTTTTAAAGCATTCCCTTTTTATTTTTGATATTCTCAAAAAGTAAGTAAAAAGTACTTTACTTCAGCTCCAGCATTCCAAAGCCAAAATAATTGAACAAGGAAAATGGAAATGGATTCGAATAATGAATAATACGTTTAATAAATTAATTTGCTTCCGAGCTTAACCGAAGGTAATGGAAGGCATGTGATCGTTCTGAAGAACAAACATTTTTTGATGTCTCTGAATTAAAAAATCCCAAGACAGAAAGCCGTCTCAGACATCAGGGAGCATTTTTGCTCCCGAGTCTGTGTTACACGGGTACACACCTTATCACCAAAAGTACTCGACATAAAAATTTGAAACTTTGCAGTTATGTTATGTATAATAATTCAAACACAAGAAAAAAAATACGTGTGGTGTCGCGGGAGACCCGGTAGGAACGAAGTTCCTTACATTTTTTATTAAATATAAATTATAAAATCACACTGCTAAGTACGAATACGTTGCTAACTACTTATACATGGCGGAGTTAGAAAAGAGACAATATTAAAAGTAACTAACTGTTAGTACCTAACGGAGATAAGGGAAAACTAAAAGAAAAGCATTATTTGTATCATTAAAGCAAGCGTCTTTCAATAAATATGTATTAAATATTGAGGAAAAAGAAAATCATGATGAGTTTATAGTTAAAGAGTATGTATGCAGTTGCTGATTATTAGGGGAGGAGTTTATATATGCGCTTGATAGTGAAGATCGTGCTCCAATGTTGTATTAAATTACAAATAGTTAAGCAAATGTTCAGTAGACATTTCTGTTGAATATTGTTCTGTGTTATTTGGTTTAACAGCGTGAGTGTTTTAGTATTGATATTTAAGCTAGATCATTAAATATTGAAGACTTAAAACTTTTATCTAGCGATGTTAGGTAGTCTCAAATAACTCTTGAGAGAAGAATTTATTTATTAAATTAATAAATAACATCAAGTATATAGCAACCACCGGAGATAAGTAAGTACAATATACAAACTTTTTATATAAATTATAACTTAAATATAATTGCTTACCGACATCAGGTTATTTTACCCTAAAAAATCAAGGAAGAATAATATATACATCTTGCTGAGTACAGGTCAAGACAATCTAGAGAGGCTCCCCTGGCACTAACAAGTGGTGTAGTCTAGTGGTCTAAGCGCCGGAACTCAGGAAGTGGGTTTAAATATATCTGGGTTCGAAACCACGCTGGAACTCTATTTTTTAAGTAGGCTCTAGTACACAAGCTTTCAAGGGGAACCATCAGGCTATTAACTTTGAGTGGACTCTGCATGGTTATATCAGTAGAATACAATAACACTTTTCAGTAGAAAATATAGCAAACAAGATTATAAGAATACATACTACACTTAAATGAGTCAAATAGAAATGAAATCACTCGCGAAACTCTTACAACAACAAACAATAGAACTGAATCAAAATATAAATAAAATAAAAGATGAATTAAAAAATGAAATTTCTGGAATTAAAGCTCTACAATTAAATAACGAAAATAAATTGAAAGAACAGGAAAAACGAATTGACATGATAGAAAAAGAAATAAGAAAAAGGAACGTGATCGTGCATGGCTTCAGGGAAGAAAAATACGAGAAATACACTGAATTAGGGAAAAATATTCTTAAATTTGTCAACAACAAATTAAAAGTAGACCTAGAAGATAGGGACATAGATGCGGTTAAAAGAATTGGAAAATGGGAAGACGGATATTCAAGACCCATCGTGCTAAGCCTAGTATCTTGGAGAAAGTAAATGGATATTTTGCAAAACAAGAAAAAGTTAAAAGGGACAGATATTAATATTACCGAGGATTTTCCACCCAAAATATTGGAAATTAGGAAAAAACTAAAGAGGGAAATTATTAAGGCTAGAGATCAGGGCAAGTATGCGTCACTGAGGTATGACAAACTTATAGTTAAAGATTTTAGTCACCGTAGAAATACGTTCCCTAAAGAACATAGGAACCAACAAAATCCCGATAAAAGAATAAATAAAAGAGAATTAAGCACCTCCCCCGATGCTTCGAACGAACAGTCAAGTAGTTTTGCTGACTTAACAAATAAAAAAACCAAAATAGTTCAGGAATGTAAAGATGCTATTAGTCAACAGAATAACAAACCTAGAGGTGATATGCCAAAATCAGGAAATCAGTCAGCAGGAATATCATCATAGCAATCAAACAACATAATAATTAAAAAAGAAAAATTAAAATTAAAATCCAAAAAAGAAAAAGAAAAAAATACTAATACAACAAATGAAGTATCGGTGAACTCTAAAGATCCTCCAGTAAGCCTGGTCAGCCCGGAGGAGATAGACCAAAACCCGTCAAGGAAAACCCAATGTATGATATTTGGCACAATGGACGTGCGTACGCTACTATCTGAAGGGGACATTGTTGAACTGGAACTGGCTTTGCACGAAACAAAATTGGAAATAATAGGCTTATCCAAAGTTAGGAGGCAAGGAGAAAACATAATGGAAAGAAAAAATGGTTATATTTTTATGTATAATGGCACAGAAAAAGGAAATAATGGAGTTGGTTTCTTGGTTCGAAATAATAGAAAAAATTATATTTTAGAGTTCTGTGTATCGGGTAGCAGAGTAGCGAAGCAAAAATTAAGGTATGGTAAGAGAAATACTATAACATTTATTCAAGTGTACGCACCAACTATAGCGAATCGACAGAGGAAGAAGCTGATATGTTTTACGAAAGCCTCACTAAAATGATAACAGAAGACCAAGGGAATAGAAGAAACATACTAATAGTCATGGGGGACATGAATAGTCAGGTTGGGCACAGAAGGGATGAAGAGGAGGAAACAGTCAGACCCTACGGATATGGAAAGCGGAATGCTAGAGGCTGGAAACTAGTGCGATACTGCCAAGAGATGGGGCTCCAAATAATGAATACTATTTATAAGAAGAGACAAGGAAAAAAGTGGACGTGGATCTCTCCCAATGGTGTTTATAAAAACGAAATTGATTTTATTATAACAAGAAATAAAAATTTCTTCTTAAATGTTGAAACCTTGAGGAATTTTAAATTTAACTCTGACCATACAATGGTTTGGGATAAGATTAATTGCAGAGTGAAAAGAAGAGAATATACTTTAAACCAGCCTGGAATGATGTGCTTTGGCGACCCGCAACTATTTTTAGATAAGCTAAGTGAAAACATTGATGGCGCTGAGTACAATGAGCTCTCCTCTGAAGAGCTGTACAATGAAATAAAGGAAGCCCTTTTAAAAACCGCTTCTCAGACAAATAAAAAGATGAAAAAAATAAATAAAATAAAGGAAGAAACAACCAAGTTAATAAATATTCGGGAAGATATGAAAAGAAAACGCAAGAAAACTAGAAGTGAAAAAATAGAATTAAACGTAGTGAGTAAACTTATAAACCGGAAAATAAAAGAAGACCTAAAAGAACACGATGAAAAGATGATAAACGATATTTTGGAAAACTCTAATTCAATGAGAAAGGTTAGAAAAAATCTCTGTAAAGGGAAAAACTGGATTTCTGGCATCAAGTCCCCTGATGGAACCTTGATACAAAACATAGATGATGTTCTTCTAGCCGATACTACATTCTATAAAAATCTACATGCACATAATAATAAAGATAACCAAAGTGATAAGAACATAATCACTGAAAACGAAAGACAAGAAAGAGACTTCCACTGATTCTAGAGGAGGAGGTATTAAGAGCAATTAAACAATTAAAAACAAATAAATCCCCAGGTGAGGATAAAATTACCAACGAAATGTTAAAAATTGGAGCACCTAAACTCACCTCTATAAAAACCACTTTATTCAACAAAATAATGAAGGGAGATAGGATACCAAAGGAATGGACAGAATCTGAAATCATACTAATCCATAAGAAAGGGGATAAAGATGATTTAAATAATTACAGGCCGTTAAGCCTATTGTCGACCATGTCCAAACTATTCTCCAAAACTTTACAAGCAAGAATAAAGCGAGTATTGGAAGAGTATCAACCTATAGAGCAAGCTGGGTTCCGAAAAGGGTTCTCAACTATCGACCATCTACACGTCATAAATCAAGTGATTGAAAAAAGCAAAGAATATAATATGCCGGTATACCTCGCTTTTATTGATTATGAGAAAGCTTTTGATTCTCTTAATCACGAGATTATGTTCAAATGTCTTGAAATACCTCAGATAGATAAATTTGTGGTACAAAAAATTAAAGAAGTATATGGTCAAAGTGAAGCCAGGATTAAGCTTGAAAATACTGGACCGAGAATCCAACTAGAAAAAGGTGTAAAGCAAGGTGAACCGATGTCTTCCGATCTATTCATAATGGCAAGCGAACATGTTTTTAGTAAGGTAGAATGGAAAAATTTAGGGGGCATAAGGATAAATGGAGAATCTCTAACCCATCTTAGATTTGCCGACGACGTCGTTCTATTTTCCTCATCTCCGCAAGAATTAACAGACATGTTAAAACAGCTAAACGATGCCGGAAAAGAAGCAGGTTTCAAAATAAACCCTGGAAAAACAAAGTTAATGACAAACAGGAATGTAGAACCAATCATTGTAGAGGGAAGAAAGCTTGAGTGGGTAGACCAAACAGTTTACCTCGGTCAAATAGTCTCCTTTAAAAATGCTGCTAAAAAGGAAATAGACAGCAGAATATCCTTAGCGTGGAAGAAATACTGGGCCCACAAATTTATATTTAAAAGCAGTATGGCACCGAAGCTAAAATGCCGGGCATTTGACGCTTGTATAATACCATGTTTAACCTACGGAGCGCAAACATGGTCTTTAACGAAAAAAGAAGGTGAAAGGCTAAAAACAGCACAACGCGCAATGGAGAGGAGTATGCTCGGGGTTAAGAAAAGGGATAGAATTAGGAATGAAGAGATAAGAAAAAGAACAGGAGTAAGAGACGTCGTAGTGGAGGAAAGGTCACTAAATTGGGAATGGGCAGGGCATATCACAAGGCTAAGCGATGACCGATGGACAAAGAAAGTTACCGAGTGGTACCCGCGAGACATGAAAAGGAGCAGAGGAAGGCCGCTTAGAAGATGGAGAGACGACTTAGTTAAAGAAGTGGGATGGACATGGATGAGAATAGCACAGGATAGAGAAAACTGGAAATCCAAGACGGAGGCCTATGCCCAGAGATGGGCCTAGTTCCAATTTAAGAATAATTTAAAATCATGTATAAATCAATAAATAAAAATAAAATAAAAATACATATACTACGTATGAATACATAGATATATGTATGGGAATGTATGTATGGGTGTGTATATGTATAGATTGAAGATAATGTGTTTGGTTTTTTTTATTTCAATTAAATTTTTGTTTTTTATTATTTTATAATAATAAGAGAGAAGTTTTAGTTTTTTCATATTAAATTAGAAAGTCATATGATTTATGCATTTTGATTATCTATTTAGTTAAGTATAAATGTGAGTATGTTATATTTTGATGTATTTTGGAACTAATAAAGGCTATATTATTATTATTATTATGTAGTTGCTAGGAAATAGGATTGTTTTCTACCAACCGGCCTACTAATTTAAAATATTATAAAATAAATCTCTTCCCATCTCAAAAACGTCTGCTAGTATCAGGTTGAAATTTTACATGCCTGTTTCAATTGTACTGAAGACGATGAGTATGAAGTTTTAGTAAAATCGTTATGTTAGAACGTAAGATATCTGTAAAAACGTTGTTTTCTTTATTTTAAACGTTTAGGTCCGCTTTAATAAATTGAGCGATCTTTATCACTTCAATGCAGTGTCGGTGTTCGTTTTACTAAAAAAATGTATTTAAAAAAGTTGTTTAAATAGATGAAATTAAAAATGTTTCCCGTCCTAAAATTCCATTTTTAAATTTGAAGCTAACGCTTGGACGGATAACGTTGTCCAACGAACTCAGCCTGGGCATTGGTAAAATGAACATGTGTACCAAATTTCAACTATCTCGGTCATCTTTTACTCAAGTTATCGTCATCGGTAGATTTCGTGACGCTTGGTTTTGTGACGGTGATTTGGTGAGGTCGTTTTTTTCGGATTCACTCCCGGGCTCCTGAATGTGCCCGATAAGGAACTTCGTTCCAATTATAGGGAAGCCCCAAAAAATCTTCACTCAAAAACAAGAGGTTGAAATTAGAGGTGTTAAATGAAAGAGAAGACTCCCTGAGTACAGATATATGTACAGATATGTATATGTATATTTGGTTTTAATTTTGTACTTTGTACCCATTCATCTTTGTCCTTAATAATTAGATTTTGCGTGTCCTCCCTCAATGTATTGTCGCATCATTCTTTGTCAAAACAAAAATTAATTTTAAGGATTTGTTTCATGCGTCACATATTTTGTAAGAAAAAATTTCCTAACTTAATAAAAATTATATCTTGAGGAAGGTATATACTAGATACTTCAGAGTTGTTCATTGGACGACACCAATGCAATAAAAAGCATTGGTTTCGCACGTTATTAAAATAAATGGTTCAAGCGTTAGAGTTAAAAACAAATTTGTAAAGGCCCCATCTTGTAACGGCTGGGCCGATAATACTGGTAAATGAACCTGACCTATTTGTTAAATTGCCTAAGGACCTTTTTGTGTTTACTGAAAGCACATATTGGCAGTATACTGACATTAATCAGTTAGAAATATGTCACGATACTGGGACATAAGCCATCCCCTTTAAGTCCACTAAAACCATTTTGATTTAAGACCACTAAAACTCCACAAAGGATATTAACTTAACTTTTTAATTAATTGGCAGATAATAAAGACTTATAATATTTTACAACCATAAAAATGTTTACATCTTCAAACGGGCTTTTGATTGTGAAACGCTAAAAATAATGATCATTATTATAAGTTATATTTATCATTATTTTTATTGTTGTGACTGTTCCCCCCATAAGAAAAAACAAATGCCATAAAACTTAACGATAAACATAAAAACTAATTTCATAATAAATCCCTTAAGTTGCACTATATATATATATAGTCTTTTCATATTTTTATATATATTGTTTTAATCTAGTCGATAAAAATCAGGAAGCTCTTTATCGAAGCAGAAAATTAAATCTGTCATAAAATATACATTTATATATACATTTATATATATATATATATATATATATATATATATATATATATATATATATATATATATATATATATATATATATATATATATATATATCCTTCCTTACGAGGCTGAAACGTTGCAAATTGTTATAATGACCCCGAAGAAAAGTTTTTTCTTTATCTAAAGATTTTCTTCTTCCTAGTTTAATAGATTTGTCTGCACCATCTGAATTTTATTTCACCGTTGTATAGAAGCGATGAAACTGGGGTATTAATATTTCATGGAAGACTTAAAAGTAAAGCTAGAAACCCCTCTTTCGTTCCTTGCCTTACGGTTAATTCATAATTTTGCAGCGACTAAACGCTAAGATTTTATCACTCTAAATTATAAATTATACGATGGCAAAATTGTGATTTTTATTTCCTTCTTTAAAACGATTTTTCAGTCTTTTAATAATTTTTCTTTATTTTATTATTTTTTTGAAGATACTTCTTTTCACAAAACTAGATTATACAGTCGGTACAAAGCGAGAAAAACTGTTCCTTGAATTTTCTATTATACCCTGTTAGATAACTATTGATTACATGGTTCTTTCGTTGGCTATTTTGCTCTTTTATTTCCGAGGGTAATAAGCGAATCTAATCTTCAGTGTAATATAATGGTTCAACTTGGCTTTATTCTTGTGGATTCTTTTTTCTTTGAAAGAACATTTTTATTTATTTTACTGCTTTTTTTGGTGTACAAGTTTTTACGATTTAATCTTACATAATTTAATTCACGTAATTCATTATGTTAATTTTTATTATTTAATTTTCTGCCATTCATAAAACTATAAAAGAATTATGAAACAATTAATTTTCAAAAAAGATCTCGACGATTTTAATAATATATGAAAATATGTCCAATACAACTTTTTCGTATATGAGTTCATAATTACTTGGTACAGAGTTTTCTATTTGTTAATTATTTTGAGTTTACGAGGTTAAATTTACGCTTTTTTGTACCTCTGTGTACCATTTTTTTCCTCCATCCAATTTCTAAACCAAAAATTGTCTATATTATCATAAGCCATTAATACGCAGATTTCTTTGAAAATCTTTTTGAGTTGAAAATTTATTTTGAGTTTACGAGGTTATATTAACATTTATCAAATAACTCCTCCTGGGCGGGAAATCGAACCCGGCCTCTCGTCGTCCTCGTTATAAATACCAATAACACCAAGAAATATCATTAAACCATAAATACCAATAAAATCATATCAAAAATATAGCACCCTGTGAATACATATATCTGCATTTGAAAATATTGGGCAATAGAGAAGGGATTTTAACTGCAATAGTAAAACAATGTAAGAGTAAGGTTTTTATATGGTTAGAGCGATTTTTGGTTGTTAGAAAATGTCTTTCACGATAACTAGATAATGGAACTGGAAAGACAATTATTTAAATATTTTCAACTTACGCCACAAAATGTTACTTTTTTTTGAAAAATTGTTTTTTTATGTTTAAAATTCTTATTTTTAAAAAAATAAAATTCTGATACTACAATTTCGTGAAGATGCGAAATATTTGTTCAAACAAAAATGTCATTTTAGAAAGAAGAAGAAAAAAATCATTCTTTGAATTTTTCAACTTTAATTCGTTCAACAGTTATTCGTTGTTAAAAAAAATTATAAATATCTTAAGTAAAAGAATTTATATTTTCTTAATTTTAATATTTGACTCACATAGTTTATTTTTTTTAATTTAAACAACATTTTTCAGTTTCATCTTTCTTTATAACTTAAACAATTTCTTCGAAATAGCTTTTGATTTATTATGTTTTATTTAAGATTTAATTGCAAAATGGATTTTTATTCTTGTTAAGTTCAAAGGATACACTGTATAAATAGAGACACGGTAAAATAGATGGATGATAAAAGAGTATTTCCAATTTATTAGAAATCAAAAAGACCAGTCACGCACCTTGAGTTATGAGCGAATTTTCAAAGAAATCTGCGTATTAATGGCTTATGATAATATAGACAATTTTTGGTTTAGAAATTGGATGGAGGAAAAAAAATGGTACACAGGGGTACGGGGTACAAAATATTATATATACCCTTCAAGATGCATGTCGTTAGAAAGCTCTTTAAGAGCTTTCAGTAATTTTTGTTAGGTACACTTTTGTCATATTTTCATATAAGAGGGGGGTAAAATGAAAAAAACAAGTTTTTATGCTATTTTTGACCCTAAATTGTCAAAATTTGACCCCTATATGGATGCCCTAAATTCTGGCCAACGCACTCATCCTTTCTTTTGGTACTATTGACATTTTAAAATTTGTTTGGAAAGTGCATCCTAGGGTGAGATAACAAAAAAAAAAAAATTCAGGAATCGATTAAGAATGGTCTAAAACTGATTTCCATGGATAAAATTTTCAAAAATTCGCATTACAAAAATTTTGAAGCCATTGCAATAGCTTAATTTTCTTTGAAAATTCGCTAAAACATATAAAGAGAGAATATAATAAATTAACTAACATTATAGTCCAGGAGATAGGGTGCAAAAAAGTGTCTGACTAACATCAAGCTAGAATTCTGTGTACAAGTCAATCGTGTAGCGCCTTTTAAGAATATGTGGTCGGCTAAGTTCGTCTGCGGGACATAGCTTGGCAATAGGCGTTTGAAAAAAAAACCGGCGGAGAGCGGTAATGTCCCACCCTTTTTGGTGGTCAATGTGATTTTCATGATCCTGAGTACAGAATTAGTTAGTAGACCGAAAATCAAGTTGATGTTAGTTTGTCCGTTGACAGGTGACCACGTTGATTTTTAGTAATATTTGAATAACTAACCTATCAAGTGTCACCTACTAACTAATTCTGTACTCAAGATCATGAAAATCACATTGTCCTCCATAATTGATGAGACATGGCCGCTCTCCACCGGTTTGTTTTTTTCAAACGCCTATTGCCAAGCTATGTCCCGCAGACGAACTTAGCCGACCACATATTCTTAAAAGGCGCTAAAAGATTGACTTGTAAAACAAATTTTAGCTTCTGGACTATAAGACATTTATAAAAAATAATGTTATCTACTTAATACAGTATTTTTTTAATGATATTGAGGGTAAAAAATCAAAATATTCGGTGATATAATAATTGTCTGGAATAATTCTTCTGGAATAGAAGAAATTTAACTACTCATTCGTAAAAACTGAAATAATAATAATTGAAAATGTTAATGATATTATTTTAAGCGACGCATAGACCTTGTTTACATATACTATAATAATACGTAGTGTACTAAATAATTTTTATTATGTACACTGCATAATATGTACTGTTTACTTAATAATTGTATAAGCCCGTCGGTAGGCCTAAGCCGACAACAGATCCTGCGTTATGGATTATTACACTATTTTTCTTTTTTATTAAATTAATTATCGACATAATAACTTATAAATGAAAGAAATAAAATAATAATGATAATATTGAGAATAAGAATATTTTGGAAAAGTTTTAATTTAACGTTGGATAGTTGAGGTCAGAAAAAAAGGCTTTTAAGTTAATAAGAAAGAGTAAGGAAATAAAAAAGAGAAGGTTAGAAGAGGTCAGACCTTAAGCTAAAATTAAATTATTTTGAAATTAACTATCTGTTCTTTCTATATTTGTAGTTCAGATGCTTCAGTAAAATTTCTAAGCAGAAGGAAGCCACTTACCCTCTCCTATTCTACTTGGTCTACCATCTTCATGTTTCAAACTTCAAAGGGAAATTTCCCCTCACAGCTTTTAAGTACAGGAAGGGGCATACCCTCCCCCTCCTCCTGTCCCCGGTTTAACTTCCTATCTTAAGAGTAAACAGGATAATTGGAGGGGAAAGGAAAGTACCTCTTTGTCTCAAGTAAAGGGCATAATTTCAAAATTGCCTCTGGAAAACCTGGTTTTTCAGGAATTCACTAAATTTAGCATTCAGAATTTATTCTTGTCATTTTTTATTTTCAGACGGAAAAAAACTTCTTTTGTGATCTTCTTCCTTCTCTTTTAATTTTTTATTTACTAATTTTTCAATTTTTCCCCCAATTTTACTTCCATAAATAACTCTTTCTTTGAATTAACTTAAAAAGCAAAACATAAAACAAAAAGCAAAATACGTTTAACGAATTCAAAAAGCTCAATACAATCTTTTCTTTCAAAAGAAAATCAGTTTCTTTTACGTCAATTGTATTCCAAATTAACACACTTGAATAGTTTTTTGTATTTTTAACTTGAATGATTTACTGTAAAACAAAAAATGTTTGAGTTTGAGCTTACTGAAGGTAACATAAAAGCATTGTGATCGTTCTGAATAACGAGATATTTTAGGTCTCCGAATTCAAAAATTTCTAGAAAGAAATCCGTTTCAGACATCAAGGAACTTTTTTCTACCATATTACCGATTTTAATGAAATTTGGATGGTAAGTCAAACTTAGCCCATAGTTTATCTCATTTAATTTTCAACCTTTTGCACCAATTGGTTTCTGTTCTACATCCACCACAAAAATACATTCATTTAAACCTATATCTTTAAAAGTACTCATCTCATTATTATGATATTTGGATGGATGATCAAAAGTTGCCCACAGATGGTCCCAGGTGCTCATTAAATATTGCTACATTGGCACTTTTATGCATGTAAACATTTTTTTTTTGATTTTTTTTAAAAAAAAAATACGATAATGGGTAGTTATAGCAAAATATCATTTAAGTACGCGATAGGATGCGAGGAAGCTTTGTAACACACTAAGGCAGACTATTTTTTCTCTCTGCATTGTTCCCTTCTCTTGCAAATTCCCTTTTCTTATGTTATCTATTAGCAACGATTACTCTCAGATTTGCAACGGTAACAAACACTAGTACAGCTGAAAGCAACATAAGGACTAGTAAAGGTAAGTGATAAGAAATTTATAATTTTTTGGGCGATAATTTAAACTCAAATAAAATAAACTGAATAAAACAAATTCCCTAACGAAGAACGGGATTCTAACTAGTACTCTTTTAAATAGAACGATATTTCGAAGTACCGAACAAGTATTTTTTATCTACGATTGATACGAAATATAAACATTATATCTCTGTTTAGATACGTAGAAAGTGATTATTTACGTACTTGTATTCATTGCGCATGCGCGTCTCATAGTTCTAAAGAATTCTTCTTCTTTACCGCGCTAGCGTGGTAAAAAAGAGGAATTCTTCAGCTTTACGCACGATTAGCAAGTTTGTATACATTTAAAAAAACTAATTTGCTATTCTTTTATTAAAGTAACTGTTTATATCGAGTTTTTAGTGAAAAACAATGAATGAATTAAGTGGCTTTGACGAAAATGTAGAGAATAATACTCCTCCAGAAATAATTAATTCGGCAAAAAATACAACTCAAGATTAATGTCTTTATCAAGAGAAGAGATACGAACTTACATACAGCAAGTTTATTTTTTTCTGAATTTATTATTTAAATCTAACAATCGTAGATAAAATACGGTACGCAACTCGTGGGAAAACGGCATTATGCATTGCTCGTGTGGTTTTACTACCCTCGCTGTCGCTCGGGTGCAAACTCCACACTCGCATGCAAAATGCTACTTTCCGCACTCGACGCGTAATGTACTATTACACTAGATTATAATAAATTTGTAAGTACCTTGAGAAGCTTTTTGTAAAACAAAGTTATAAAGAGATGGTAGGACAGTTAAATTTGCATTTTAAAACGCGGTCAAAAAATGTTTTTCTTCCTAGGAACACATTACAAGTTACATAAAAAACCGTCAGGAATTTCATTAAGTTACGTTTAATTGTCAAACCACAAAATCGTCGAAATATTACACGGGACCTACTTTCCGCTAAGAGCCACTGTTAACCAACCCAACATAATAGTACATACAACATTCTTTAGCTTCTGTTATATGTATATATATTATAAAATAAATTAATGAAAGAATGTATGAAAAAATAAATATTGTACTATAAAACCTTTTCTTCTTACGGGTTTTAACTCTAATTTCTCTTAACACATAAGCTCTACTTCGCTATCCTTCATTTAGGTTTTTCACTCAAGGTCGTTTAACTAGACAAGATAAGTTATATATGTATACATAAAGAAAGACATAAAAATTACCCTAATAACTGCAAAATTACAGAGGCTTTAAGTAAAAGAATAATTTAAATTGTAGAACTTTTCCCTCCCTTTTTATTTTACAAGTAAAGAACTGTAGATAATGAAAAACTCTTTAATAGAAACTACAGTGTAGTGCTCTGCAACGTGTACAAACCTTCTCCGTATACTAGAGGCAAAGGACTGTAGATTATCATGAAGGACAATAAAAAGACCAACCATTAGAACACGAGGATATTTCACCCCTTGTTGTTATGTCTGTTTTGTTTATATCCTTTCTTTACAAGGAAAAAAAAAGAACAACAAATTACGGACAGCATAATGTAGCACAACATTTTATTTTAAGTTGAGATCACAGCTACGGTTTTTCTAGTATCGTACCTTGCTCTCAAAACAGGGCCCTTTTGTTGGCAAATGGTCTCTTTGTTATAGGGATGGAAGCGTGTTTACTACTAGGAGAAAGGAGGTCTCTTTTATTAGAGGATTATTAAAATTTCCATTCTTCTTAATGTCTTTCTTTTTTTATAGGAGCAAAAGCGTATAATTACACATTTTTATTAGGCTTAAAAAATGAATTAATCATAAGCGTGAATGAGAAAAAAAAATACGGTAAAATCTAAAAATAAATGTGAATATAACAGCCTTATTTTAGTTTTTACTCGAAAAATGACTCGTTTCTATATTGAGCTAGATTTTAATAATTCAATTCTAGCCATAAAAATAAATCAAAAATTATATGATTGAGGTCAAACAAATTACTTCCTCTAAAGAGAGTATTAAAATATGAAAATGACGGTGGGAAGTCAAAGAAAAATTTCACAGCAATATCATTAACCGTTCAAATATGCACCTAAAGTTAGTTGGCTCTCCAGATAAGACATTCTTTTATTTCAAGCAACATTTATAAACTCTAAATGAAGTGGATTGGACGACTTCTTTTATGTATTAAGCTTTTAAAATAAGCATTTATTTAACATATTAAACCCCATTAACAGTGTTATTTATAATAACAATAGCTCAGTTTGTCGATTTCAGAAAAATACTTTCAGCTAGTTTTTAACAATATAACAATGAACTTTAATAGGAATTAAGGAAGATTTCTCCCCCCGAAACCTAAAATAATTTTAAACAATGGTAGCTTTCAACCACTTGTGCTTGAACCATAATTGCCAATAAGACGAATAGAATTATTGTAAAAAAGAGTCGGTGCAGGAGTTTAAACAGAAGGTTATCTGACATTAAATAAATCAACTTTCTACGTCATATTATTATAGTAATCAAGAAATCAATATTTAAAATAAAAATAAATTCCAGAAATATATTCGACCTATTTTAGTATGACTTTTATTCCACAGTCAAAACAGATACAAGTCAGCAAATTTAACCTGATTTTCTACTTATTTCCAAAAGAAAATCAAGTTTTCGACAGTAAACATTTACGACAATTTCCGGTGCTTACTTTAAATAGGATTTTGGCGAGCTTACGATTTTACTTTCTTCAAGACTCCTTAAAAAGATTTCCGACTTAAAGGCTAATCGGCAGAACTGAGTGCCCTTAGGAGGAAAAGTTTCCTATAAGTTTACCGCTAACAGCGTTATTCATTAACTTGAAGGTTTGATGGTTATGGAGAGAGGAATATTTAGGTCTTTTCCTTTTGCCCCTTGTCAAGTAAAGCTGTCGGAAGCATGGAGAGATGGGCGAGACGATTCTTAGGGTTCTTCTCCGATAGTTTGCAGTTTTGTGAGCTTTAAGGTAAAAGTTTCTGAAGGCTGGATTCGAGATTCTAAAACCCAAGTCAACGTATAATCCTCGGGGACCGACCCCTCGAGAGACCCACCTTATAAGCAATTCTATGCCGGAACGCAAGAGAAAATTGAAGCCTACAGGATTTAAACTTTATCCACCTTCACTCCCTCTACCACCAATTCCACAACACTTGTGTCTTTAATAAGGTTACAGAATTAGTGAACTAATCAACAAACAAAAACTAGATAAATAATAAAAGTCGACATTTCATCGAAGAACATGGTCATAGAATATTTCTCGAATAAATTATTATTTTATTCATATTTTACGATTTTGGTAGTATTCATACTACGGAACGATTAAATTTTAATTTAAATCAAATTATAATTATTATTAACTACGGGAAACAGACAGAGAAAAATAGACTCCAGCGCGGGGATTTGAACCACCGGCCTCTATATTTCCAGTATAGCGCTCTACCAAATATATATATACTGTACTGGAAATATAGAGGCCGGTGGTTCAAATCCCCGCGCTGGAGTCTAATTTTCTCTGTCTGTTTCCCGTAGTTAATAATAATTATAATTTGATTTAAAATAAAAATTATTATTTTACTAAACTAATTATCAATTGACAGTAGCCATCATGAGTCGCAAAAAAGAAAGAAAATTATAATTTTATTATTATTTTTTTTTTTTAAACTTTCTCATACACAACTGCACGCGTCTTCATAGATTACACCTTACAGCAATTCTTTATTTAAAAAAAAAAAAAAAACTGTTTTTGTCTTAAGGGACCTTAAAACGTGTAAATCCATTAAAATTAGGAAGATAAAAAAGTAGAGATCCAATCCATAACTAAGAATATCATTCGGTTTAAAGAACAATTAAAACAAAATACATCAGGAATAAAACACAACTTTAAATAAATAAAAAAAGGCAATTTATTCTCACGATATTTACACAAAAGACCATCACAACAGTAACACAGTAATTAATTATTTACATTCTGTAGTCCAAGAGAGGAAGCAGAAGAGTTTGTGTAAAGGAAATATATTTAAATATTTTAAAATCATGATAAAACTCCCACGCACAACCTCCCACCTGATATCATATTCATTCAGTAATACTTTCCTTACAATTAATCATTTTAAAAACGACCTTTATCACGTATAAATAAAAAACGTAAGAACTTCAAGAAATATAAAGTCGTTCGGACATAAGACGGTACCAGAAGGAATGGTTTGCCGGGAAAACCACTTCTCGTATTACATCTTGAGACACGCTTCAGTTGCTTTGAACGCCTCTTTTCTTCACTAAGCCTCCCCCTAGTTAGATTTTCAAGTAAGGAAAGAGAGAAATCTACCATCGGCAGAGCATGCGAAAACTCCGTATTCATAAAAAGACAGAATAAAAAAATTTCAACATCATTCTTTATCAAATACTACACTTGAAAAAACCACATTTTACAAGATTACCTATATACATTCACTAAATATATATATACATATATAAATAAAAACATATTTACTTATAACTTTTTTCTTTTATCAGGAACTACTCAGCAATACTTTTTCTTAAAGATTCGTGAAATCCTATTTTATGTTCTCTTCAGACATGCATACACACACACATATATATAAACATTATATTACAAAACATAATATTACACACTCACACATATATTTACATCGAAAATCTTACACAGGGTTGCACCATTACTCTTTTTATCTTTTATATCCTACTACTTCTGATGTTTATATATATATATATATACATTTTTTCTGTATGTCACGATCGAAGGGTTAACAGGGTTTATAATATGAAAAAAAGGGAGGAAAATATAACCTTTTGGAAGACCCATAGCTATATCCACACCCTATAATATACAATATTTTCTTATGTGATTTTCTTACATCCCTCTCTCTAAGAATTTTCATATAACTTTTACCCTATAGCATTTTCCCGAGATAGTTCTATAAGTATCGTTAGTGGAATTTATATGTTTTATTTGTTTTATTACATAGCAAATAAATAATAATATAAGAAAAAAATTGCTTGCATACGAGTCTGCAAGACAGTGAGACATTTTTATGTAACGCTTTTTGGTAATACTTGTGCAACGCTTTTTCGTGTCGTTTTTTTGGTAAAGCTTATCAAGTTTATGTGCCAAAGTATAGACATGAAAATGTAAAACAAAAATTGACCGTGCAGATTTTTGCGTTTGTAAATTAGGAATTTAATGGAACATATGTTGTGCACGATGAAAGAAAGTACATACTTTTCTTCCTTTCCAGTTTATTAAGGAGTAATCTTTTAACTTCGTCACTCATATTTTTATAATAAATGCAAAAAATTATAGTACCTATAACAAAAATAAAATATAATAAAGCAAAAAATAAATTTTATGAATAAATTTAAAAACAAATAATTAGTTTATTAGGAATAAAATTCTAAGAGTTACGGCGTTTGTCCGATGCAAATCAGAGCAGTTGAACAGAAGTTGTAGTTGAGGCCCCCCCCCCTCCTAATAGGGGGGCGGTAATAGTAGAGTATTGAGTATTATCAAGAGTATTAAAGGCTAAGGGCCCAGACGGAATGATGGACGGAGTCAAGATGTGTAGAATATACTACACTGCAATATAAGTATATTCTACACACCTTGGGACGGAGTGTGATAGGGATGGAGGAGAGGGTGTCCTCTAAGCCAGTGGTTCTTAACCTTTTGGTAACCACGGCCCCCTTAAAATCTCCAAATATAATATATATATAGTACCTAACTACCTTTCGAGGCCCCCAGGGGGGCCGCGGCCCCCCGGTTAAGAACCACTGCTCTAAGCGGCGAAGTAAAGGAGTGCTGTTAGCTCCTACTTTTCTATTTTCCTAGTAAAGTGTACAGCGTTTTAGACTCGCTTGGGGAGGGGACGCCCTAGAGACAGCGGTACCAAGCCGGTACCTTATTCCTATATCTTCCCCATTCGTGTAACGTAACGCTTTTCGAGGTATGTATCACAGCCAAAACATAAAAATGTCAAAAAAAAATCCATATTTAAATTAAAGGCCTGGCCACACAGGAAGCGGACTGTCCGCCGCGGACAAGTATTTGGTCCGCGGCGGACTCTGTGGGCTGTTATTTTGCATTATCCTGGCCACACAGAAGGCGGCTGTCCGCGGCGGACAGGTCCAGTCCGCGGCGGACAGAATGTTGTCCGCGACGGACTCTGTGAACTGTAGAATTGAATTAAACTGGTCAAACAGAAGGTGACTCTGTCCGCCGCGGACAAGTCAGTCCGCGGCGGACCCTGTGGGCTATAATATTGCATTAAACTGGTCACACAGAAGGCGACTGTCCGCGGCGGACAGATCCAGTCCACCGCGGACAGATTTGAAGTTGTAATTTTCCACAGAGTTCGCGGCGGACTAGATACAACATAACCGACGAATCTACTGATCAATTGATAGATTTTCTTCTGAAATACGTTTTTCTTCATGACATGCGTAATTTCTGACTGCAAATATAAACAAAAACCAACTTATCTCAGGTTTCTGTCACTGTCACTAACATCGTGTGACACTGTAACACTCCCAACTTTTCCGATTTATATTATATATATATATTTTATTTTGATACTCTTTTTACACTGATTACTCTTTTTACTGCCTTTTCTTTGAATGATTGAGAGTATAACAAACCTACTATATTTTTTTAAAAGGATTTTAACGATAAGAGAATATGTCATAAGTTACATGTATTTATGATATTTTAATTAAATCAAATTACATCAATTAAGGTAATTGAAGCGAGCTTCTTACATTCAACGAAATATGCTCCGTGTCTGTCTGTGTGTCTGAAACGTACGACGATAACTTAAGTAAAAGTTGACCGATTTTGATGAAATTTGGTACACGTGTTCATTTTACCAATGCTCAGGACGAGTTCGTTGGACAAAGTTGTCTGTCCAAGCGTTCGCGCGCAACGCTCGCGTAAACGTGCGCATCAAAATAAAAATTAGAATTTTAGGACGGGAAAAAAATTCTTACATTATCTACTCGATGAGACGAACATTTCTTTCTAATAACATTTTGCAGTAAAACCAAAAGCGACACCGCTATAAATTAATAAAGATGGTTAAAACACATATATAATATATATTACTATACGCTCGCTTCAATGATAGAGCCACGCGATGCCTAGTTTATTAATTGTTATAACCGTAATTATTGTAATTTAATATAATATATATGTTTTAACGATCTTTATTAATTTATAGCGGTGTCACTGTTGGTTTTACTACAAAATGTTATTGGAAAAAAATGTTCGTCTCATCGAATAGATAAAGTTAACACTTTTCCCGTCCTAAAATTCCAATTTTAATTTTGATGCGCACGTTTACGTGAGCGTTGCGTGCGAACTTTTGGACGGATCACGCTGTCCAACGAACTTAGCCTGAGTATTAGTAAGAGGAACATGTATACCAAATTTCAACTAAATCGGTCAACTATTACTTAAGTCTGTGTGTAACGTTTACGTGTCCGACAAACGTTACACACAGACAGACAGACAAGATGCATATTTCGTTGAATGTAAGAAGCTCGCTTGAGCTCGCTTCAATTAAGCAAGGGAGATTCAAGCGATGGTTAGAATCAACACGAGTTGCATTATACTCCGTGAAGGATGGTGGACAATTTGTCCGCGGCGGACAGTCCGCTTTCTGTGTGGCCACTCTGTCCGCGATGGACGGCGGACAACCTGTCCGCGGCGGACGGTCCGCTTTCTGTGTGACCAGGATAATGCAAAACAATAGCCCACAGAGTCCGCCGCGGACCAAATAACTGTCCGCCGCGGACAGTCCGCTTCCTATGTGGCCACCCCGGTCACACAGAAAGCGGACTGTCCGCCGCGGACAACCTGTCCGCCGCGGACAGTCCGCTTCCTGTGTGGCCGGGCCTTAATAAACTAATTCCTTATTTAAATTTTGAATTACCTAAATATTAGGAATGCTACATTTTACTTAATTTTTATACTTTTCTAAATTTCATTATTAAAAGCCACATTTGAAGGAAAGATTTTAAGATGGGTTTATTGATCAGCGATGGGACATGTTAATGTTTGTAAGTAAATCCGGCCGCACATTGAGACATAAGTGACGCAGGGAAGGGCAGTTTTTTTGAAGCGCTGAAAATTAAGAGACTAAATGAATTGAGACTCACAGCAAGGGAGGGCAGTACTGCACCAAACGTGAGCTCCCTACATATGAGGATTTGTGGATATTTCTGAGGTAGAAATAAACTGCCTTGTCCTGCGTCTCAATGAGCGCAGAGCGCCCAGCCTTACAGTGGTATAACCATAAAATGTGACCAGTAACGCTGAAATTTCAACTAATATCATATTTACCATTCTTTAGATTAGGAAAAAGTGTGGGAAAAAACAACTAATTATTATGTACATCTAATAACCGTGTACAGAATAATTTTCCCCCACAATACATAGGAGCAATGCCTCGAGTTTAGAAAACCGTATTTTAGAAATCAAAAAGGTCCTAAAAGACATCAAGAGAAAGAAATCAAAATTTGAGGAAATATTACTTTTTTTAAATCTATAAATCTTTTATCTTTGTATACAAAAAAAAATGTTAAACATAAATCGATTTATGAAGAATTTAGTCTCGTTATCACTTTATAACTAGCCTTCTATTTTTTTTATAATTTTTTTTTATTTCTTAAGAAATAGTAATAATAATAAGAGCGGAGGTAAATAAATATCTAACAAATCAATTTGAGATTAAAACGATGAAATATTGATATCTACATTGCGGCCAAGCCTGCTCTACCGTGAGTTCATAACCTCACTTCACTCCTATTTTCATGAGGAACACTCCTCCTTTTTTTTTTTTTTTTTTTAACTCTTTCTGAGGGAGGCATAAAACAGACTTGGCCGCAATGTAAATTTTACTACTTTAACATTGATAGGCTGACTTTTTCTCGGGAGTGGGTCTGGAACTTTTTTCTTTTCTTCTGAGTTCTCTCCTTCCCATCACTCACGTAACTCCTATGTAACTACAAATGATGCTGATTGTTTAATGCCTCATTCAGAAACTAGGTAAGAGTTCAACAATAAATACTTGGATGGAGACCCCCAGGCTAAGTGTTGCCTCGTTAAGTGTTCATTCAGCATCGTAATATAAATGGGTAGCTGCTGATCTATAGTCTCGAGATTAGCCTCAGACCCTTGTCCACCTTGCCACAAAAATGTTTCCTGATGTCTGAAACGGATTTATGCCTGATGTGTGAAAGGAAGATTTTGTATGAAAACAATCGTTCTTCAGATTAATCAGATTGCTCCGTAAAGGCGTAAGAGACTGTAAACGCCCCCATACACGATCAAATATTTTGGGCAAAATGTTTGCGCAAACCTGATGCCAGGCAAATTTAGGCCATCCACGTCAAACATGATGTTTGCGCAAACATTTTGACAGTGTATGGGGGCCTTAACAGATCTTCAATTAATATTTATAAAATACTAGCAAAAATTAACTTTATTATTGTATCACAAAAACATTTGTGATTAGTTATATGTATATATAAAATTAGTTGTTTATATAAAACTTATTTATGCCAATAAGTTTGGTGATAAATATAAATCGGTGATAAATTTTGGCTAAATTTGCGAAATAAAGATAAATTTTGCTCTTTGAGTTTCAATAACCGAGTTAGTAAATAAAAGGTTCCAACAATTTCCCCCCCCCCAAAAAAATCCAGATTTATGGTAAAATAAAGTTAGCGAATGGTTAAACCTTATTCTTCTTCCCTTTTCGAAGTTTTGTCCTAACTTTATTTTTATGCCAGAGTTTTCAGAAGATTTGAAAGATAAAAAAACAAACTCGGTTTTAAAATTAAGAAAGCGAAATAAATAAATATGACGGGGAAAAAGAAGGAAAAACTGACAAGGGTCTTATTAAATCAACTACCAGTTTTAATGAGGTAAATTTCTAACCCTTTTAATACAGATTTATGATTATAAACCCTAAGAGAAGCAAAAGGGAAGTAAGGAGTTTTACAAACACACATTTCTTTAAAAATACAATTTAATTTTAAATTTTATGGATGAATTAAATCAATTAAAGCTAGCTAATTAATAAAAGTAGAATGGCAGAAAGGGACCAGTGTCTGGGATTAAGTAAATCAGGTTAATTAAAAATCGTATCAGTAATTTATTCTAATGATTATATCAGCGAATACTTCCGAGACGCCCCAAGTCCGATTTTTGACATTTTCATGTTTAGGCTATGGTACATAACTCAAAAAGCGTTACTAAAAGTAATAACTCAGAAAAGTGTGACAGGGATTTAGAAAGCTATTGGAGGTGTGCAATCCAATCTACAGCTGTAGGACCTTCCCCTACCGCGGACTCGAAGGTAACCGAGGACAGGACGTGTAGGTTCGGCTGCTTTCGGGTCTCCCCCACTCTATAGCCTGTAGCCACTCTATAGCCCTGTAGCCATAGCCCAGCGCTCTTCTACTAAACTTAGGTACTTTCTTTCTGATTTAATTCCTAATATACAAACGCAAAACTTTGCACTGTAGTTTTTTTGACATTTTCATCTCTTTACTTACGCACATAAACTCGAAAAACGTTACCAAAAAACGACACCAAAAAGCGTTACATGAAAAATGTCTCACTGTCTTGCAGACTCGTATGCAAGCAATTTTAATTGCTAATACATTTTTGCATCCGAGCTTACCGAAGGTAACGAAAGGTAACGTTCTGAAGAACGAATATATTTTATGTCTCCGATTTCAAAAACTTGCAGGCAGAAATTCGTTTCAGAAATCAAGTGATATTTTTGGTTCCGTGTCGGTCTCTCACTCAATATTTGCGAACCAACATATCTTAAAATCTACTCGTCTAATTTTATTGAAATTTAAATGGTAGGTTGTAATTAGCCCATTATTTGTCCCATATAAATATCAACCTTAGGCGCCCATTTGTTTCTCTTCCACATGCACACAAACATACATTTATTTACACCTATAGCTTCAAAATTACTTATTAGATAGATTTGTAAGAAAATTTTACAGTTAAGCGAAAGTAACCCGCAGATAGCCACACATTAATTTGAACCGTCTGCGCTCTTTATTTTTTAATTAATTTAAAAAATCAGAACAATTTTAACAGATTAAAAAACTGGGGAAACAATTGAACAAATTAGATAATAATGGCTCGTAAAAGCATAAAATCAATAAAGTACGTGATAAGATGCGAGGAAGCAATGTGCCACACCAATTGGCAGTTGATTTTTTTTAATAGTGCACCAGGATATAGTAAGTGGAATAGCTTAGTGGGTATCCACGAAAAGACGGTCTAACTAGAAGTAAGTTAGTTAAGTAACTGCACAGGATCTGAGGCTGTGAAAGGCTATATAAGGAGAGCCATAAACTTTGCTACAATAAGTCATAAGGACTTAGCTAAAAGGAAGCTCAATTACGAGATAGAAGAACACCTGCGTCTCGCATTCTACTACTTAAATAGAATGGTACGTTACACCAACCTTTACTAAATGAACTCTTCATATTGCGCTATTTACTCTAAGTTCTGAGAGTGAAACAACTGATCAAATATTACGCGTGAAATAGTCTGCCAATTAGTGTGGCACCACCTTTCTCCCGACCTATAGCGTACATTAATTATGTTATGCTTTTACAGTCAATTATTGTATAATTTATTTAATAGCTCCCCACCCAAAAGTGACAGAAGCATTGTGATAGTTCTAAAGAACGATTCTTTTGTCTCCGATTTAAAAAAAACCTTTTTTGTCTTGTGTCAGTTATTCCGTAAAATTTTTGCAAACCAACACAACTTAAAAATACTCGTCCAAGTTTAATGACATTTGGATGGTAGGCCACATTAGCCCATTGTTGGGACCATTTGTGAGCAACTTACAACAAACCATCAAAATTACTTGAAAATCGGATGGGCACTTTTAAAGATATAGGTGTTAATAAAAAGCGTCATCCACCAGTCTGCTTATACAAGAGTGAGGTCACAATGTCCATACCGCCAGCAACTATTTTGGTGCTTCCCGAAAATTCATGGTATAAAACGGAGTTTTAATGGGCTCGCGATGTTAACGATCTTGAATGAATAAAAAATAGAATCAAAATATTTGGAAATGTTCTAAAACCATTCTCACTACCTACGAGTCTTCATAGTTTATTTTAGATTTTATAATCTGCTGCATTAGTACTCATATCGAATAAAATCTTAAATAAAATATATTTTCATATGCAACAAGTAAAGCTCTGTTAAAGCTTTACGTCCCCTTAGTTCATGGATTGGCCGCCGACAACGCATTCAAAACAAACATGTTTGATTCAACTCGCCGGCGTTCAATGTGACGCATTCACGTCATGTCATGCTGATTTATTTGTTTCTGAAGAGGAATCGGACCCGCTTCGGCTAGCTCAGACTTGCGCATAGAGTGAAAGCTGTCTGGCCCAATTCACACACGAGTGGCGTATGGCACTGGTGTGGCGATGGTTTGTGCCATCTCTATGTTAACTTATGGCTCAATTTACACTGGCATGGTGTGGCAGAGGGAGGCACATAACGCCTCCACCACGCCACTTGTGGCCTATCGAAGTGGCGCGCCACATGCAAATCATTCATTTCGTTGTCTGTTCTTCCTTTGTTTTCTTTCTTATTTATGTGGTTTGTTGTTTTTAAGATAAATAATAAAATAATAAAAATATGCTACAATTTTGCAATAACATCTTGAGACATCCAGTAATCATTTTGAGAACGATCTGGGAACTTGTTTAGCTCCTGCATTACGTTGAACACTCCACCAGTTTTCCATGTCTCTGACCACATAGGATGCACCCAAAACTTCCTTCTCGAAATTAATATCCCACAAATCATGCTCGTCGTCATCTGAGGAAGAAGACATTGGCCTGGGCAATATGTAGCAGTGAACTAAACCACTTAAACGCCATACTTACATGTGTGGCTGAAACGCACCACGATCGATCCTCGCCAGTCTCACAACAGAGCTTCGCCATCCCCACGCCAGTGCCATACACCACTCGTGTGTAAATTGGCCCTAACAAGACGAGGGGAGGTTACAGATTTAAAAATGTATATAACTTAAGAAGACGTCAAATGGCAATAAAACAACAATCTGTCTGGTCTAAGAAGGTGAGATAGGTATTAGAAGGGAAATGTAGTTGACATAAAAAGGCTCTGAGAGGCAACAATGTAAAAGAATGAGTAAAATAACAATCTAGTAGATCTATCGAGTAGTTTGGGAAGGAAAAAAGAAAGCCTAATTGACTTGACAAGTCAGTAAGGTGATAGTAGATATAAAACATAATTTCATAATAGGCTATAAAAATATTAAGCCTAATCTGAAAAAAAGTTGGTTATTTTACGATAAAAAGCAAATATGATAATAATAAATAATATTTACCGAGACGCAACCAAAAATGTTACGTTTACAAAGAGTAGGTAGACCATGACGAACTCTATAAAATCCTCTCGAAGCTATTTTACCCACGTTCATTATCGTTCGAAATAAACAACGAACCGATGTACAAATAACGATAAATTACTGCACTAAGCCAACGAGAGAGAAAAATTGTAAAAGAAAAAAAAAATCCGCAGTAAAATACGTTACAGAAAAAAACGTGATAAATCTTTCTGAAATTCGTATTAAAGTCCAGCAACAATAGAAAAATAAATTGGAATCTGCAAAATAAAATTAAAGATAAGTTGTAAATATATCTCTAAAACGCTATTATAAATTATATGCTGCACAATAAATAAAATATACAACAAATAAGATATTAAGATAGAATGACAAATGTTTACAGCAAAGCAATATATAAAAAATAATGAAAAATATTAAGGCCTTACACCATTAATATATTATATCACATACTAGAAAAACATATTAATCATACATAACCAAGCGAATTGATGCACATAAATAAATTGTTTCTTAGTACATTTTTTTTTTTAATGCAATTTTGAATTTTTGCAGGAAAGGCCACTTTATATCACTAAGTTATTAAAGGTTGAAATCGTATACTAGAGAGCTCTGATAAAGTAACGCATAATTGCCTCTTTTAGAAGGAACCAGTAATCTAAAAGAAGAAAGTTGGGGAGATAAGACTAAGCATACAATTTTGTATAGCTGACAGTTAAAAACGAAAGAAAGAACATGGTTTTGGAGAGGAAATAAAGAATAATGGTTTTAATTAAAAAAAAAAAAAACATTTACAGATAAATAAATATAACTACATATTATTAGACAAAGTAGTTTTTTCCCATGAATGACCCTAGGAGATAATGCTAAATTTAAACGTTTTCCTTATGAAAGGAGCAATAAGTTTATTAAAGAATAGACAGATAAATTTAAAATTAACAAGAAAAATTTGCATAATGAAGATAAACTAATTTTATTAATTTGTCGAATTAAATTACTATCGATTACATCAATTTAATTTTTGCTTGTCTAGTTTAATTTTTTTTTTTTAAACCGGTATCACTAAATTGATAAAACTAAGTTAAGTTGCACTGATCAAATGATATGAGTTGCATAATTTGGTTAATAAAATAGAAAAAAAAAGAAATAAGCAGCATTTTATATAATTCAAAATGTCAAAACTATAACGCAACCAAATACTAATTTAAAAACATATACAAACAAAGTCGCCACGTATTTGCTTTTAGCTCACATAAAAAGAGATAAGCAGAATGCAAGTGCGTCAACGACCCTCAGACAGACAGACAAACGCAGAATCATATAAGGGTCCTTGGCTTTGCCTTCAGACCCTAAATACAAAAGAATCAATAAGGCTGAATTAGTGTATTATAATATAGCAATAAAGTTAAATCAAATAGCATTAAAAGAAATTAAACAATAACTAAGTTTAATTATATTAATAACAAAACAAATTAAACAATTAGTGTGGCACATAAGTTCCTCGCGTAATTTACTTTTGTTTTGCCTTTACGAGCCAGTAATGTTTAATATATTTAATTTGTCCCACCTTTTGTTGTTGTTTGTTCGCGTGTGGAAGAGACATAAATGGGCTAATTATGACCAATCATCTAAATTTCATCAAATTCAGATGAGAAGTTTTAAAAATGACAGACAGATAAGATATGAGACCAAAAATGTTCCCTTGTGTCGGAAACGGATTTGTGTCAAAGAATTTTAGAAATCGAAGACACAAATATTTTGCTCTTCAGAATGATTCTCAATGCTTTCGTTACCCTCGGTAAGTTTGGAAGCAAAATCGTATGTTTATTAGGTTAATAAAAACAAATAATACTACACTATAAACTGAATCATAAGTTTAAACGACAAAAAATTACATGGCAAAACCAAAGTTATATCATTACTACGTTTTTATTAGCTAGCATTCTTGTTTGTTTGTCCGGTACAAATCTGGCAATCGATTTCTAACTAACTTCCCGAATAGCTAGACATTTGAAACTTTTAGCATAGCTTAGAACACGATGACAATGCATTATTTTAATACTTTTAGCCACCTTTCAGCAAAATTTAATTAGTTTTCAGCAAATTTTGCTGTGCGGAAAGTTAGTTCGGAAAAAATCCGCAATCTTCATTTTGACGGGTCTCAAATTTGTGATAGGTAAACATTGAATGACAGCTAAACAGGAAATATCGATTATATTATTTATCGATTATATTATTTCAAATATATCGATAGCATGCTTTAGATTTGGTGTTGGGGAGATCCGTTGTACAAAGATTTGTCCTTTTATAGGTTTAAGATCAGCTCTCTGGTTGGTTGTCATTTATGAGAAGTAAATAAATTTGGATTTTTTTTTTTTTTCACTAACATTATATATTATATAACAACAACAATTATATTATCAACATTACATACGATTCAACAGAAAATTTAAAAACTTAGTATATAAAAAGATCTTTTTATCTTGAAATTATTTTTAATTTCTTTTAGTTGAACCCTTCTTTATAATATTTTCAATTTTTGTTGGGCCTAGGAAAGATTTTCGTTTTAATATGATTAAAAAAATCTTATTTCTTAAAAGCTTGGTATATCACTATCATTATAACATTTAAATTTAAAAATATTTTTAATATCATTAATAAAAATTAATAAAATCAATTATAATTTTTTAATATTGACCTCATAAATTCTCCCGCACATTTTTACAATTTTTAAATATATCTAAATAAAACACTTTGAATCCTACAATTTTCTAACTTTACTTTTGCATCAGATACATTGCTCGTGCTTGTCCTATTTTCTTCCAATCTTGAATGTATTGCTTCTAATATTAATCTGTTTGATATTTTATTGGTTAAAAATTTGTCTTGAAGAAGCCACAACGAGGGAGGGCGAAATATAGCACCCTTAAAAGAAATAATTTTTTGTTATTACAAATAAAACACAAACCTTATATAGGCCTATAAATAATAAACCTTAAACTATTCTCATTATAGTCTTATCTCAGGTAAGTTGAGTAATGATGGAATTTTAAAGGTTTGTAAAAAAATAACGCTTTGAGCCATATTAATTTTGAAACGTATGTCCCTTCGTATAATGTCATCTTCAGACTGTTTCCTTTTTATTACTTGGACAACCCATTCTTAAATTAAATACAAAATATATAATCATCTTAAAAATAGACATACAAGTAATCTCTTCTCTTAATATATTTTATAAGAAATTTTTAATTTAATTTTTTTTTTTTTAATTAAAAATTGTATCATTACTCAACTTAACATTATAATTATAATAAGGTGTTCTTAAACTCTAAGTTAAATTTTAATTGTCGATGGTTAAATCGTTTAATTTTGCCTATTTATTAACTTAATACATCATGTTGAATATTTGTTTATATTATAAGTACGTTTTATGAATATTATTTCCACAACTAATAATAACAAACCGAATTAATACAACAACTACGCTCAGTAATATAATTATAAGCAGAAAAAAATAAATAATAGGCATCAAAGCTACATTTAAATAATATTTCCTTGCAAGCTCAATCATATGTATTTTTAAGACGAAAATGAATAAATAAACAAAACATCATTTGTAAATTTATATAGTATTGCTTTATACTACTTCTATAACAGCTTAATATTATGAAAGAAAAAACTGTTTATTTACAAGAAAATACATTTATTGTTTATATAAACTTTTTCACTGGCAAAAAATAAAATCACTGAAATATTTAATTAATGTAAGTAAACATAAAATAAATTAAGTAAAGCAAAATAGAAATTAGGTTTAAAAAGCTACACTAAGCAACACTATGTGTGAAAAAATATAAAAGAGAAAACACAGAATTGTAAAAACCACAGAGTTCAATGTAAGGCTCGGACAGATCACACTAGACTGCTTCAAACAAAGAAAACGATGCTTTATCTCCTCCCACATATATTTGTTAGGAAGAAGGGGGGAAAGGGGGGGGGGGGGTTCCTTCTATTTGCTATACTTTCTATCTCCCTTCCCTCCCTTCACCACTACTTAAGGGCTTATATGAAGGTCAAAGGGTACTTAAGCCCTTCTTCTTAGGCTCGCTTTAACCCGTCCAACTCTATAAAAATCGATAGTACGAAGAGTCCAGTAAGAGACCCACTTATAACGTTAAAAAGTTAGAAGAAAAAGATCCCCTTTTTTTAAAAAAAGTGTCTAAATGGCATTTGTGTTATTCACCAGTTCGCACTCAGGAATACTTGACGGACCGTGGCTATCTGCAGTAGTAGAAAGCGAGAATTAATGAATTAGTCACAAACATTACCTGGGAGGGTTTTTTTTTTTAACTTTTCAAAGAATAAATTAACGAAGGGAAAAAAGTTTTTGATGAAATCTTGGAATAACTCCAAGTTTTAAGGACTTTTTAACATTTTAAAAGAAGAATAATTCTGTTTTTTCCCCCATTTATAAAATGACATGAAGTCGTCTAAGAATCAAAAACTAAGTAGAATGTTTTAAATAAGAATTTTGTGAACCTTCGAACACAATTATGGCAGTTAACTTAACTTAACTTAACTTGGCAGTTAACTCGTAATCCGTCTTTGTTAATTAAACCCAATAATCTAGAATCTAGCACTAAATTTTAAGAACCGAGTGGCCATGTGATTTAAGTCTCGTGTCACGTCTACTCGGTCATCAATGAATCGAGGGAAACACGAAGATGTGGGTTTGATACCAAGCACCACAGCGTAGGATCAAGCTCTGGTGTTCTAGTTAATATCTAAGAGTCGAAGTCAGAACAGATTTATGGGTACGAGCCCACGCCTTAGTCCTCTGATTTACATGGCGCACTAATGATTACGATACAGTGATAATATGTGTGATGTGGCTCGAACTCTTCTACGGGTTAGTAAAAAGGGCCTCAATAAGGCCTAATTGCTAAGTTCAAACCACCTAGTACCATTGCAAGAACTTAATAACTACAACTACTATAACTTAGCCCCTAACTAGAGAATTCAGATTTAATTTTAGAACCTAGCCTACATTCAAAATCTACCCACGCAGTAAAATTTAACTCAAAACAAGATTTAAACCAAAAAAAACGAAGGATTTAATAATGGCCCCATTATTATTTTTTTGGGCCCTATTCGATAAATATACATCTTAACATAATTAGCGCATATTTTTCTCAAAGAGTAAAATTGTTTAATATTTCCAAAATTTTCCTGTATTACAAGTAAATTTAGGTTTAACTAATAAAATAAAGATAAATCTATCCCCCTAGCTCTCATTTTGATTTAAAAACAAAATTAAATTTATTTAAAGCCAAATTAAACTGAAAAAATAAAAAATAAAAGCCTGGATTGATGTTGAAGAGAATTTAGAAAGAGAATTTAATAAATTGATTATACAAATATTTTTAAAAACAAGCTTTAATTCCTATTCTTCTTAGCAAACCCTTTCATTTGATAACCATACCATGGTCGTGCATAAAAAAATAACTAGTCCGGCATTTTGGGCAGTCCACCATATTGGAATTAGAATGATGTCACTTGGCTAACCATGCATTGTCATCCAAACTAAACGTGTATGCAAAATTTCAATTCAATCGGTTGAGGATAACTGCTTTAAAATTCAGTTGCAAGATTTTACCCGAACATACATACATACATACAAACATTGGAAGTTAAATAAAAGCTTGTAAAAAAAGAGATGTGTGGTGATTTTTAAACATTAAGAACCTCAATAGATGTCAGTATTTACATGGTATAGTTTGAGTATTAAGGATGCTTTGAACCTGAGACGACCTTCAGTCATGATATATTAACTAATAGCTTTAAAAAAAAACTAAACTTACTCATTAATTTAAATATACCCTAATTGTGTTGAGTAATATATTTTATCTACGATTGATACGAAATATTAACATTATATCTCTGTTTAGAGATGCGTAGAAAGTGATTATTTACGTACTTATATTCATTGCGCATGCGCGTCTCATAGTTCTGAAGAATTCCTCTTCTTTACCACGCTGGCGCGGTAAATAAGAGGAATTCTTCAGCTTTACGCACGACTAGCAAGTTTGTTTATATTTAACAAGACTAATTTGCTGTTTGTTTAATAAAAGTAACTTTTATATCGAGTTTTTTGTGAAAATCAATGAGTGATTTAAATGATTATGACGAATATGAGGAGAATAATACGCCTCCCGAAATAATTCGGCACAAAGTACAACTAATGAATTGTTATTTTTATCAAAAGAGAAATACGAACTTGTATACTGGAAGTTTATTTTTTTCTGTATTTATTTAAATCTAACAATCGTAGATAAAGTACGGTACGCAACTCGTGCGAAAACGGCATTTTGCATTGCTCGTGTGGTTTTACCACCCTCGCTGTCACTCGGGAGCAAACTCCACACTCGCATGCAAAATGCTACTTTCCGCACTCGACGCGTAATGTACTATTATTTCTTCAAGAACAACAAACATGTGAATATTTATTTTGAAAATATTTTATTTCTTAATAACTTGCTTAAGAGGTTAAAAATAATTGCTTTCAATAAAATAGTTTTGAAAATTTGTTATTAAGGATTGAGTATCAGACACATTTCAAAGTTTATACGAGTGGAGGAAGTGTGTGACTTGAGCATGCGCTCAAAGGAAATAAATGCTTCAGCAATTTAAAGCATTTTTTTTTTCAGTTCTTTTAATCAAAATATTTCACCATTTTTTCAAAGTCCTACATCATTATAGAAAGAAATATTTTCGTGACCTTTAAATTAAGGGTAAGTTCGCTATCTCTTCCTTAGTATATTTTCCTTTCAAGCGATCAAGCTAATTGAAAACATTCGAGAAAGGATTGCTGATGATCAGTTTGTATCAGAGGTGCCCTTAAAGCCAAGGTGTGTCCTCGAAAAAGAAAGATCAAAATCCTCATTAAAGGACACCTCTTCTTACGAGGACACCCTAGTTTCCAATCTAAAGTTTTTCACTCCTTTACTTTCTTTCACAAATGATTCCTTCGTCTTCATTACGACGAACCTTGTTCTTGTAAACACAAAGTTTTTAATCCTTAACGACTTAGCTAAGGATTAAGGCAGAAAAGTCGATCTGTAGTTTAGCCATATCGATACTATCTGACTCGTGGTGATTCAGTTACAATCGCTTTAATTATAATCGTTTCTTTGAACTTGAACAACTAAAATTAAAGTCAGCTAAGTTGTAATCAGGTTTGTTCGCATGAAAGATGATTTCTTTAGTTCTTTCTTAATCCTGAGTGTTTTTTTGCAAACCTGTGACAAATAGTAGTTTAGAGGTAAACTATACAATAGAGTCCATTCTGTTAACATAATTATATTTTTAGGCTGGATGGAGAAGAAATTTCCGTCACAAAAAAATGACATGAAAAATGTGCCGCTCTTAAATATACACACTAGGAAGTTATAATACAACAGAAGGTATTATAACATCGCCGAAGGCATAGCAATCGCCTTCAGAGGGAGAGGTGCCATGTTGCCTACACTAGATTCAATGCCATGATTCACACACAGAACATATCCATGATTCAATGTTTTTCCATAAAGTGTATAATACAAGAATTGTAACACTGTCTTACCTCTGATTTGAGTTATTTGAAAGATTATATAAATGACAGGTTATTAACATTGTATATTTTATCATATCTCATTTTACTTGTATGCTATGAATAAAAGTAAAAATGATGCGATTTAATCATGTTCGTACTTCTATAACTCTATTGTCGGGCTCACAATAAAAGTTGTCAGAAACAGTTTTACTACTACATGCAGATGATTAATTTAATTATTTGAATTGTTTCAGAATTAAAATGCAATATGCATAGATTATTCTTGTGGACCAAGTTTTCTTTTAAGTTTCTCTTGAATTTTTCCTGTATTTTGCTCTTTGAATTTTCTTTTATCAGGACAAGTTTTCGCAAGTTCATCTCGGTAGAACAAGTAACTTAAAAACCTTCAAAAATCACTGTAGCCCCCTTACTAGAGAGGAGAGAGTTACAACTCTATCTAGAACATACGCCACATCACACTACTACAAACTTAAAATCATTAAGTATGAGTTTAATATACGTCAGTTTCTATTTTCAATTGATATCTCACTCAACAATACTATTTCAATAACAATAAAAATTTAATTAATGAACTGATGATTTAATTAATGAACAATAAAAATAGTGTCTCCAGCTGTAATAATTATTGTTACATTATCCTTTAACGGTAGACTCAACAGGTACAGAAAGTATAATAATTTGTTTAATCCTTTAATTTAAGCGAGCTTCTTACATTTAACAAACTATGTATCCTGTCCGTGTGTCAGGAACGTGAGACGATAACTTATTAAAAGTTGACCGATTTTGGTGAAATTTGGTACACATGTTCATTTTACCAATACCCAGGACGAATGTTAGACAATTTTATCACGATTTTTTCGCGCGCAGCGCTCGCGGAAACATTATAAATTGGAATTATAGTACGGGAAAAAATTCTAACTTAATCTATTCGATAAGACATTTTTTTTTTTATTTGTTTTTTAGTAAAACAAATAGTGACACCGTTATGAAGTGTAAAAGATCGCTAAACCTAATAAAGCGGACCTTAGCGTTTAAAATAAGAAAACAGCTTTTTCACCAATATCTTACGCTCTAACGTATCGATTTTGATAAATTTTCACTTAAATCATGTAAAGTACTATTAAAACATGCATGTAGAATTTCAACCTGATTCAAGCAAAAGAGTTTTGTGAAGTGGAGATACATTTATAATTGTTTCAATGGAGTAGGCCAGGGCATGAGAGTCCTGGGAATAGTCCTGTTCCCTCACTAACTGCTCTACTATCATCCTCTTTAACTATCAACTCATCATGATTAATTATTTTCTAAGTATTCAATATTTATTGTATTAAGCTCATAAGCTCACTTCAATGAAAGAGTCACGCGATGCCTAGTTATTATTGTTTTGATTCCGAGCTTAACGGAAGCCTAAGGTAACGGAAGCATTATGATCATTCTGAGTTTTGTATATGTCACCCGAATTCAAAAATTCATAGACAAAAATCTGTTTCAGACATCAGGGAACATTTTTTTGTTCTATGTGCGTCCGTCGGTCTGTCTGTCGCTCAATTTTTGCGAACCAACATATCTTACAAACTACTCGTCCGATTTTAATGAATTTGGATGGTAGGTCAAAATTAGCACGTTGGTGGTCGCATATAAGTTTACACCTTCTGCGCCCATTTGTTTCTCTTCCACATGCACACGCACACAAACATAGATATATTTACAAAGATGTCTCAAAGAGTACTCATATGAATTTCATGAAAATTGGATGGTTTGTCGAAAGTAGCCTACAGATAGTCCCAGATTAATTTCAACCCTCTACGCTCATTAAATTTCGCTAAATTGGTACTTTAATTTATGTAACAAATCAGAACAATTTTGATAGTTAAAAAAATGGGGGAAATTAAATAAATTTGACAATAATAGGTTTTAAAAACATAAAATCTTGTCACACTAATTGGCAGACTATTTTGATAAAGATCGTTATGATAAGATTTGATAAAGAAGACAAGCCAGAAGAAGTAACTAGAGGTGGATAGGACATACTCGGTGGAGTAGAGCTGAATAAATTCAACGACAACAAATGGAATGCGACCATCAGGAAGAGAAAAAAACCCAGTATGACCTACCGTAGAAATCTATATGAATTGTCCTCCATCAGGGAGTTCAGGACAAAAATACCTTTACCCCAAAATTGGGCTAAATTGATATTCCTAATCAAAATTACAGAAATATTTTAATCTCACTTACTTACTCCTTAGCCTGGCCTGGGTTTTCCTAAGCCTCTCGAGTTAACGCCTTCTATTTTTTCTCTGAATTGCGCCTTTTGCCTTCAACCCATGGCTGCTAGGATCCTCAGCTCCTTTTTATACCTACATGTATTTGCTATGTACTTTCCATCTACTCTCCTTAGTCAGTCAATCCTTCTTTTTCTGTATGCGACAGTTTTCCTTCCATCCTTTTCACTGATATTCCAGTCCATCTCATCCTTCTTGCCTTCACAAATCTCATTATATTTTGATGCTCCAAAACCTCTTCTATCTCCCTGCATCTTCTGATTCCCCAGGTGTTGTCCACAGATCAGAGCCATATACTCCATATTATTCCTCTCTCGAAGCCCCTAAGTTTGTAACAGTCTCTGGAAGACGGAGTCCAGCTCTCTGATCCATGCATTATACTAGCCTAACTAATTTAATCCGTGACGCGATAGACCGAGGAGGGCTAAAAGCTGCCATAGGGCTTTGACAACTATATATGCAATGAATAACACGGAGTTAATGTAACACTCTATCAGCTGCATAATTGCCAATTGTAAACCTTACAATTGGCATACGCAACCAGTCAGTCGGTATTTGACATAAGCAGCTAGCTACCCCTTAATGTGGCGATGCTTGGTGAACACCGAGCGGGGAGGCTTCGTCTGTGGTCACCCATCCAAGTTGTGACCAAGCCCGATACCTTTAACTTTATTAATAGGAGATTAAACTGCTTTCTTATCTGAGCTACTGAGGTCGAGGTCACCATACTACTGGCCTCTCAAGTGTTTTATATAGTCATAACTGAGTGACTCTTGACAATATTCTCAACTTATATAGTTATAAGTTGGCAAAGTATGCTCTATTCCTCATCATGATTCTACTGTTTATTTCATTAGTACTCTTATTTTCTATGTTTATTTCAGCACCAAGGTAAATATAGGATCCGACATTTTCAAAATTAAATTCTAATTACACTGGGTCAGCATTATTTTAATTTGTTTAACAGTAGAGTCAAAAAAAGAAACTTATAATACAAAACCACAGGCAAATAAAAAGTAAACAACACTTCCCCTCTTATATACTACGAATATGGGAAACTATTAAAAACTAATAGAGTAAATCATTTAAAAAAAAAAAAAAAAAAAAATGGTACAAATAAATTGTAGAGGTGGTTTAGGAAAGAGCTTTTTCTACTTTGTACTAAACTAGGTATAATAATAATAAAAACTTCACAACTATTCTACCTACTCGTAAATACAGCAACTTATGCGGAGTTGTGTAAGCAATAAACCGCTTCACTGGTTTCCTTAACAGCCTTGCTAGGGAGGCAATGCGGGGGAGACAAGTGCCATTTCTACACCAAGGGGTTTTCAAACTTTAATACCTTTTTCATCCTTTTCAATAGCTCAATAGGCTCAAATAGTCCAATAAAGGAGAAACGACATTAAATGGAAATAAATAATACAAACTATTCTACCCCTGTATTATTCTTAATTGGGAACTGAGATAATAATAAAATGAATGATAAAAGTAAAAAAAATGACAGATAGTAAAGTAGTATTCTATTGGTTTCAAATGTAGTTTTATAATAGATAATATACTTTCAATAAAGAGTCACTAAATGTAAAAATACCTTTTCTCTCGGTGCCTCCAATTGAAGCGGGGGAAATAGGACTGTATAAAAATATTATCAATTATGGTTCTGATAAAAACTGTTCTGACAAGACTTTAACTGATGTATTCATTTTATCTATAATCTATGTTGCTTTTGGTATTGATAGTGAACAAACAAAATTTCACGTAAATATAACGGAAAATTTAATATTTGAAAAATTACCAGAAAGAGATATAGAAATAGTCTGCCAATTTGTATAGTACATAGCTTGCTTGCGTCTTACTATTGGACAAATGGTCACATGACATTTGGATTTGTTTCGATTCACAGTGGGTAGACTTATTTCTTAGAAATATTAAATTTGCGCAGACTGTTAAAATTAATATAGGACCATCTGTCATCTGGGGAAAACTTTCGACAAACCATACACATTTCTTAAAAATAGGATGAGTAATTTTAAAGATGTAGGAGTTATTACAAAAAAAGGTTTACTTACACTTTTTATTTCTGTACTAAACAGTTTTGCACTTTGCGATTAACAGTATTTTACTTTTGTACTTGATTAATTAACGGAATCTTAATTAGTGTAGCACATAGCTTCCTCTCGTCCTATTAAGATAATAAAATAATGTGATCCTAGTGAGAAATGACAGTGTGGTTGTTGAAAAATAAAAATAAAATATCTTCAGAATGCTTTCGTCATTGAAAGATTTAAGGGAGTTAATTTATAAAAATATATGTAATAAAAAAGCAAAATGGCCGTCGAATATAAGAGTGAAAAATATCAGCTATTTCTACGACTATCACAAACCCAACAAATAGAAACTACTTACTTATTAATAGAAAATAATTAATGATATGATATTTAAATATTATTAGTTTAACTAATAAAAAATAGTTATTTATGCACCTAGGGAGTAAAGTAAGCCATTATTCCCTGAGTGGAAAAGTTGGTTCTTGAGGCGAAGCCGAAGGAACTATGGTCCCTAAATCCCAAGGCGTAGCCGAGGGAATCACTCTAATTAGCTCCCGAGGCGCAGCCCAGGGAGATAATTATCGCGAGGGGAATAATGGCACTTTACTCACGAGGTACATACAATATTTTATCTCCAGTAGGAAGAAAATACACATTTTCGTCCATTGCACAGTTTTTATTTATTATTTTAATAAATAACAATAATAATTGGCACTTTTAATAGCAGATATAAGAGATTCAATATTAAAAACAAATAAGAATTGGAATTAAACTCAAATGGAAGGTTATTTAGATGCTGGTTATAAACAATGAATCAATGATTTAACTTAATGATTACATTTGCCATTCATTTTCTACTATTTATAAAATAATTAAGTTGCAATCTTTACTTTTTTGCCCTACTTTACTTTTTCGCCCGGCTTTTACTTTTTCTCCCTACTTTTTGAGTTCAGGGATGAAAAGACCTGTTTTAGTCCCTCTAAACTATTTCAAAATCATAACTTTTTTTCCCTACTGGAGATAAAAACATTTTTCCGTGGTAGGCTGTGAAATAGTAACTTTAGAGCCTAAAAAACATAGGTAAAATTCATTTTTTCATTACGTGGACTTAAAAATCTTTTCATTACTCCAAAACTGTTTTGATTTTTTTTTTTTTTATATCCTAGTAGTAGTTATAAAAAGTGCCATTTTTAGCGCTGCAATCAAGTAGACATGCTTTTTAGTACGAGTACGAATTAGTATATACTTATATGAAAAATCCACCAGATTTCAATGCGTTTAATCTTTTTTTATGGTTTTAAGTTTTCTTTTTCTCAAAATCTTAAGTATGTACTAATATTTGTTATAATTCTATTTATTAATATTTAATGTTTTTTTCATTGTCTGCTACCTCGGAAAAAATAGTATATGCTACACGACTGTGAAGTGTTTTTTCTTTACCTTGGCAATATTTACCGTTTCGCTTCGCTCGACAGTAATTATATAATTGCGGCGGTAAAGAAAAAACTCACATCACAGCCTAGTAACATAATATAGGTATTATTGCTACAATTTCGCATTATTTATTTTTGTTTTTCTTTATGAAATTGGAATTTCCTCTTTATAGGCAGAAAAAGGCCGTTTTCGTTGAAATTTAGATACTTTTAAGATAAAAATTTAATAATTTGTTTACGTTTAATAAAAGTAAAATCAATTAAATTATTTAGTTTTAATCTGCTTAAATACCATCGTAATTGAATATGATCCACTTTTTTATAACATTATGTAAAACAAACTTAACTTTAACTTTCTTTCACGCATATTATATTAATCTAATACAGCCAAATTGTAACTTCTTAAGAGAGAACTAAATAATTACAATCTGTTCAAGTATATGCTTCACGCATGACTACGTTTTACCTCTACTTTCTCAATTTAGAAACCTACTCAAGTTAATATCAGCTAACATAATTGCATTAAAATATATTATAATATTTATTTATAATTCTTATACGATTGATGCGAAATAAAAACATAATATCCCAGTTTAGATGCATAGAATAGTATATTATGTTACAAGGCTGTGAAGTGAGTTTTTTCTTTACCGCGGCAATTACATTTACTGTCGAGCGAAGCGAGACAGTAAATATTGCCAAGGTAAAGAAAAAACACTTCAAAGTCGCGTAGCATATGCTATTTTTTCCGAGGTAGCAGACAATGAAAAAACATTAAATATTAATCACTAATCAATATATAATAATAACAAATAAACCTTAAAATGAGGTTACACTATAAGAAAAGATAAATAAAACGCATTGACACCTAGCGGATTTTTATCGTACTAGAAGCATTTCTACAAAGACTGCAGCACTACTAACGGAAGTTTTGACAACTACCCGCCGTAAAGAAAAAATCTTTTAGTGCCTAGGACGTAAAAGATTTTTTCTTTACAGCTAGGAGTAATGAATAGATTTTTTAAGTCCACGTAATGAAAAAATGGATTTTAGCTATGTTTTTTAGGCTCTAAAGTTACTATTTCACAGCCTACCACGGAAAAAATTATTTTTTCGTGGCTGTATTCATTGCGCATGCGCGTTCATTATTCTTCTTTTTTCCGCGCTAGGGCGGAAAAAAGAGAAATTCTTTACCTTAACTCACGATTAGTGAGTTAGTTTACATTTAACAAAACTAATTTGCTGTTTGTTTAATTAAAGTAACTGTTTATATCGAGTTTTTAGTGAAAAACAATGTTGAAAGGCATAGGCGGCCGAAGGTATGGGCTTGGGGGGGCTAAGCCCCCCCAAAAATATTGAGAAGATCAAAAAATTTTATCGGCTAAGAAAAATCACAAAAATTGTAAAAGGAAAGGCCACATGTACATAAACATAATATGAGCCATACCATTGTTGTATTACTGATCGGTAAACTTTTGCATTAGTTTAATAATAGCATTTTTCCTGATATCAGTATTTTTCCAGAAATCATATCCAGTGAAGATGATGTCAGAATATTTGCAATAAATCTAAGCAAACTGCATTTGGTTTAGATTTTTTTGTTAGTTCAAGCTATATTTTGTATAAGTAAAATTATAAATATATTATTAGTTTGCTCAAATTGTTATTGTACATTTCTTGCTCTCTAACACCTAATCAATAGAAATCAAAATCACTCTGATAAATTATTACTTTTTTTTTTTTATAACGTTTTTAAACATAGATATATTATAAGTATAAGATATATTATAAGATATATTATTCTCACGGAAACGATATTTTCGGTGCGTTGTCAGTAAACGCCGCAAGGGTTGAAAGAATTATTTTCATGGGTTTTCTTGGTTTCTTCGAGTTCGAGAGCTAGGTTGTTTTAAATAGGAAAGAAACAAATATTTAAAAAATCAACCCAAAATAATTGCAAACCCCACCAATTTTAAACAAATAAAAACCCAGAAAACTGCGTTCCCGAAAATAATCTATTCCTTAAAGTCGGTTGAAAACAGAATATAAATCAATGATAAATGCCTAAGATACTAAAGTAAATAATTGTTGTTTAATCTTGACAATGGTACAATTATTATTTGGTTAATAGCTTGGATGTGTTTGCAGGGCCGGCGCAAGAGGTTTTGGCGCCCTAAGCAAAACTATTAAATGCCCCCCCCCCCCCCCACTCATCATTCGATTAAGCCACTCACTTTGAGGAAATATAAGAACAAAACAATTATAACACAATTTATCCTATTCAGTTGAAATAGTTGCCAATTCTACTAATCTCTCTTCCGTCATACATGATATGACCCTAGCCCAAAGGGGGGTCGGGGGGCCTCCCCCGGAAAATTTTAGAAAATTAGGTTAAAAATGGTGAATTTTGGTTTTTTTTAGAGCTTTTTCAGCTAAAAAAAATTAATCACCTAAAAGTTTGTTTAGAATTTTTTCTGCAGAATTTTTGAAACATTTATTAACTAAATCGGGTTTTAGACTAAAAAAAAAGTTTTTACCTTTAACGCTATATACTATGTTACTAGGCATCGCGTGGCTCTATCATTGAAGCGAGCGTATAGTAATAAATATGTATTGAATATTGAAAAAATAGATAATCATGAATCATGATGAGTTGATAGATAATGGGTCTGGTAGTAGTACAGCGGCTAGTAGTAGGGGAACCACCCCGCATTCTTACTATTCCTCTAACCACACCATCTCCTTTTCAATTATTATAAAATGTATCTCTTTGCTACAACACAACTACTGCATGTATCAAATTGAAATTTTGCATGCCTGTTTTAACTGTGCATTAGATGGTGTATATGAAGTTTTATTAAAATCGTTACGTTAGAACGTAAGACATCGGTAAAAAGGTTGTTTTCTCTATTATAAACGTTTAGGTGCGCTTTAATAATTTTACCGATCTTTATTAATTCATAGCGGTGTCGCTGTTGGTTTTACTAAAAAATGTATTTTGAAAAAAATGTTCGTCTCACCGAATAGATGATGATAGAATCTTTTCCCGTCCTGAAATTCCAATTTTAAATTTGAAGCTCACGTTTACGCGAGCATTGCGCGCGAACTCTTGGACGGATCACGCTGTCCAACAAACTTAGCCTGAGTATTAGTAAAAGAAAGATGTATACCAAATTTCAACTAAATCGGTCAACTTTTACTCAAGTTATCGTCGGACACGTAAACGTTACACACAGACAGACAGACAGACAGACAAGATGCATATTTCGTTGAATGTAAGAAGCTCGCTTACGCTCGCTTCAATTATTAATTCTTCCTGATTCATTATGAAATATCTTCACAACGTCCTATACAGCAACTGAACTAGGGGATACACACTCAACTGAGTATATAAGCAAACAACCATTAAAGTATGCAAATAAACTAACACAAAATAAGTTCATGTTTGTATCCATGTATGTATTGTAAGTGGGAATCCCAGTTTTTAATGTTAATATCAACTTGACTATTGCTACATAAAAAATAATAATTAATTTGCAAAATAATTACAATATTATTAGTTTTAAATGGTTATGAAAAATAATAAAACATATGAAATGTTCAACCAAATTTTATAGATCCGCCCCTGAGATCTCTCCTAATGTAAATTTTTCATCTATCTTTCATTGTAAAAACATTGACCTCTTGGTGGGCAAGTATTTTGCGGCGCCCCTCAGGCCCTAGCACCCTAGGCGGTCGCCTAGTTCGCCTATACGGTCGCCCGTGAGTTTGTTGGCTTGAATAAATGCTCTGTGACAGTTAAAAACGTCTGCTGCTCAAAACTATTACATTTTTATTTCTTTTAACTTTTCAATGGTTTGACTTTAAATAAATCTGATTTCACCAAAGCCAATTGTGAAAGTTATAAAATACTGCTCGTTGTTTGTGTATGTAACCTACAGTTTTAATATGGTGGCTTTGGCTTACTAAAGATATTTCAAATGAAATTTTTGGAGAGGTTTTTAATTTGTCATTATGTAATAGACTTTGTTCTAATAAAACAAGTATGTATAATAAACTGTTATTTTTAGATACCAAAATTCCTTAAAAACGCAATTTTTTATGTGTTGGATTTTTAAAAAAAATCCGGGGGAGGACACCCGGACCCACCTCCATGGGAGAGGTATTCCACCCCCCCCCCCCCCCCCTCCCGGTGGTGTTAGCCCCCCCAAATATATTGCTCTAGAGCCGCCTATGGTGAAAGGGTTGTGAAAGGGTGATGTAAGTGATTATGACGAAAATGAGGAGAATAACACACCTCCCGAAATAATTAATTCGGCAATATAATAAATACAAACAGCTGCTTAAAAATGAGAAAAATAGCTATTTGGTCAATGAATTGATGTCATCTTGGCCAAAAGAGAAATACGACCTTACATACAGGAAGTTAATTATACATTTTTTCTGTATTTATTATTAAAATCCCCAATCGTAGATAAAGTATGGTACGCAACTCGAACGAAAACTGCATTTTGCTTTGCTGGTGTGGGTTTACTACCCTCGCTGTCGCTTGCGTGTAAACTCCACACTCGCATACAAAATGCTAATATCCGCACTAGACGCGTAATGTACTATTTACTAACTGGATTACATAAGTATTGTTTACCTTTTGCTAACAATTAAATTTACACTTAATTTACAATTTAACAATAATATTTTTAAATTAAAAAAAATAAGGAACTTAATTAAAATTAATATTATTGAGATTTTTCAATTAGGGTAAACAAATTGTTTTGTAAATTTTATAGTTATAGTAATTAAATCAATATACATCTGAAGATGGTTTTAGAAAAAGCCAAAACGAATCAAATATAAATTAATGTCCTACAGTTTTTAATTCTACACCTCATCCACCATTAATAAGAACATTTCTATACTAATAGAATAAAATTCTGTATCATATTAATTATTAATAATTAACCTCTTAATTATTAAATAAATAGGAAGAGCTGAGGCAGTTTCAATAAATATAAAAGAAAGAGGTTGTGGTTTTTCATAATATATTTCGCTTATCCCGGTGTAAAATAGGAAAGGAGCACAACATATTCTTTTGCTAACAAATAATTAAACAAAGAAAATTATTTATTCAGAGGTACTAACTATTACTTTAATAAATATAAAACATAATTATAATACTTTTTAAACAGTTTAAAATAAAAACCTAAAACAATGTTTGATTTTAATATATATATATATATATATATATATATATATATATATATATATATATATATATATATATATATATATATATATATATATATATATATGTTCTAACTCACCTCAAGATCTGATTTACGTCTTTTCCATTTTCGATGAAGTAGAAACATCATTTCACTCAAATTCACCCCGTTAAAGTACAAAATGACAAAAAAAAGTTATTTCGAGGTGATATTTACGAAAAAATAATAATTCCACTAAATATGTGCTTGTCTATTTAAATAATAAATTAACAACAAAAAGTTGTACAAAACTAGAAAACACACTATTGATTATATATTATTAATTTAAAAGTCAAGTCAGTTATTTGTAGTCGATTATTATGTTTTTAATTACATCCATAAGTAATCCTAAAATAAAAGTAAAGCTTCGATATAAAAAGTGACAGCAACGAGGCTTGAGATTATTTTACAAAAAATGTTCCCTGATATTTAAAAGGGATTTCCGTCTACGAATAGTTGAATTCGGTAACGTATAAAAAACTCGGTTTTCAGAATGATCAAAAGCTCGGAAAGCATTAGCTAATTTTCTTTTTTCAAAAGAAATATGAAATGAAATAAAATTTTAATGGTTTTGATAAAATATATAGTTTTGAACTAAAAGAAAATGAAGGAAACGGGTACAAAACTCAGATCGCCTTGTTAATTTAATGATAAATTTTATTATGAAAGTGGTAAATTTCGGTAAGTTTAATTTAGTTGGAAAGAAGGGGTCCATTACTTGGCTTCTCTAACCTATATATTTGCACCAAATTGTCTTGGATTTTAGCTGCCGAGTTGGAACTTTTTACCTTGCCCAACATTTCTTCTCTCTTAATTATAATTATAACTCTACTCCCCCAGTGAACCCAACTCGGAAAATAGCCCAACTTATAGAAAGAGGGTGGCGAAGTTTTAGCCCTAGTCCCTGTAGTCGTTGATAAACTGTTATTTCAGCTCACGTTTTTTCTCCCGTTCTTGTAAGGTAAAGTTTTTGCTGCGTTTTCATTATTTCCCGGAACCCTTCTTTCGAAACCTTAATATATATTTTATTATTATAATTATTATTATGCTCTCAACTTAACTGACTAAAATTGTAGGGTAGTTTTCTTAAAAAAGTTTTTAAAAAAACTCATTTTTATTAAAAATTGTTTTAAAAAGACTTGGAATATCTTTTACTAACCTAACTTCTAAAATGGAAACCAATTTAAATTCTGAAAAAAGTAAAAATAGACAAACTCTCTTTCTTTCTTTCTTTCTTTCTTTCTTTCTCTCTCTCTTTCTCTCTCTCTCTCTCTCTCTCTCTCTCTCTCTCTCTCTCTCTCTCGCTCTCTCCGGATTTGAAATTGGTATTATCTATAATTAATACATATATGCTTACATCCTCCCATTCCCAAGTATTAACTATTGACTTTAAAAGATCAATTAAACTCACTTTTCCATCTTTTTACATTACCCCTATTTACCCTTATAATCTCTTCTTGGTAGACAACAACATTGTCTTACCAAAAAAACAATATGTTATATAAAAAAAGCAATAAAACATTATGTTTACAAGAAATTGTCATACCACAAACAATAATATATTTTTATAAAGAATTAGTGATAGATATGAATTGTGTTTTATTTATGTGATGATTATGAATTGTGATGGAAATCTTGAATCTAAATGGCCGGTTGTTAAACCCCATTTAATATCTTAAAGATAAAAAAAAAAAAAAAGTTCAAGCAGAATATTGATTTCATATAACCTCAGATCTTTGTTAACAAATATAAACCTTTACTGAACCCACATTTAACCCACAAAATCAATTAAATTAAAAAATTGAACAAATTAAGTTCATTTTTAGTTCAAAGAATCGAACTGTTGGATCGTTGTCAAACACGTCTAATAACCAAATCGCACTTGTTCACAGTTCATGGTAGCTGAAAGCTAACTTCACACAGACGTTTACATTAGAAAAGTCTAAAACAAACTGAAAAAAAAAATCTAAAGAAGAGTAAAGCACTGTGTTCGTAGGTCTATGAGTAAAAAAGAAAGAAAAAATAATCCCTATTTACTTAATGTAATTAGATTTTTCTAAGAGATAATATAATGTTATATATTATGTACACTGTAGAGGGAAATTGAGAAGAGGTAAGCTCATTTAGTGGGGTTGTTTTGTGAGAGAGGGAAAGCTTTGCATGACGTACAACTACAGAGAAAAGCCCAGGTGAGATAAACAAGCAAGTTCTAATCCAGTAATCCCATATGTGATGGTCAGGCCGAGCTACGCTTTCCAAACTAATTATTTATAAGTGTTAATGAAATTTCTAGACTTAAAAAGTGACGTAAATAATTAATGCTTACTAAAGCCGTATTTTAGAGTAAAAAGTATCATACAATTATTAAAAATACTTTTAATTAAATCGAAATTTTATTTTGAAACTAAAATTAAATTTAAATTACTGTTTTAAAGAAGGAAGAAAAAAAGGGGGGGAGAAGTATTTGATAACACTAGCAGGCCGAGATTAAAATAAGTTCTGATTTTTAGCTTTTAAGTACTTTGAATGAAGGATAAGAACAAATTATAAATTACATTTAAACTTTAAACGGCTTAAATTTTATAATAAATTCTACAAATTCAAAAGTGAGGGAAAAATTAAATAAAGAGAGACTTAAGTATCAAAGTCTCGTTCCTTAAACTATCGATATTTGACTCTTTCAACTGCTCACAAATGAATAGGCAGAGCTTAATATAAGCTTGTTATAAATGAGAAACTGGCAAATAATTAAATGCATCATTGGTTTTAAATAAATTATTTATGGTACTTATTATATTTATGAAAATTATTAAACGCAATAAAAAAAAAATATATATATAAGGACAATTTCGTTTTAGTAAAGGCAACGAATAATTAAATTTTCACAATACAGACAATGGCATTTGTCACCTCTTAAACTCTTCCTTCTGTAATCCCCAGATGTCATATCAACGTGATTTTGGGAAAATTCAAATGAAAAACCAAGCCTTTCGCCGAGGGAAATGAACACACGACACACGTGCATCTCCCGCTTCTCCTTCGAGGAAACCTCCTTCCTCCTCACCTCTGAACAAATAGAAATCGGAGAGGAAAATGATAAGAGAATACTTGGAACTCGAAGAACAAAGATGATAAATAGAATGGGGGATCTAAAATGAATAAGGGACAATAATTAATAAAGAGCTAAGAGTTAGAAGCAAGACAGTTTTAGCATTTCATAGTTGTCAATTAACAAAGAAGGAATCTTTTGAAGGGAATGAAACTTTTTAGTGGTTTTCTTGAAGTAGATGATTTAAATTTACAAGAGTAAAGTTTCAATTTAAAGATCTCGAGTCTAAAAAGAAGAGTTTTCAATTTTAGGTAGGAACTCTTAAACAATTTTGAACAGTTAACCTCCCCCTTTCAAATAGGTCTCAAAATAAGAAAGAGTTGGAATTTAAAAAGTATATTGAAGTAAGCAACTCTACTCCGTTACATCTTCAATATAAGGATGAACTTAGAGGAGACAAGTCAAACAGCCTCTAAATAAAGAGACGGCTTCTAAAGAAAATCCTATCGAAACCCGCATGTCTCCCATAAGACTTTAAAGGGCGTAAAGTCAAGAAAAGTCTCTTTACCTTGGAGAGAATTTAGAGACAGGAACTGAGCAGGGAACAAGTTTCAATGAATAAGGAGGGACCGATGAATTCTCCCAATATAGAAGAAAACGGAATGGAAGTAAAGGAAAGGGTAGAAGGATCAACAGAATAAAGAGGTAAATTAGAGCGTACAATTACTCAAGACTATATTGTTGTTTTAAAAAGAGTTTGTCTTACAATCTTACGATCCCTGGCAATAACTTATTACTTCAATAATTAATTGATTTTGGAATTTCCGAAATTTGATACCAAATTCCAAAGATCGGATTAGTATTTTAGGTTCCACTCGTCTGCGGGGCTAAGGCTAGATGCATATTGAGAGGTGAACCAGCACGGCGCGTATAGAAAAGGCCGAATAGCACTACTCAAGTCTGTTTAAAGTTGCGCGGCGCTGAAGATGGGACAGTTCCTCGTGCCCCGCGAGTTAACAAGTTGTCTTGTTGCACAGTTATTTTATTTTCTATTGTCTAGTTCTTTGCTTTTGTACTATAGTTCTGGCAGAAGAAAAAATGACAGAGACTGCAAAGGAAGACGTAGTTATAGTATTAAAATTATTCTATAGTTTGTGACATCCTATTTAAATAAAAACCTTTACAGAGTGTTATGTTTTCGGTGGGAGAATATGATTTGAATCATATAGGTATATGCCACTATAAAATTTGTTAAGTGATCTTGAGTCCGTCTTAATATTCACTGATTTTTCCAATTTTATGGCTATATTAAGGGCTTCTACCATTTACCATAGGAACACGAATAGAAGGAAAATGGTAGAAGCCCTTAATATAGCCATAAAATTGGAAAAATCAGTGAATATTAAGATGGACTCAAGATCACTTAACAAATTTTATAGTGGCATATACCTATATGATTCAAATCATATTCTCCCGCCGAAAACATAACACTCTGTAAAGGTTTTTAATTAAATAGGATGTCACAAACTATAGAATAATTTTAATACTATAACTAATTTTTATTTAACATGCGCGATTAAACTAAAAACAATATTGAATATTACTTCGTTTTATAAAATAGTGATAACAAAGATAAGGGGATATGAATTGTTATCAAACTGGTAAGGTTACACAATGTAAACTTTTAATTTTAAAACTTATTCTAGTCTTTATTTTATTTTTCTTTCTATTTTTATTTAGAATATTTACCAAATACCTGTGATATTGTTAACTGGTTAATTAGTATTGTTTTGTGATTGTGATGTGAGGGTGCGATGTGTGTTTATACTGTTAATTTTATTTTTCTTCTACATGGCGAAGTTTTCACTTCCTTGAATTTTGAATAGAATGACAACAAAATCAATCAGATGGTATTTCATATCTAGTTATGTTCTCCCATACTTAAATAGAATATTAATATTTGTCTTTTTAAGTTTGTTTAATCAATTATCATTATTATAGATTGAAATGACGTGCATATTCACTGTTTGTGAAAGATGACAACCTATGTAATAAAAATTAAATTGATGAGTGAACACATAATAGTCAACCAGGTAAATTTAGATTTAAATTATGTTTTACTGATATTTAATTTTATTTTTAAAAAAATATATTGATACGAGATACTTTTATGTTAAATAGATACAAAGAATGAATATTATGATGTATGTAACCATGATGTTGGTGATTTTTTAAAAAAAATAAATGTTGTTTATAGGCTTGAGAATGACCGGCAAGGTCGAAACGTTGCCTAGAGCGAAACCAATGTAAAGTATTAATTTTTACCCGAACAAGGATCTACTTACAAGAAATATATACGTGATAATTATGATGCCTGTGAAAGAGGGTTATGTTTGTACGGTCTCCGTACAATAAGGTCGATGTGTCAGGATACCCAGGAGAGAAAAAGAAACTGCGCATGCCTTAATACGGATTCAATACAATAGGTAACTTCAATTCGATACAGTACAGACTTTTGGTATATCGACCTTGAGATGAACTGGATTAAATACGGTGCGTTTACATGGAAAGATACCGTATTCAGAACGTTTTCAAAACACCATGTAAAACGTAGCTATTGATTAATTATTCTTTGAGTTTTCATGTTTAGAAGAAGTTCATTCAAATATATTAGGTAGACCTCAACAGATTAAAACAAGCTCAAATAAATTTAAATAGCTTAATGCTGAATGAAATCCAGCTTTGACAAGATTAAAGTGAATAATGAATTCTGGTATGACGTTTCTACCCTTCTATTAACAAAAATGAACTACCGAATGAAGTCGACATGGAAAACAGAATAAATGAATGAACATTTATATCACGATGTAGGGAAAGGAATATGAATGAACACGAGAAAATTCATCAACCAGTCATTCAAAGTAAGAGAAGAAAATACCGAGATGAAATTATCATCAATCTTTTACGAAGATGAAACAAAGAGAAATAAAAAAAAAAAAAATGAAAAACAATGGAAATTGAAATAACTCGACAGTGAAACTCTGACTTCATTCACAAAGCTTCTCTCGCTGATTAATCAACAGCTCCGGAGAAAATATTCCAAGCTATGAATCTCAACAGCAAAGGAAAGAGTTTTCAAGAAAAATTAGCAGCGATTAACTCTAATGCAAGAGAGTGCTGCTTAAAATACAAAGGGAAAAAATTCAATAGTTTTATTGTTTTACGTATACTGTGAATACTGAATGTTAAAAGACATAGAATAGTAACTAGTTATATCAGGTCGTTATTATGGTAGTACAATTGTACAGAATTTAAATATTTATCCCTTTGCCGAGATAAGATGACGTAAAAACAGGATTCATGGAAAAGACAAAAACTTTTCAATATAATTGGATAGTAGAAACAATAAAATTTTTGCCAGATTTTAATTTAAAGGAGGGGGGAGGGAATTAGACAATAATAGGTCGTTAAAGCATAATAAAAGAAAAGTACGGGACAAGACGCGGGGAAGGTATCTCCAACACTACTTGGTAGACTATTTTGAATCGGTTAAAATCGTATTGATTTTATATACATGAATAGTAGACCCTATTGACGTGGTCTAATCCGAAAGATATAAGAAGCTGATACCGTATAGTCCTAGATAATTTTCCACGCCATACAACCTAAAAGGACAAGTTTAATAGATAAGTTAAATTAGAGACAAAAGTATCTGAAGCTTCGACCTAACTAACCAACTTTCTGTATCAGGATTTGGCTGGCAGTTAAGCTGCTGAAAATATAACATTTATATATCAGCTGGAATTAAAAAGGGTCCAAGTTGTTGCCAAATGAAACTCCCAGTCCAAATTGTTACACCATTAATTGAATGATGCCAGAGTGTTCAAAATAATGAAATCGAAGATTTATTTTCAATAATTTAACAAAGTTATTTTATAAAGTTACTGCTTCGAGGACCTAAAAAAAAAATTAAACTAAATACATTCTTATGTAATTGATTTTTATAATTATTCTTTCCAACTTTGAACAATAAAAGTGATAATACACAAATATTTATGGGGGTTACATCTATAAACAGAAATCAAAGATACTTGGATATTTGAGACGAAATAGGACTCGACACCAGACAATTTGTTAGTGGAAATCGCTTTAACATTTATAGTATTAAATATATAATTTGAATAAGTATTTATATGTACCTTAAAAATATTAATTTTGGTGGGTAAATTTCAACATACCTGTAACAGCCAAACATAATAAAAAACATTAGTTAATGAAAAGTTTTATAAACATTAATTATAACAAATAAATTTTCTTTTATGCCTGAAGATGCCTCAAAAGGAGGTGAAATATTGCAAAAAGTAGTAGTTGTGTTTATTAATACCCTGAAGACCTATTGACGATAATTGAAATATAAAATTGAGAAAATAAATATATATCCCAACAAAACAAACTTGTGTAAAAAAATAAGACAAGTTTAGAGACAAAGTAGACAAAAAAGAGTCCCCCCTGTCGGAAAGTTCAACTAGATATAATCCATCCAGTATCTACAAGCTAATTATGTTTGTATGTCCTCTTACTCTATTTTTTGTCCCTCACAAAAATCAAACATTTTCATTCCTAAATAACTCTACACGATTAAATTTAAAAGCATTATCTGACTTGGAAATTACGCAGCCTAAAGAGGTTTAAATAAGATGCAGTATTGTATACAAATTAGTATCCTCGTGAAGCGAAACTTAAAATGCAAAATTAAAATTTGCTGTGGTTTCAGTACGAGGATTCAAAGTTGTATACAACTAATTGGTTGTTTTAAATCAACAGTGCAGTGTTGTATACAACACTGCATTACATTTTACTTTAATTTAAATCAAGACAGAAAAAAATAGACTAGAAGTCAACATTAACGACAATAGAACTAGACCGAGAAGTATCGCTTATAATTATTAAGTACCCATTTAGTACCTGTACCTTGTACAATCAATTAGAAATTTCATTTTTAAGTTTTAGGTAGCATTCATACTACGGAAAGTTTATAGAGGCTATAAAGGGAAAGTTTAAAGAGGCTATAAAGAGAAAGTTTAAAGAGGCTATAAAAAGAGTTTATATAAAGTATACATAGGCCCGTGGTTCAAGTCCCGGCGCTGGAGTCTATTTTTCTCTGTCTGTCTCCCTTTGTTAATAATAATTATAATTTTATTTAAATTAAAATTCAAGCTTTCCGTAGTATGAATACTACCTAAAACTTAAAAATGAAATTACATTTTATTATAAAAAAAAAATCTTAATACAAACGCGGTTGGTGTTTTGGCATATATGTGTACTGTATAGTACCTACCCACACCCACACATTTTAAAAATATAGCGACTTAAAAAAATTAGGGTAAAAAAACTTGAGGGTTAAAAAATATTTTATTTTTGGAAACCGTGTGGGGGATCATAAATATGAAAGGGTACGAATCTTCATACATGAAGATTACAAAAATATATAATTTTTGGTTATATACTTTGAAAGTGCGAGCGTAGGCGAGTTTGAAGAGGGTTTGAAAAGTGCCCCCCCCCCCCCCTCTATCTCATTTATGTAAAGTGCAAAAAATTCCTGAGCATTCTTCTACCAAAAGTAAAGACACCACATTTGGAAAGTTCGAAAAAAAAGTTTTATTGACAAAATACGATTTTTTTATAATTATCTTTTCGATGTATTTATATGTTTATAGCCAGTTCAGCGGCAAAAAATACTTTATCTACTCACGGCAGCAAAATTAAACATTACTTTACTGTTTTTAGGCTGGAAAGTACTATTTCGTTTTGTCATAAAATATTAAAAACAGGCAGGAAAGTAGTTAAAACAGTCAGAAAAATACTTTCTCTGCATAGGCAGAGAAAGTAACAGTGTTTACCACTGCGTGTCATAACCTCTAATTTTGTTTGTGTTTAGTTTTATTTTAATTAGTGTTATTTTAATTTAGTTTCATACTTGCTTCATTACAAAGCAGTGTTATATTATTAATGTATTAATAATATAATTATTATTTAAAAGTATAAAAATGATAAGCTGAAAAAGTATTTTAATTGTAGGTCTTTGAATAATTAATCTTGAGTAAGAAGTGATAATACTGGAGCACGACTTGTTTTGGTAACTAACTCTTATCTAAGCTTCCATTTTTTATCTGCAAAGCGTGAGTAGATAAAATATTGTATGAAACATGACAGCAAAGGAAGCATTTTTGCCTCGTATATTTATTGTATTTATTTATAAGTCGCATATTATGTATGAAATAGTTATTTACGCACCAAGGGAGGAAACAGTCTTTACTCCCTGAGCATTTTTGCTGTCGGGATTTTGACAGTATGGTTCCCTCGGCTACGCCTCAGGAACCATACTGTCAAAATCCTGAGGCATAGCCGAGGGAGTTAATTATAGCGAGGGTACTATGACTTTTTGCTCCCATGGCAAGTACAAGATTTTTCCTCTAGAAGGGAGAAAAACAACACAAATAAAACCTGAGATTTCGATTTATTTACTGATTTAGATATTAATAACTAAATTTACAAATATTTATACCTTTAATTTTAACAAAAACATTTTCAAACAAAAAAAAAAGGTTTTATAACATCTTATACTTAGTAAAAAAAAATTAATAATGAAAATTAAATATACAATTTATCAATTCCAACTGTTTTCTTTGATTTCCATAACTTTCTATAACTATGTAACTATAATAATAATTCAAATTTTTATTAATACTACAAAATTACTAACTGAATAATACTTTATGTAATTTATTTGTATTTATTTCTAAAATTCGAGAAATCAAAAACATAAGTATAACCTGATTAGACATAGTTTACCTCTTTTCTGTAAGTCTTGTTTAAACTCAGTTATGAAGTCATACGACATTTTAAAATTATATTATAATTAAAGTATCACGGCAATCAGAAGTACGTCTAATTTAAACTCTCTAATATTTAAAAAAAAACAAAAAACTGTTAACCTATCGAGTCATTCAGTTAAACAAAACTGCTACTCGCTAAAAACAAGCAAAACTGATTTCTTTAAAGAATAATAGGTTGGCTCTACTGTTACTTTCCACCACGATTTTTGCTTTCCGCCACGATTTTCACAACTAGGCTGTAATGGGATCCTTTCCTCCCTATAAACTAGGGTGGAAAGTTAATGTTTTCTCCCTTCTATAGGAAAAATAATGTTTTCCACCTAAAATCTTAAAAATGTATTATCTTAGGAACGGATTGGGCTGAACACTGCGGAGTAGTTTCATTGTGTTTGGACAGTAACAAAGCATATATATAAAGGCGTTTGTTCGACTCCATTATAATAAATAGTTCAAAATTTATAGCTGAAACAAACTTTTAAATTCCTCCTCTTTGATACGGCTGGGCCGATTATAATTGCCTAAGGACACTTTGTGTTTGCTGAAAGCACATACTTTGTCAATTTACTAGTCTTTGTTTTTTTTATATAAAATTAAAAAATTATAATAATAATAATAAAAATTAGCGAGGGCAGTTAAGTTTCTTATATCCGCACACAGGAATTCCCTATGACAGTGATTGAGAAAGCCGCATAAAAAAAGTAGTAAGTAAGCAGGGTAGGTTAGCGAATGTTAAAATCAAGTCACAAATAAATTCTTGAGAGAAGTTGAGTAACTTTTTTTGGGCCTTGTGCTATACATATAGTACACATTTTCTTTTTTATCTAGTACTTATGTAACTTTATTTATACTGTATACTGCATTAAAGACACAGAATAGATGATGGCCGAGATGCCGAAAGCTGGCTTTGGAAATAAAAATGTATTAAGTGGATAGGCTTCTGCTTGTATTTTTAAAACCCGAAACATGCCTAATGTCAGTAGTGAACTGGCCTATGTAATCTAGTTGACGCAGCTGCCTAGGAGAACACTTGTCGGATTTCTTCTGCAAAGCATACACGAGTGGTTTGTGGTCTGTATATAGAGTAAAATTTTGCCCTTCGAGCAAATGTTTGAAATGGCGGATTGTTTCATAAGCTGCCAATAACTCGCGGTCGTAGGCGCTGTAATTCTGCTGGCTGTTGTTTAACTTTGCTGAGAAAAACCCTAGGGGCTTCCATGTATCCATTATGTACTGCTGAACAACACCTCCAATTGCTTTGTCCGAAGCATCTACAAGAACGGCAATTCGATTAGTTGTTGAGGGGTGCACAAGCAAGGTTCTTTCTGCAAGCTTGTTTTTTAACTTTTTAAACGCTTCTCTCGCTTCAGTGGTCAGTACAATTGACTGGTTGCTTTTCTTGCCTTTAAGGTACTCTAAAAGTGGGGTTTGAATTTCTGCGGCTGATCGAAGAAACCTCCTATAAAAATTAATCAGTCCCAGGAAACGGCGTAATTGTTTCGTGTTTTTAGGTTCTGGAAATTCTAAAATAGCACTTACTCCACTGGCTGGCGCTTTTATACCTTCTTTTGATACTATGTGACCTAGAAACTGAACTTCTTGTTGGCCAAACACACTCTTTGCAACATTTATAACAACACCGTGCTCCTCAAAGCGTTTAAATAACTTTCTCAAATGCTCTTCGTGCTCTTTGACTGAGTGTGAGGCTACTAGAATGTCGTCCAAATAGGCAAAGACAAAATCTAGACCTTGCGTTACACGGTGTATGAATCTTTGAAAGGTCTGAGCCGCGTTACGGAGACCGAATGCCATACGTGGGAATTCATACAATCCAAAGGGTGTTATAACCGCGGTTTTCATAATGTCGTTAGCTTCCATTGGGATCTTATAATAAGCTTTTACTAGATCAATAGTACTGAAAATTGTTTTACCCTCCAGATGTTGGGTAAAGTCCTGGATATGTGGGACAGGATAGCGGTCAGGGACTGTGACGGAATTTAGCCTCCTGTAGTCCCCACATGGCCTCCATTCTCCGTTTTTCTTTGGGACCATATGAAGCGGGCTGGCCCAGGGACTGTTTGAGGGACGGCAAATTCCCTGCTGCACCATGTACTGGAATTCCTCTTTGGCGATCTTGAGTTTTTCGGGAGTTAACCGACGAGCCTTCGCGAAAATCGGTGGTCCTTTAGTTAATATATGATGCGTTACATCGTGTTTGATTTCCGCCGAGACCGAAAGTGGTTGAGTAATATTATTAAAATCTTTCAAAATGTGTGCGTATAGATTATTGTTTGACAGCACTGTTATTATTGGGTCCTCGGTGTAAGCTAGTGAACCTATAGAGGTTTTAAGGCTTCTGCTGTCAATTAGACGGTTTCCTTTAATATCTACCAGTAAGTTGTAATGGTTTAATAAGTCTGCGCCTACGATTGGTTTGGAAACGTCTGCTATAATAAACTTCCATCTGAGGCTGCGTTGTAGCCCGAGGTCTAATATAATTGTTTTTGAGCCATAGGTTGGTATAACTGACCCATTTGCGGCATATAGAGAGAGCGAACAATCGTTTGTTTTTTGTGAACGTTCCTTCCTACTGGGCGGTATTACGGAGACATCTGCCCCTGTATCTATTAGGAAACGACAACCTGACTTCCGGTCTTCTAAAAAAAGACGGCATGAAGTTGATGAGCCCACGCTGTGTGCCGACTTAGAGCGCAGGCATCCTAGTTTAAAGAATTAAATTTGCATGGTTGGTTACAGTTACGCGATAAGCGTCCGTATTTGCGGTGAAACCAACATATACCGTGTTGTGGAACGTCGTCTTTCTTATAAAATTTATTATAGTTCCGCTTTGGTTTGTGCTCGGACGATTTATTAGAGAGTCATGTTTCTACTGCATGTGTTAATTTTTCTACCTGAATCTGAAGTGTCTCTATACGATCTATAGAGGAACTCGCTCTGGGGAGTGCTTTAGTACTGGATAATTCGCTGACCTCCGGTTCTAGCGTGGTGTTAATTGTATCAGCTAGTGTGGCTAGATTATCTAGGGGTTCCTTGCTTACTGCCAAGATGATCCGAATTCGCCGTGGTAGGGCTTCTAACCATAGTGCTTGCAATGTATCGGTATGCATATTTGTGCCACTAGATAAACTCTTCATTTCAGCTAACAATTCGGAGGGTTTTTTATCTCCTAATTCCGGGCCTTTTAGCAATTTCTTAAGCCGTTCGGAGGAAGGTACTTCAAAACGTTTAATTAGCGCAGTTTTGATTGCGTTATATTTATCGCCGCTGGGTGGGGAATGAATTACATCTCTGATCTTCGTAAGGGTCGAGCAATCGATGGAACTTATGATGTAATTATACCTGGTTTCTTCTGATGTCACTCCCGCATTAACAAATTGTGCTTCGACTGTAGCAAACCACATTTCTGGATCTGTGAACCAGAATGGTGGTAGTTTGAGTGCAACTCTGTGTACTTGAGGATGTTCTTTTGAATCCATTCTTGATCGGGGTCACCACTAAAGATACGTAAACTATCGATATAATTGAGAACAACTATCTTTATATTTGTGAACGAAAACTCCTTTAATTCCAATCGAAAAAAACTAAACTCAATACCAAAACAACAACTGACTGACATAAATAAAAATAAATCAAAACATGGCAACGAGCTGTCACTACAGACTGTACACAATTACAAATTTTGTTGAAAATAAACATAGACCCAGCAAATACACTAGAATATTAGTGTTTTTTTAATAAAAAAAGTATATTTTCTAAAATTTATTTTAAACATTTTTTTTTTTGCAATGGTTATTTATCGTTTCTATTATTATTTTTTTGACATTTTAATTTTTTTAATATACGCTGCAATATATTTTTTATCGGAGAACTAGGTTGAACTTAGCTGCGCTATATTTCATAATATATTAGGAGATGGTGGAAGGGAATGTTTTTGAAACGGAGCGAGTTTAATAGACTGAAGAAGGTGGAGGTAGGGTAGGACCAGGTCAGAAGGTTTGGTACTACGTCAGAGTTTAGTGGACCGAGAGAGGAGTGGAGAAGGAAGCAACAGAGTGTAACAACCCGGTCACAACCAGGTTATATCGACCAACTACCAACTACTCATCAACTACTACAACCATTCAAACATGGAACTCCATTTTAATTGACAAAAAAGACCATCTTCTTAAACCTCTTCTTCTAAAATTGATAATAAACACAAAAACGCGATAAGTTAATTCGAAATAATAATCCCTTAGCCTAATTAATGTCGGGAGCATAATTTGAATGCACAACAAAATGCAATGGGTAAATGTACATAAGAGATTCTCAAAAGTCGGGTGTACACGAAGCTGTTAATAACTATGTATAACCAAATAAAACTAAAAAATATAAGCTCAGAGAAGACCTAATAATAAGGTAAGTTTGATTCAATTCCAAACATTAGTCTGATGACCATGGCATAAGGCTATAACTAAATACAGTTAATAGAAATAATATGGTAAAACTCGTAAGGCGGGTCCGAGAAGATGTAGGTAAAACTACAACACCCGAAGATGGAAATGCCGCTTAAAGCTAAGTTCTGTCGACGAACTAAAAGTATGTAAGTCGACTTCGGGTATTAAGTGACCAGAAAGATTCCCTCTAAACTATGCTGGTGTAATTTGACTTGTAATGATACCCAATCAACCTGAAAAGTCACTCATGGAGTAGTATCTATCTTAAAGATATAAACATCACTCGCACTCGGAACTATGTTAACAATGATATGAGTTAGGTTATTATTTTACTGCTCCTCAGCATCATTAACAAATATAGGTCACTAAAATCATCAGCGCCAAAGGAGTGTCTAACAAGATTCGTGTTATTGAATCCATTTGAATGAAAATATTGATTTTTTTATACCGCTTCGACTGCACATTAGCGGTGTAAAAATTTGTAAAATGTTTTTCTTTCATTTCTCTTCGACAATAGTTGAAACCTGTTTTTATTCTTTTATATATATATATATATATATATATATATATATATATATATATATATATATATATATATATATATATATATATATATATATATATATATATATATATATGTATGTATATATATGTGTGTGTGTGTGTGTATATAAAAAAATGTTTTTCTGTAAAACATTATTCTAATATAATATAGTGTATAGATGTTTATATACATGAGTGTGTCTGTAAACTTGATACTTTGGAATAGAAGACAGGATTTCGATGTAGTGAAGTTCTATCTACCTAAGATGCTTATCCCTCTGATAGGACTCGGGGCTGTGCCCCTTGTCGGCGGGGAAAATGTTATTAAAGGGTTGGCCCAGAGAAGGCTAAAGGACTAAGTCGATTGGATAGGTTTGCAGAGGTATAGGTTGCTCATGCAAAGTCCCCGTGATATTTTGTACTTGATCTGGCTTAGCTTCTCTTATTATCTAGTTCTATACATGGTAACAGCTATCGTTCATCTTATCCCTTCAATTTAAACAGATTACCTTCACTCCATCCTTACCCCAAACCATATCAAAAATCGTTTTCAATTCCGAACAATGATACTAAATTTAGATGTGAATTATGAACTTACTATCATCATGCAATATTGTTCAGTTAAGTTGGATTGGATTTTATAAATTACTAACCAGCTTTAAAATAAGTACCTTAAAATAAATTTTAATTTATAAGATATTTCAATACACCTATCAAGTAACTTGATAGGTTACCTAAAAGGTAACTTGATAACTTACCTAAAAGTATAATTATCGCAAAAGTAACAATTGCTATAATTTAGTGTTGGAAAAACTTAAATGGATAATGAACGGAGTTCATATCTATCCATACATATATAATTGTATTGCATAACTTGTATTTAAAAACGGAATCCAGATTAGGGGGAGGGGGGGGGGGGGGGGTCATGTACAAACATAATAATTTTCAACATCATGACCAATATAGAGTCCAGATTGTCAACTTCACTAAACTATCCAGAAGGACTACTCATCCTTCGAGAGCCTTCGGTCTTCTCCTATGAGTTCTAGATTTTAGGTGTGATGAGTCCGTACACAGAAGTCAACGCAACAAAACAAAAAGAAAAAATTTAATTAATATCTTTTAAATAGGAGCAACTCAAGAACTATTAAACCTTTTAAAGCTGTTCAACGAACTTAGGCTGAGTATTGGTAAAAGGGACATGTCAACCAAATTTAAACTTTAACTCAAGTTATTATTGGACACGTAAACGTTACCGACGGAGAATTAGACAGACAGACAAGGAGCATATTTTGTTGATTGAAAGAAGCTCGCTACGCTAGTTTCAATAATACGAACTGTGGCAAGAGGTAGACAATAATAGACAACAAGGACCCGTTATTTCCTTGGTACCTTTGGTTCAAATTTAATTTATCCTAAGCTTGCCAATGGTTTATACCTATTCTACAAAATACCGATGAATTATTTACTTACATTAAATTAGAAATGTTGATACATACCTAAAGATAGTAGGTATGTATTTATGCTTTCGCTGGTTGAATCGTCCCTAAACAAAGATATTACAGAAGGACAGTAAAGGAAACTATCAAAGCCGAAAAACTTCAAACGAGATAATGAAATCACGTTCCCTTACATCAAAACCTGTAATTCACAAAGCAGAAAGCAAGAGGAATACCCAGACCGAAGTAACCTTAGTGAAACCCAACCATTTCCGTTCCTTGAGGAAGGCTATATGTACTATCCTCTTCCCTAAGTCCTCAGATAATTTTGTTGTTGTTTCGAGTTAACATGATGCTTAACGTAGCTAAAGATACTTTTAAATTCTCCGCCTTTAAAGTCGCCCATTTCATCAGAAAACCAAAATCTTTATGACGCTTCAAAACGTAAGGTAAAATTTAAGTTTATTTTATAATTTATATACATGACTATATAATTAAAAGCGGCATGATTATAAATAAAAACTAAATAATATATGCCAAAGAATAAAAAATAATAAGTCCAAAAATCAAACAGAGGAAACGAAAGAAAGATTGGAACTAAAGCTTTTTTGACGGTTTTACATAGGTAAACCAAAAATCGGTCCGAGACAACTCAAATAAGATCACTCATATTAGTCTATAATCAATTACTTAGCTCGTTTAGCTGTTTTTCATTATTAGTTTTCGATTTTTTTAAACGTACATTTAATTATTATTGAAAATTTGTATCATAAATACAACTTCTCCTCGGCGGGAAATCGAACTATATTTATACCTAAAAAACGGTTGATATCGTTAGATTAGTGTTTAAATGGACTACATTTTAATTTTTTTTAATCAAAATCGTCGGAACCGTTTTCAAGAAATATTTTTAATCAAAGTTTTGTGGGGTATCGCCTCCATATTCAGAGCTAAAATTCTTGCTCGATTTAGCATCGGGGTATGATTTTTCTAAACATGTATGCAAAATTTAGTCAAAATGGCCCATAGTTTACGCTAAAAAAGAATGAATAAAGTAAAAAAAAAAGAATGAATAAGAGAAAGTAAAAAAAAAATTAAAACGATGCTAACTTAGCATATTCTTCTTTTTACTCTATTATACAAAGAGAAAGTTTGGTTGCATAAATTCTGAAGTTAATATTACAAACATTTTTTCCAAATCGTGCAAAACGATTTGGATGGATTTACACGTTTTGAGGTCCCCGAGTAAAAAAAAAGTCTGTCAAAATGTCGGTTGGAGCCTAATCTACCCCCCCAAAAACTTAGAAATAACGTGAAAATTATTATTTTCTAAAACAGTTCCGACGATTATGATAAATAGTACATTACCCGTCTAGTGCGGAAAGTAGCATTTTGCATGCGAGTGTGGAGTTTGCACACGAGCAAAACCTAATTCTTCTTTCTTTCTACCCTAGTGCGGAAGAAAAGGAATAATTATTCACCTTATCGCACGATTATGAAACGCGAATGCGCAATGAATTCAACTACCTAAAGAATCACTTTCTCTACGCATCTAAACAGATAAAATGTTTATATTTCGTATCAATCGTAGATAATTTTTTTTTTAAATGTAGTGCATTTAAATACTAATCTAACTATATAAGCCGTTTTCCCGGGGAAAAAACAAGTTCCTGAGGAAATAGCAGACAGAGAAAGGCCGGGTTCGATTCCCGCCGAGGAGAAGTTATTTTCATGATAAATTTTGATAAAATGTTTAATAATAATTAAATGTACCTACGAAAACTAATAAATGGTAAACACTGGGCTTTGTAATTATGAACTCGTATATGAGAATGTTTGTTTGAGTTGCCTCGGACCGATTTTTTTATAATATGTAACTATAACAAGAACAAAAAAAGAATACAAAACCCAAAGGAGAAGATGAAAGCAAAAAAGATTTATAACTTGAAAAAAAGTTTTGCTTAAGCCTTTTCATAAATAAAAAAAATATAAATAAATAAAAAGTTATTCTGTAAAAAAAGAAAAATCGCAAAACGCGTAAAACATTAATCAAGGAAAAGCAAAGGAATTTCTTCAAACCTTTTACTGAAAACGATTTAGTCACGCAATAAATCTGTCTAGACTTTAACAAGTAGAAACTAAAGTACAAAGCTGCGATACAACAAGGAAATAGAGCATTGCGTGTCTCGGAGAGGAAGGGAAGAGGTATAGCGGGTGTGCGAACGCTTTACTAAAACCACAATGGAACCATGATGGAGTTTTGAGGTTGGAAAACAACACGAGATAACGTCACGTATATCGTCACGACAAGTAAAGGAGCAAACAAAACAAGTACAACAGGTTACCTTTTAGATTTTAACTCTGGGTAATCAAGTTAATTCAACCAATACTTCCTAACCTTAACAAGCTTCAGGTATAAAAATAACAACGAAACCAACCAGTCACGCTACGGTACTTAACTATCAACAGATGTCAAGCTCTAACCATAAACTTTAATCCAAGCGAGTTTCTTACATTCAACAAAATATGCATTCTGTTTGTCTGTCTGTCAGTAACGTTTAAGTGTCCGACGATAACTTAAATAAAAGGTGACAGATGTAGTAGAATTTGGCATACAAGTTGCTTTTACTAATGCTCAGGCCAAGTTCGTTAGACAGTGTTTATCCGTCGAAGAGGTCATGCGCAACTCTCGCGTAAAGATGAGCTTCAAATGTAAAATTGGAATTTCAGGAAGGAAAAATATTTTATCATTACCTATTCAATGAGACGAACATTTTTTTTCAAATAAATTGTTTTAGTAAAACCAATAGCGACACCGCAGTGAAGTGATAAAGGTCGTTAGAACTATTAAAGCGGACCTAAACGTTTGAAATAGAGAAAACAATTTTTTTCTCAATTTGATGTAACGATTTTAATAAAACTTCATATACATCGTCAAAAGAAAAATTGAAAAAAAGGCATGTAAACTTTCAACTTGATACACGCAGAAATGTTGTGTAGTGAAATACATTTTATAATAGTTGAGATGGAGGTGGCCGGTGGGTGTATGTTAAGAAATAGTAGAAAGACACCCTGCTCCCCCACTTCACGGCTCTCTCAAACAATCATCCTCTTTACCCATCAACTCATCATGATTAACTATTTTCATAATGATCGAGCCACGCGTTGTCTAGTTTATTTATATAGTTCTTCCTTGAGGAACAAGAACATTTCTTCAAAATTAAACGTTTTATGTTGATAACTAGAGATATATGAAGCTTTAGTATATAAATTATCTGAGATATTCATGTGGCATACTTATATAGTATATAAGGTATACTTATAGTATATATTGTATACTTATAGTATATATTGTATACTTATCTCATACTTAATATAGTATATTAAGTATCTGAGATTATATGAGTTAGGTGTATTTGTAGATAAGCTATGAGATATATGAAAATGCACTTTCAAAATTACATATTTAGAGCCACACCGCAGTTGATATGAGTGTTGTTCTTTTTGGTGTTACAGTTTTGTCAAGGTTGATTGTCAGGTGTTTTATGTATTCTCTCGGTAGTTTCTAGTTTCCTTTCTTTTCGTAATCCAAGTTGATCCCGTCATGTTTACTCAGAGTCTTGTGATATTTCCTTCCTGTAAAGCTTTGTACAGAACATGTCCTTAATTCTTATCACCTAGGAAGGATGCTTCCTAGGAAGCTCTTGCATCCTGAATAGCTTTTCTTTTCCATCCTTCGTCCTTTTCTATTTGTTGATTTATTTTGGTTTTTACTTGGACTGGAGGAAAATGCTTTTCCTTCCTCATTCTATTTCCTCTTCCAAAGTGAAAACGTCCTGCCATCCGAAAACCTGTGATATTTCTTCATCTTTTTATTTTCCTTTGTCCTTAACAAAGGATAACTCAAACAATTTTAGTTGTTTTAAGAATAAACGAGATTCTCGTTTTAATTTCCGCACAGTATTATATTTATTCTTTATTTTCTCTCTTTCTTCTTTTTACACCCTCATTATTTCACTTCCTTTATTTTGAAGAAATTTTACACTCTGTTAATAATAGAATATTAAAATGAATATAGTAATAATAAATCCCAACAATAACACAAGTGTAAAACAATAAGCCAAGTCTCGCGTAAAAAGTTGTGAGATCATAGGTTTAGCCAAGTCTCCCACTGTCCGAGTAAGTTCTACTAGGTCTAATTTATCAAGTGCAACTACATGATGTTTGTCCCTCTCTGTATTCTCTTTCCCAGATCACTCTACACGTTTAAATTTAAAAACATTTTCTGACTAGGCAAATACACACCACAAACTTAAATCAAATAATAAATATGATGTTTTTCATTTGAGCGTCGCAGCACAAGGATACAAATTTGTATACGACACTGCATTTAATTTCAGCCTCTTTGTCAAGTCAGAAAATGTTTTAAAATGTAAACGTGTAGAGTGATTTGGGAAAGAGAATGGAGAGAGGGACAGACAAACACCAGATAGACTTGGCGGGGGGAATAGATCTTGGCGGGGGCCCCAAGATGAAATATTAAGTAATAAAAACTAGCCGTATACAGAAGTAGTAAGTATATAGTGTAAAGAGTAAAATAAACCTAAGAAATATTAAAATAGACTGCCAATTAGTGTGGCACATAGCTTCCTCGCATCCTATTCACGTACTTTATTGATTTTATGCTTTTACAAACCATTATTGTCTAAAAAAAAAAAAAAAAAAAATTTAAAAAATTGATACATTTTTTTTAAATTTTACCCTCTAAAAACTAGAAATTACACAAAATAGAACGTAACAAAATTTAATCTACTATTCAAGAGCTTTTCAACGATATACATCATATTATAAAAGATTAACTTTAACATTTGTACCCCTGTACTTTGAGGTACCAAAATAATATGTTTAAAAAACAAACAATACAAAAGGGCATTAATTAAACTAATAAATAAATATAAATAAGAAACCTTATAATAAATACTCTGCCAATTAGTGTGGCACATAGCTTCCTCGCGCTCTAGTACACAAAGAAAAGATCAGTTTAAGAAATAAAAATACCTCGATAAAAATAATCAAAAAGTTGGAACGGCACGGCACTGTTCCAGTAAATATTTAATAACGTTGGTTCTAACCAACATTTTATGGAGAAACAAAGCCCCCAACATGCGCCAAAAATTAGCGCACATATAATAAATTTAATAAACAAATGACACATCAAACAAATCGTATAGAAACCGCTACATATGCAGTTTTTTTTTTTAATTTTACCCACCTCAAAAATAAAAATAACACAAAATAGAACATAACAAAAATTAATCTACCATTCAAGAGCTTTTAAACGATATACATCATATTATAAAAGATTAACTTTGACATTTGTACCCCTGTACTTTGAGGTACCAAAATTAAATTTTTAAATAACTAACAAGACAAAAGGGCATTCATTTAATTAATAAATAAATATAAATAAAAAACCTTATAAAAAATTATTTAAACCCTTTAACCTACAACAAAATTATAAATCGGTACAAAAGTGCGTGTACATAATTTTTAAAAAATAAACAAATAAAATAGCTTAAATGAACATATCAAGGCCTTTAAAATTATATACGACACAATATTAAAAACCAAAGAAAGTGGTCACGTGACACAGTACACTGGAAAAAGTTTACTCTCATGCTCTCAGCAAATAGGATAAACTAATGAAATAAAATATACTCAATTTAAAGAGAATTAGTGTGAGATTCAAGCGCCAAGAGATTCAAAGAGATATAGCTGTAAATAAATGTATGTTTGTGAGCATGTGGAAGATAAACAAATAAGCGCAGAAGGTTGAAATTTATATGGGACCAACAATGGGCTAAGTATTACCTACTAACTAAATTTCATTAAAATCGGACAAGTAGTTTTTAAGATATGGGGTTCGCAAAAATTGAGCGACAGACCGACAGACAGACACGGGACCAAAAATGTTCCCTGATGTCTGAGACGGATTTCTGTCTTGGAATTTTTGAAATCGGAGATATAAAATATTTTCGTCCTTCAGAACGATCACATAGCTTCCGTTACCTTCGGTAAGCTCGGAAGCAAAATTAAAATAAATAATTAAACCAAGTTTAAAAAGAATTTATTTTTTATAATATTATTTGTATCCAATGCAAAAAGCCGAAATTGTTTCCAAGATAACTTTCAGGAACCACAGCCATCAGGCTGATTTGCAGGAAAAATAACTTAATAGAAATCTAACCATATTAATGTAAGTAAATTTCAAGCAATAAATGGTAATAAAATTAAAATAAACAAAATAAACCTACAGAAAGTCTTTTCTCCTACTATACGATAATAATGATCATCTTTTTAACAGCCAATATAAATATAATATATATTTAATATATATTAAATATATTAAATAATTTAAAATAATTGAATAGCTTAAACAAATCCAGTAACTGATAAATCAATTTTAACCTAAAAACACTGCAAAACTGCAGTTCTTATTTTATATTTTTACTGTATTTTATGAGAAATACTAAACCCGCATTGTATTGCAACGCAGTTAAAGTATGTATACGGACCACGGGTCTACACCGCCGAGGATCCGTTAATCCGACTTATCATCGTATAATAACGAAGTGCATTATACCATAAAGTGCTTGCCTTACATTTCTGAATTTTATAATCTACCAACTAATTCCAATAAAAAAAAAATAATAATATTAATACTTATACACAAGCAAATGATTCCACTTTATATATATATATATATATATATATATATATATATATATATATATATATATATATATATATATATATATATATATATATATATATATATATATATATATATATATATAATATATATAAACACACACACACACATATACTACGTATAAAAGTAAATTATTGAGCAATGAGCAATCAAAAACTATTGAGCATAAAGTCGATGCAAAAATTAGCTTTGTATACGTACTTATGCACCTTGTTTTTATTTTCCACATATCAGCATTTCGCGGGGTTATCCACTTTTTATATTGAAGAAATGGGGACCGTGCGACATGGCGCTCGAAAGGAAGAGCAAAAACCCTAACAACCCTATCGATCTTGGGTTTATTTTTTTCTCGTCCCCTATAAGGGGCCATACATAGAGGGCACGGTTTAGATTCGGTTTTGGCGAGATCCTTTGTGCAAAAATTGGTTCTTTTATAGAGTAAAGATTAAAAATGTAACAATTTAAATGTTTTATTGATATTACTAAGTTAGTTGTTTCAACGATTTTTGAAATATCAGATATTCAGTTTATGTAGGATTGTGCAAGTGAAAACGCTTGGAAAATACGTCATTCATATACGGAGGCTATTCCAGACTGTATTTTCAAATGTTGTACTATTAGTAATAGAGCGGATAATGGTTGGAGAACGCGATAATGAAGAGAGCTTCGAGCTGGTCACTAATAGTCTTTAAGGCTACAGTTACAGTCGATGCGTTTCGGATGCATGTTAGGCGGAACAGATCCAACTTAATTAGTAGAACGTACTGGTTACAGAGTACGTGCATTCTGACTACTATTTTACGTCTGTCTGACAGTGAAGATGGAAGATGTAGATACATTTTCTTTTTAGAAAGTCCTTTATTAAAGTTATTATTGCTGAACGGTGAAAAAAACAGAACACGTTAATGATTTTCCAACGAAAGAGAGTATATTAAACGTTATTCCAAGATCTTTTAAGACATAATAAATGTTTTATGATTATTTTAAAATGTTACAGGCAACAATTATATACATATTCTATATTACTCAAGAGTGTTGAAAACAGCATCTCAAAGCAAATTTTAGTGTCTCTGTTGTGGTAATGTTTGTTTTTCATATTCCACAAACACTTATCACTTAACACCACTGATCAATTTTTCGACGTCCGTTGTAGTTACTCGTAAACAGTTAAAAAAAAAAAAAAAAAAAAAAAAAATGGTCGTCAGAACCCGCATGAAAAATCAATACGTGTTCGTGAGTACAGCCACAGTAACCAATCTCATAACATTCAATGTATTTTAAAATAATATTCGTCCAAATACCCATCCACTGTAACCATCGATAACGTTACAAGACAGACATATTATGTGGAGATCATGGATTAGAGCATTACAATAGAGCTTATGAATTAAAAATAATAATTTATTATGGAATAAATAAATTGCCGTTGAAATGATAAATAAAAAACTAAGATAACCCTAAACTAAATCTCATAATCGATATTTTGACATAACCCCAACCATGTTCTCATTCTTCTTATAAGATAATTAAAAAAAAAAAAATCAAATTGATAATTTGCATCTTCGTAGATTTCACAATTGCAAATGAAAGACAATTATAATGGAAAACAAATCGGAATAAAAAGCCCAAAGAGGGGGGGGGGGGGGGGTATATATAAATTAAAAAATACGATGTCACTATTCGAACCCATGACCCTGAGGCCCGTAGTTGTATTCTAGCTCTACCATAGAGCTAGGAATGTAGTTGACATTTCGAGAAGGAAAGAGAGGGTAGCGAGAGATATCTCCTTTCTTTTCCAACCAAAAAGGGGAGGACATCTCTAACCTTTTTTTACTGATATAGTTTAGTCTACTCTTCTCTTTCTAACTTATAGGACTGACTGGTGTAAAAATTATTTGTATAATTGTTTGTAGGAGGTAATCTTAGGAAATACTGATTCAATTCTGAAAATTCTATCACTGATAGAAAGCTACACTACTACCAAGTGACATAGACTATTTTTTATTTTATTATTATCACCTATATTTGTGTGTTTGAAGAAGATCTCTGGAACTAAGGATCCGATTCTTATTATTATTATCTACATAGATAAAGAAGAGAGTGTGGGCGGGTATGCGTATGATTGTCTTTTATACAAATCTACAGTTATTTAATAAATAATATTAATGTCCGCCAAGATGGCATTTTCTGAAATTTGATCCCTAGTAGGTCATCCAGCTAGTATAGGTGATGTAGAAAGAGGTAAAAAATTACTAACCTACCGATCTCGGAAATAGTATATTTTTTGATCAATGTGTATAAGAATTTAAGAATTATCTTGGTATTCACTATATCTACCAAATAAATTACTTTAGTTCTTTTAACTCTATATGATGACATGTAACAGCAGCACATACAGATATAATCAAATTCACTCGTCTATTATCTAACTCAAATAAAAAAAACAAAAAAAACAACTAATACACTAAGTAAATCAGACATTTTCATCTACAATATGCTTTTACACTAAAAACTAGCAACGTACTCTAAAAACTGATCCCGCTACTAAAAGAAAAAGGTAAAGAGATGAGGTAACATTGCAACGTCAAATTAACTTAACCATGACTAGCTAGCGCAGACAGGACAGCGGTCGAAAATGGTTTAGCGAAAAGGCAGGAAAGAGAAGATCGATAGTTAAACACAATTGAATCATTTCGGAAACGAGGGGAGTAAGGTGTCGACTGCAATCTCGATTTAACCAACCGAGGCAAGAGATAGTACCGGCTTGAATTCGGGCTACAAGAGTTGATTAGTGGCATCCCAGTTTCACTGCAGTATTCAAGCACGCGCAAAGCCATTCCAGTAATGGACACCAGACTTTCTTTTCAGTGTTGTATCCATGTCAGTAATGTTATCTAAGTGGGTTTGTTTATAAAGAGGATATTTTCGAATAGTAGGGATGAACATTTATATATTTTTTAGATAGAAAAGCGTAAAATGCCAATGTCTATAATTAAATCAGTGTTAAATATTTGACGGTCCTACCTTTATCTTTACCTTAATATATATATATATATATATATATATATATATATATATATATATATATATATATATATATATATATATATTGTAAAATTATCAGGCAAATGGGGGAAAAATATTAACTTTAATTTAACACATAAAAGCTTTTTTTAAATTAAATAATAAAGTAATTAAAAAAGATATAGAGTTAATTAATGTAAAAAAAAGGCTGGAAATTAGTGTGGTATAAAGCTCTTCGTATCGTACAAATGAAAAATTGGTCGCATGAGTACAAAAGAAAAGGTAATAAGATACACAGGGGGATTTCAAAATACAAGGTAACTAAATAAAAGGTTGTACACATGCGCTATAGGACGCAACGAGCTAATAGAACTGTAATGAATATAGGACTATCTGCGAGATAACTTTGACATACCATCTAAGTTTGTTTAAAATCAGACTACATTTATTAAAAACCTATTTTTGGACTCAGGGGACCTCAAAACGTGTATATCCTTGAAAATCACAAATTAGAAATTTCGCGGCAATACTTTCTCTTTATATGAGAAAGTAAAAAGCAGAACTGTATAAAAACTACATCTGACGGGATTCAGGGACCTCAAACATGTTATTCCACCGTAAGCACAATACTTTCTTTACATACTAAGGACGAGAAAGTAATATTAGTAGTCCTTCACAACTCAGCAAATGCATTTGCGTTGCTATGCGTAGTTTTGCGGAATAGTTGTGGGAATAGTAATTTATCAAATTTAAATATCATATAAATTAAAATATCTAATAATACAATGTAAGTAATGCATGTCGTAAGGTCGTAAAAGAATTAGAACAGTCATAAATTAAAACATAAATATTATTGTAATAATATAGGTGTCTAGAATAAATAAAATTAAATTATATAAAAATTTAATAACTTAATATAGTAAATAGACGAAATTGGCATCAGCTTTAAACGGAATTGTGTCAATTCCCTTGGTAGAGAAATTAATTAATCAGGTGTTTTGGCATGCAACATTAATCCTAGTGTAATTAGAGAATTTATCTTCTCTTAAATCCCACTCCCACTCCCTGTAAGATAAATCAAATTTAGAGACGGAATACAAATTTTAATTTGGAGCTAGATTAAATATTCAAACGTCAATACGAGCAATCAAAATATAGCCGGAATAAGATAGTATAGTAGTAGTAAAAAAAGTTAGACTTTACTTATAAATCTTTAATAAGTCAATAATTCAAATTTCTTAATTAAAGGAAGCGTTCAAAATTCTATCTCTTAATAAGGTCATACTACGTAGACGAAGAAAGAATGAGTTGAGATACTCAGAGTGCTTTCGAAAAGGAATAATTTTTTGGTTTTAGTGTAGTTTTACTAGGTATGAACACATTTAAGTTTCTACATTTAATTGTTTTAGAGGTCGAAATAAGGACGATTTATACATTAAATTCTTATACATTACACCCAAAATTGGGTATTTCTTTAGATTGTTACTCCCCTATGTATTTTTAGAATATAAGTGACTTTGACTTAATAACAAAGGGACCTATTAAGACAAAGGGATGTTTAGTCCAATGAACTTTGGGACAAAGGAACATCACACTTCAGTTTTTATATGGGGAGTAACAGTCTAAAGAAGAACATTCCGCACACCTTCTTTAGATTGTTACTTCCCTTTGGTTCTTTTATAAGGGGAGTAACAGTCTAAAGAAGTTCTCAAAATTGTAGGTCTAGAGTGAAATTTATTTCTCTATTCTATAAAATAAAAAAAAAATTAGGCTAGGCTAATGGCTTTAATAAACTAATACTTTTATGTACCTACATATATCATCATTTCCCAAAATTATAATATAATTACGATATTATCGTGTCTGTATACGTAACTATTTTTAGTAGCGACTTGTAGGTTACATTGAATATTTTGTAATAAAAAAAAGTTTCATCGAATTTTTTTTGAGGGAGAAAAAATAATATTTAATTGTCCCATAAATTTTAATGATATCGGTAAGCTATAATCACGCGTCACTACAAACCACAGACTGAAATTTAAACGTCAACATTTTTTTTAAAGTAATAACATCAAATAATATATAAATTCAAATTAATTAAACATTCCGTGTAAATTAATTTTAGAGGGAATCTTAACAGAAAATTGTCTGGTGTGGCACATAACTATTGCGAATACTATCACATACGTTAATGATATTATGCTTTTAAAAACCATTGTTGTTTAATTTATTTTCCCCTTTTTCAAAAAAAATAGTTCCAAATTTAATTACTTCACATAAATGACAACCATCTAGAGAGCTGATTTTAAACCTAAAAAAGGATAAATCTTTGTGCAACGGATCTCCCCAACACCAAATCTAAAGCATGCCATCGATATATTTGAAATAATATAATCGATATTTCCTGTTATGCTGTCATTCAATGTTTATCTATCACAAATTTGAGACCCGTAAAAATGAAGATTGCGTAAATATTGGATATGGCAAAACAAATAAAATTACTTGCGGATTTTTTTCGAACTAACTTTCCGCACAGCAAAATCTGCTGAAAACCAACTAAATTCTGCTGAAAGATGGTAAAAAGTATTAAAATAATGCATTGTCATCTATTATGAAGTTAGTTAGAAATCGATTGCCAGATTTGTACCGGGCAAACAAACAAACAAACCAACAAACAAACAAACAAGAATACAAGCTAATAAAAACGTAGTAAAAATGACCATTAAATTTAAACTTTTTATTTTATTTAATTCCAAATTAAAATATGTAAGTAAAAAAAGGAGGACAAGAAGTCCTCTTCGAAGTGAATTTAAGTTGAAATAAGCAACAAGTACAAAACATCATTTAAAGTTTAAAGTTACTGATAAGCTTTCACCCTTGCTAAGGCCTCGTTAGAAAAAAGGAATTTTCTCTGAGCAACTTTCCAAGAAGGAAATTGCCTGTGAATTTCCATTCTCTTTGTAAAAAAAAGTAGCATTTTTTTCAGTTAAAGCTTTTTTCCTCTATTTAAAAACTTGTACTTTTGGAAATAAAAAGTTTTTTGTACTTTTTTGCAACTAATTTTACGCTTACTTAACATTCGATAAACACTGAGGGTTTTTTTTGTTTTTGTTTTTTAAAATTGTTGTTTTCAAGGGAAGTAATTTTAAAAATGATTTAAACAAATTTAAAGTAGTGAACTAAATGAGTCGAGCAAGAAAACTTTCAAACAATTGATAAATTAAACGGAATTTATAGGATAAGTTCAGCTATTACGTAAACGATTATGCATTATGTAAATTATCCGTTAAATGAAGGCAAACAAAAATCTATTTCAGATTTTAAAAAAGAGGAGTTTGTATTCAAGAAATAAAAACAGTGAATTTAAGACGATATACTCAAACTTTCTAATAAGGAAACTTTTATATGAGTAATTCTCATTCTATAGCTTCCATTCCCATTGACATTCCACTGATTTCTCGAATTTGCCTTAGAGTATGATTTTTCTGAATATTTAACACCGAATCCCATTAAATTCTGTTTAGTTGACCGAGCGTAGAGATGTCCTATCTTAACTCAAGTTTGGATTATCGCCTGGGTGTCTGTCTGTATATTTGTTTGTCTCGACCAAATCCGTCGTTTGATTTTGGATGTTCCTTAAAGTCATTAAAACCTATGTACAGAACTACGAGATACTTAGGTTCCGTATGTCACCATTAGGTTCCATGGTCTGGCTGTAGACAGCCAGACATTTACAAAACTCAATAAAAAAACAGGATAAATTTTTTTTTTTTTATCCAGGGGACCTTTAAATGTAAAATCTACACGACACTACAATACTTAGTGTATAAATAAGACAGACGGATTTTCTACACACAAATTTGATGCTAACTATGCTTCTTTATCTTTGTCGTTACCAAAAAATACTTTAACAAAAGTCCAAATCACTTAATCGTCGGAATTATATCTTTAGTGTTTCTAATGAAGTTCTTTAGTACTTCCTTAGTGTGTGTAGTTTTTTATAGTATCCATCAACTAAATAGATGGAATCATTTCTCTATAGTCTCATCAACTAAATTGTCGGAATTATTTATCTATAGTGTCATTAAATAAATTGCCGGAAGAGCTTCTTTATAGTGTTTGAAGATAGTACTCCAAATTTAGGGGCGAAAGTGATTTTCTCAACTGTGCCAAGCAAGATGTATGGTACTCATTTGTCTTTTTATATTACATATTCAGTACTCTCACTGAATACGTATACCCAATTTTATTAAAATTTAATAAAACTTCTACAGACATTTTTTAGAAAACATCTTCTTTTAATTTAAACGATTCTGTGCGCTGCAAAAAGTACGTTTTACATACGTGTATCTAAAACGTAAAATCCAATTTTTGCCTCATCGCTACTATCGAATAGACAAGAAATTTAAATAGAAGACGCATAAGATAAAGAGTTCAGGTTATAAGTTGGGTGGATATAACAATGTAATTTTAAAACATCCCTTAACTAAGATTTATTACGTTAAAGGTTAAGAAAAATTAGACATAATAACTTAAGATATTTATTAAATAATAATTATTTTTAGGTATATAGGCTCAATTGTATTACAGAATGTTGCGCCAAAACAATTGAAAGTCAACGTTAATTAAAAATCTATGCTTTTAAAATATCTACTTCAGGAGAAAAAGGTACACATTAAATCACGTGGCTTGTATAGTGCACCATCTCAAATCTCAATAAAAAAATCTAAATAATTATTATCTCTGACCAAATAAAAAAAAAGGATTTAAGACGCATAACACAATGTTGCATCATAACAATTGAGTATCAATGATAAGATAATGAATCGTCTGCTTTAAGAGGCATTATCAGGGTGTGTTATTTCCACCTCAAAACTTAAAAAAAAAAATAACACTTAATAGTTGTGAGTAGGTCAGGCGTAAATTGAGAAGGGGGGGGGGGGGGGGGGAGAACGCAACACAGTAGGTCTGTAGGTTAAGAGTCAGGGCGCAGCACAGTTAGGGGGCGCTGCGAGTCTACTGAGGCACTCTAACCCCCACCCTTAGCTCAGGGTAGACTCGTATCGATTGGGCCTTGTAGCCCCGTGTAGGAGAGGGGGACCGTGCCCCCTGCATCACTAGGGGGTTGCCCCTTCCACAGCACCTGGACCCCCTCGTTCCATTCCCTGGACCACATCACTCATTACATTTCAATCTATTCTCTACGCTCGACATCCAACCCTCCAAAACAGAATGGAACTAGCAACGAAAAGGGAGAGGGAGGTTCACACGTCTGCTCCACAGATCCAATTTTACAGATTAATACATTGGATTTCAATATGGTGCCGCATACAAAATCTCTACAAGGGGGCCTATAGGCATATTTTTCATTCGGAAGAACTCACCCTTGTCAAACGCACCCGTTTTTGGCGAAAGGAAAGAGGGGGAAAATTACATCCATACGACCAAAAATTGAAACAGTGAGAGAAAAATAAACCATCGTGAAATAATTATTATGTTTAAAATTTAGACAAAAAAATAGATAAACAAAAGAAATATAATATATTATTGGAAACAATAAATTATTTATTGCTCGTAGCTCGATACGTTAGAGCGATAATGAGGAATAGCAGGGGTTAGTGGTTCGAATCCCGGGAAAGGGATGCATTTTTAGGGTCCGTAGGCAAAACCAAGGACCCTTATATTTTCCTGCGTGTGTCTGTCCGTCCGTCCTCTCGCGTGCTCTCACGGCTACACCATTCGTCCGATCACTTTGAAATTTGGCATGTATGTGTCTTGTACCTGCCCACATATTTTAAAAATATAGCGACTTAAAAAAAATATTTTTTCCGTGGTAGGCTGTGAAATAGTAACTTTAGAGCCTAAAAAACATAGCTAAAATCCATTTTTTCATTACGTGGACTTAAAAAATCTTTTCATTACTCCTAGCTGTAAAGAAAAAATCTTTTACGTCCTAGGCACTAAAAGATTTTTTCTTTACGGCGGGTAGTTGTCAAAACTTCCGTTAGTAGTGCTGCAGTCTTTGTAGAAATGCTTCTAGTACGATTAAAATCCGCTAGATGTCAATGCGTTTTATTTATCTTTTCTTATAGTGTAACCTCATTTTAAGTTTTCTTTTTTTAAGTCTTAAGTATGTACTAATATTTGTTATTATTATATATTGATTAGTGATTAATATTTAATGATTTTTCATTGTCTGCTACCTCGGAAAAAATAGCATATGCTACGCGACTTTGAAGTGTTTTTTCTTTACCTTGGCAATATTTACTGTCTCGCTTCGCTGGACAGTAAATGTAATTGCCGCGGTAAAGAAAAAACTCACTTCACAGCCTTGTAACATAATATACTATTTCAAAAAAATTAGGGTAAAGAAACTTAAGGGTTAAATTTTTTTTATATTTTTTCGACACCGTGAGGGGTATCATATGAAAGGGTACGTCGAGCTGATTACAAAAATATATAATTCTTTGGATATAACTTTGATAGGGCGAGCGTAGGCAAGTTTGAAGTGGGTGTGAAACGTGTCCCCCCCCCCCCCCCCTCTATCTCGCTTATGTGAAGTGCAAAAAATCTGAAAAAATTCATGAACATTCTTCGACCAAAAGTAAAGATACCACTTTGTGGAAATTTCGAAAAAAATATTATTTTATTTTTTATTGACAAAATACGTTTTTTTGTCATCAGAGTGTGTTTTGAGAATATCAGACCCTTAGAATGGTTCAAAGTAAGCTTTTTAGCATTTTAAAAAAACACTGTTTATACACTTTACAGTTAAACACTATATAGTGTGGCCTACGGACCCTCGCTGTGTGCTGACTAGCACACACTTGACCTGTTTATTATTTATCTCTATCTCCTTTCTTCTTAATAAGTTTTTGATAAACAAACACTTTTGTTTAATGGTATAAGTTCACTAGGCGCAGATTTTTATTCATTTGAAATTTCCTGAATCCATATAAACATAAAAGTTATTTAAATGATTTAGATTTAAATAAAAAGGTACCTACAACATCAAATTATACTATAACAAATAGTCTGCCAATTAGTGAGGCACGCAGCTTCCACGTGTAATTTAATGATGATAATCTCCCCCTCCTTTTGCTTCCGAGCTTAACGAAAGTAACGGAAGCTATGTGATCGTTCCGAAAAATTAATTTTATGTCTCCTCCTTTAGAACTCCGATTCGCACATCAGGGAACATTTTTGGTCTCATGTCTGTCTGTCTATGGAGCTGCCTATCGCTCAATTTTTGCGAACCAACAAAATCTACTTATCTAATATTAATGAAATTTGGATGGTAGGTCATAAATAGCCCAAAATATTTTAGCACCCATTTGTTTCTCATCCACATGCAAACAGTACTTTTTAGATGGTTTGCTAAAAGAAGTCCGCTGTTATTCTCAAATGATTTCAACCCCGCGCAAATTAAATATTGCTATATATATACTTTTCATGAAAAAAAATCACACCGGACCAACTCAGACACACTTTCTCGTAGAGATGTGACTCTGTATTTAAATTCTATAATATCTCATTTAATTGATTTTTTACTTTTTCATATATGTACTATATGAAAGTCAAAGTCCCTCACTTTAGAGTTACTTAGTGAGGAAAAAGAAAAAAAAATTACCTACTATACATAAAGAGAAACTATTGTAATGACGCGAAAGTTCGATATTGAGATTTTAATGGATTTACAAGTTTTAAGGTCGCCTGAGTTTTTTTTTTTTTTTAATTTTCTGTTGCCATCTATGTAAAAATTGTTTTCATTTTTTATATATATTAAATTAACAATTTAGGAAAATGTAAATAACGAAAAGGGTTAAAATTAATCTGGGGCTATATGCGGGGTACTTTTGAGAAACCATCCAAATTTCATAAAGTTCAGATTTTTTGAGGATAAAGGTGTAAAGAAATGTATGTTTGTGCACATGTGGAAGAGAAACAAATAGGAGCAGAAGGTTCAAACATATATGGGACCAACAATGCATTGTTGGCTAATTATGGCACACCATCCAAATATCAATAATTTCGGACGAGTAGTTTTTAAGATATGTTCGTAAAAAATGAGCGAAAGACTGACACGGAACCAAAAATGTTTCCTGATGTCTGAAACGGATTTCTGTCTAGGAATTTTTGAAATCAGAGACATAAAAAATGTATGTTCTACAATTAAGAGAGAGAGAGTCAGAGAAAGAAAGAGAGCGAGAGGAATTTTGACATTTGACATTAGAGTGAGAGGGAGAGAAAAACAGAGAGAGAGAGAGAGAGAGAGAGAGAGAGAGAGAGAGAGAGAGAGAGAGGAAGAAGGGGGAGTGAGATATATACAATACATAGGTAGAGTGAGAGAAAAGGAGAGATAGAGTGAGAGTGTGTAAGAGAGATTGAGCAAATCGAATCCAGTAATTGGACAACTAATACAAATAAATAATAAGTTAATTAAAATATATTGGTTTACTTCTAGACCAAAATGTTTACTAGTTTCGAAAACAAGGTATAATTTAAATGAATGATTTTAAAGTTTAACTGTGTCAATGAATGGATCATTTTAAACTTTAGTCACACCTACATTATGATAAAGTTCCACCAATATTCTATAACGAACTAATCAAGTTTGCCCGTAAAATTTTATCTAATAAGAGCAATATCTAGTTTAGAACTACTGGCCGATTTAAATCAATATATTTACTTAAGATTCCAGTGAAATGAAGATTAAAGCACGAAAGGAATTTCTCACTGATTTCATATTGGAAATATAGGGAAAAAAAATGTAGTTCAAAGAGTTAAAAATCAAGTGATAATTCTATTACTGGTTGAATGCTGGCTTTGCGCAACAAGGTTATTTAAAGAAGAAACGCCTTTTTCAGGCACAATATGGCGCAAAGAAAGGAGATCCATTCAATAAAGTTAGAGCAAAATTATTATGCTATGAAAAAATTACTAATATCATTTTGCTCTATATAAATTATATATATATAAAAAAAAAATTAATCATATATTTTAAATTAAAAAATAAAAATAATATTTTTTATTAAAAAGTTCTGTTAAAGTAAAATTGGAAGGTAAACAATTGCATTTCTACGGATGAATTCTGTGAAGAATTTGAACTTTCACAAAAAACAACGCTTCATTATTAAGTTAATTTGATGAACAACTTAACACGACAGTAAGTAACTTAGATGGACAAAAAGAAATGTGTGTAAAATGTTTTTAAAGCTGATGATTAATTAGTATGTTGTCATCGGAAATGCATAATCTGTGTTTCGGCTTTGTAGGTTGTCGGCAAGTGGGTGAAATGTAAGTTACAAGATTTGCAGGCACACAAACATAAAACAACTAAAATTAAATAGAAGCGTGTAAAAAAAAGGATTGATTTTGGCAAAGAATATACATTACCCACAAATTGAAAATTGATTTTTAAAAAAGAATCATTATTTTTTCAGTTACAAATTATTTCCTTTAAGCTAGTATGCTTGCTTTGAAAATTGCAATGAAAACCATCAATGTCAGAGTTGAAGTATAAATTATATTTTACCTCATACTTTTTTGTACCATCTTTATGGTAATTGCCTTTTGCAATAAAATGTAACATTTTTGATCAAAGTAAAAGATGAAAGGAAAAACCGGAAATTGTTGCTGGTTACAATTTCATAGTGGAAAGATGAGAAAATGTTCCATTATAATTTTACAACCTGGAAAAATCTATAATCTATTGACATCTTCCTCCTCCCCAGGAAAAACCACCAACACATAGAAAAAAAGTAAATTATTTTCCACATGAGAAAGCGATAAGGGTCAAAAATGGAATAAAATATTCAGCGGTCAACACTAACGATCCGAGCAACAACTTCAGGCAACATAAGGGTGGTTAGGGGAAGAGTGAAAATCCGACCACTAATAATTCACGTCCTACATATCAAACAGGTTTCCCAGATACACGGTTATATAGAGGCTGGACGTAACTCAGGGTAAAGTAACGCGAAACCTAGAGCCTACATGAGCGCTATACGAGGGTCCTGTGGCCGGACCTGCAATTACAGACCTTTTCTCTCCCACACACTGTTAATATATCATCATGTCTGTAGCGTGCGACTAATGTCAACAAGACACCATCGTCCATTATTTGTCATCACGCATATTGGAGAAGCCTATTTCCAAAATGTTCTAATTTCAATAAATAATAGCTTATTGTTTATATAACTTGAAATTACCTTTACATTTATGGGAAGAACAATGAATCCTAGTTCTGCAGCCAATAACCACCCTACCAGTAACAATCCCAACAAATTAGACTTTAAAGCTTCCTTTCAGGCAGATTGAGCTTTCAATTTACTCTTTAAAATACAATTGAATTATACAAATAAATTTATATTGGAAACAACTAATACATCATTGATTTAAATCCTTTCACTTATTGATTATTAACCAAAATATACCCTTCTTATACAATAAAGCTGGATTATTCCGAGTTAAAAAGTTGGAAACCCAAATGACGAATCCAATTATAAAAAAAATCTTCCCATTAGTGTGGCACACAGCTTACGTCCTATTATTGGAATAATGGTCTCACGTCACACAAATATACACTAATGTGACTGGTAATTACAAATGTTGCTTAGGTCACATTTATTTTTATTCAATATTAAATGTCCGAAGAATGTAAAAATCAATATGGGACAAACAGTAGGCTTCTTTTGACGTACCAAATTCCATTTAAAGCTGACGGGTAATTTAATAAGTAGGCAACATATTTTAGCTTGTTATTCATTAAGCGTTACTATTAAACAAAACAAGGAAAACGCGTAAACAGTAATAAATTGTTAACGGCAGAAACAATGATATTAACTCTATATTAACTACCCTTATATAATTGATTAGACTAATTCAGACACTATCGATTATTAATAAGACTTAACTTGAAAAACTTAAAGCAAAACACTAGCTACCTTCATTTTTATTTCTATATTTTCTAAACTAAAATTAATTAATTAAAAAAAAAGCGTCAAAAGGGTTGAAACCTTTGAATTAAAAATCCTGAGTTGAAAAAACGTTAAAAGCCTCCGTAACCTGGGCTTCTATTAAAAATAATACGCAAAAAACTAAATGAATTTAAAAGTAATAAAAAATTAGAGGATGGAAAATGGCTTAACTCCATTAGCTAAGTTAAATCTAGGTGAGCTTATATTAGTGTGCACTCTTTATGAAATATTCCTCGCTTCATTACCATTTGATGTTAGCCTTTCTTCTCTTTCCCTCATTATCCATGTAAAATAAAAACTAAGCGTAGGCACGGAAATTGCAATAAAAGTAAATATAAAAAAAAAAATAATAATAATACTTCTAGCTTTCAATAGTGCCCTACACTATTGAATATTATCCACCCCACCCAAAACTGGATGTTTAAATTATGCAAGAAATTTCATTTGATAATCACTCCTCTCTGTTAAGCAGTTTCTCCTCAAAAGGTAAGCTAAATTATTTATATATTGTAATAAATTATGGTAAAATAATGGTGTAATAGTGTGCTTACTCACGTCTTATTAAGATAATATGGTACTTCTTTAGATTATACCCTGTTTCATTTAGAATATAAATGACTTTGATTAAATAACTTGTGTTGGCTACACACCGGAATCTATACTACTACGACTTAGAAATAAAACTACGATAAGACTCAGAGAATCACTGAACAAAAAACGGATCTTATTTTTAATTAATAACACTGACAACAAAACTTCGAATTATAAAAAATCATAACATAACTATTAAGATAAAAGGATCTTTAGTCCAATGTACTTAGGGACAAAGGAATATCACACTTCTGTTTTATATAAGGGGGGGGGGGGAGGGTAACAGTCTAAAGAAAAACATTCCGAATACCTTCTTTAGATTGTTACTCCCTTTGTTCTTTGTTTTTTTATAAGGGGAGTAACGGTCTTAAGAAGTGCCGATGATAAAATAATGTGCCCCCAAGTGAGAATTGGCATGAGGTTGTTTTGGACCTATATTTCGAATTCGAGTGGGGACATTTATTTTTTAATTACAGTTAAAAATAATATGGGAATATCAGTGGGCTACTTTCGACAAACCATCTAAATTTCTTTAAAATCGGTTGTCATCACAAATATAAAGGTTTTAATAAAAAAAATGTTTGTGAGCATGCAGAAGAGAAAGCAATGAGCCCAAAAATATTTTTAAAAAATTATATTTGACTAACAGTGGTCCAAATTATATACCCATCATCCAAAATTCATCGAAATCGGACAAAGACATTTTATAGATATGGTTAAGGACAGCCAGCAGCTAAGTGGTTAGTCCATTCGCTAACTCTTGCCTCAAACTAAGATGATTATCAATATCCCTAGCGATGGTTCGAATCCCAGGAAGGTATGTTTCACACTAAAGATCAAATCAAATGGATGAGTGAAGTAACCGACAGAGTTTTGAATAGAGAGACATACTTTTTTATCGCTCTCTAGCTTTACCAGTGAGCTAAAAGGGAAGGACCATATAAATACACATAATCTTAATAATCAGTAGAGAAATTATTTCTCAAGTACATATTCACTAATCAGAAAATTCTCAGCACAAATTCAAGAGAATTTCAGCTAGAATAATTCATATTTCAGTTTTGATTAAATTAAAATTGTGAAGCAAATGACACCACCTTCAAATTAATCTATTTATTAATTTGATGATTTAAATTTCAAGGTCTAAATTTCTAAATTAATTCATGGTTAGAATTTTCACTTTAATTTCCAACCATTTCCTCTATCCTCTAGAATAATAAACGAAAGTCCACTAATCCTTAGTTTTAACTTTAAATAATCATTAAATTATCAATCTACATATATAAATTTTATACCAACTTATATAAATTATTTGTTGATCCTTACAAAAAAAAAAAAAAAAAAAAAAAAAAAAAAAATCTCGTTTCATAATGACACATTTATTCGACTAATGATTTTTATTTCTATAAATTTTTTCAAAGCCTTTGAGCAGAAATTCCTTTATGTTAACGATTTATTTTCAGAAACCCTTTCAAAAGATTTGTCTCTAGGTTAATTAGATAGATTTTTCTACCATGAATACAAGAGAATTATAATTAAAAAAAACAAAAAACTTTTAACGGTAAAAAAGCTTCTTTCTTATGTTGTCCGCTTGAAAAAGTTATTTAATTTCCTCTCTTTAAACAAGTGCTCGGGTTTTCTTTTTGCGTTAAAATCAATGATTTAACATCTAAAAGATAAAATATAATGTTTATATATATATATATATATATATATATATATATATATATATATATATATATATATATATATATATATATATATATATATATATATATATATATCAGCAGAGTAATACCGTGTTTTTGCACACTGCAATAGGCTACACAATTTGCGAGAGACACCAAGGGATGCCACGCAAGCGTGACACATAGGAACTGTTCCAACATCAGACATAACGTCATTAAGATGTTGGATTGGCATTACGCCATGTCCTGCATCGTTTCGTCGCGTCCGACTCATCAGGGGCCCGACGATGCCCGCCCAACTCTGGACCTATACTAGATCAAGCAGATCAGTGTTTTTGCAGTGTGCAAAAACACAGTATTACTCTGCTGATGTGTTTTGCCAGCCAAGCAAGAATGGCGGTATGAGAGCACGCTCGTCTCTGATAAGTCCTATATCTGATCTTCTTGATCTAGTATAGGTCCAGAGTTGGGTGGGCATCGTCG